>WELB01000036.1:0-27484 GCA_009602725.1 Spirogloea muscicola
GCTCACTGCGCGGCCGCAGGCGGCGGCGGCGGCGGCGGCGGCGGCGGGGAGGAGGGGGAAGAAGCTTCAGGCCGCCTTGGTCGACGAGGGGGGGCCGGTTTCCCGCGCAGGCCGTTGCCCAGGCGGGCGGCATTGGCCCACGGAACTGATTCGGGGCCCCCGGGCGCCCCGTCCCGCTCTGCGTTCAGTCTACCCCCCGCAACGCCCAAGCAGCCCGCTTTGGCCTTCCCTCCCGGCCCGGCTGCCCGCGCTCCCCGGGCACCAGGCCGAACGAGTCCTGCCCGGAGGCCGCACGTCCGGGCGAGCCGACCTCGGCCTGCGGAAGCTCGTTACCGGCGCCAGGTGCTGTGACGGCCAGCTGCCGACGCCATGGAGGGCAGCGCCTGCAGGCACAACGCCTGCCATTTCGGCAGAGGCTGCCGGGCGGGCCGCCTGCTGTCCTGTCGAGGCGCCTGACCAGGCGATGCTGCCGCCTCTCGAGGCAGAGCAAGCGGTACACCTGGCCGATGCCTGGCAAGGGTATGCAAGACGGCCTTGGAGTGCGACCAAGCAGTCGCGTGGGGTCTGCACGTGCTGGAGGACAGTGTCCAACTTCAGCATTAAGCGCGCAGCAGGACAGAGCAGGCCAGAGCTGTGTACCAGCAGGCCGTCTACCTTGCTGACTGCTGCCGAGACCTGACGGGGCAGCTACAGTTGTGCCGCCAGTAGGCGCAAGTTGATGTGCTGGAGGTGCAGGCTGCGGTCTCCTGGCTCGAGCCTGCAATGACAAATATACTGAGCCGACAGCCGCACGGCGGATCTGCAAGCGCGCTCAGCTAAGCAGCCGCATCAGCTTCAGGCGGAGCAGTCGCAGGAGCTGCAGACTACCGTCCTCAGGGCCACCGTAGATCCGCGTCGCAACCAATAAGCGTGGCACAGCAAAGTAGCTTCTGCGTGCTCCTATCCAGTTGATGGCCTTCGAAGGAGGGCGTCAAGTGCTTACTATGATGTTGTGCTTCTCTTGATTCGTTCCTGTCAGCAGTCATGCTGCACACCTCATATCAGACATTCTTCTTGCTCTTGCGGGTCAGCCTCTCACGGCCAGCACCTTTCTGAATACTACTATCACAGCTGGGTGCATGCTTCCCTCTTGTCCCCTCTTAACTGCTACGTTTACAGCTTGCCCCGTTTTGTTTTGACATCATCATAGGGAAAGAGCACATCTCCTTGCAATACACTTGACACTGCATAAAGAATTTAATTGGTTGACACAATGTTTAAACCTCACAGAGGAGGCAGCAACCTTTCTGAAGTTGAGCCGAATGTTGTGCAACTGGTGTAAGCCGAATCCATGAACAAGTAGAAGCTCGTTCTGCACATCTTGCATAGTCTTGCCCTCAAGAGCCAAAACTACATGCGGTGTAATGCTTTCTGGTCAGTGACTGCTTATATAAAGTTGGTACTGCCTGGTCCTAGATGATCCCTACGGTCAGCCTTAGGACTTACATCTACTTATGAGGTACTGCCGTCCACTCACCTCCTCCTTAGCAGTGCATCCTTACCTTCACTCCTGCGCACAATAATAGGGAGAGCGGACAATCACTGATTTGGCCTGCTATGGCATGGACACGAAATAGGATCGCAACCGCATGTGTGATGCTGTCACATGATGGGAGCATCAGTGCTGTGGAAAAGGCGGCTTGACGTATGCTTGGAGAGGCTAGCAGCGGGCTTCCTAACGGGGATGGTGCAACTACCATCTGTGGAGCTGCACAAAGATGCCGGCGGAAAATGATCCTTGTGAATATGAGAAACTCTGTCAGTATCTTCCAGTAGATAGCTGCAGTTGGCCAGCCCAGAAGGCTCTCGTTGATGGGGAAACCGCGTCGCTCATCAGTGGCAGCTAGGAGGCGGTCAATATGCTAGATCGTGCCTATCTCCTTGGAGGTGAACAGCCTGCCGGAGCAGGCAAGCTTTGAAGGCAGTAGTGCAAGACTTAAGTGGATTGGGAGAGCTGTAGCATTGCAAATCCCATCTGAACCAAGGCATCGACAACGCCTTGGTAGCAGAAGCATTCTGGGTTGAAATGGCGCCCTATGGTGCGCTGGAGAAGACTCATGCTGCCAAGTAACACTGCCATACCTGACCTCGCACTTGCCATTGCGGCGGCCAAAAGCTTACAACAAGTGGCTGCACTGTTGCATTTCAGCAAGCAAGACCAGATTAGCTTACCGGGTTTCATCAGCGACAATTATATGACTTTAAGATTTCAATGAGTTGTTTGATCTCGATCTTTGTGAGAAGCTGAAGCGTCCTAAGCCCTATACACGCATTCAGGGATAAGTACGTCCTGATTGGGTTCGAGCAATGGGAATTTAGAAGCAAATCCCCTTCAGTGAAGCAATACCACAGCACACAGCGGAAGTCTTACCCTGAGGCGCCGCCAGAAGGCGGCGACTCTACTGTGGGTCTGGCTTCATAGCTAAGCCCGCATGGGACGCAGCCATGGTACTTACGGAGAGCCGGCGATGTCCGCAGCGACAAGCTGCGGCGACGGGTTGGCAGCAGACGGCAGCAGCAGGGCTGTGGAGGCGGCTGCGGCAGCAGGCAAGCAGGGCTCTGCCTCTCTCTGGCCTCACTGATCGAACTGACCCGTTCGGTCTCAGCCGACAACTTGTGATGCTTCACTGCCACCCCCCCCCCCAGGGTGTGTGGGAGCCGCTTCAAGGCCCGTAAGGGGCGGCCTTCACGAGGATTGGTCGTTGGGACATGTCACGTCCACGTGAAGACCTCGAGGGTACCGTAGGGTGGACATGTAACGTCCACAAGCGGGCCGCGAGGGACCCGCAGGATATGAGACGTCCACGGGCGGACCTTGATGATACCACAAGACAAAGAAGAAAAAGAGCCAAGGAGAAAGCGCGGCCAGATTGACTGGTGGCTGGGAAAGGCCAGCCCAAAGGAATGGACAAGGTCTGAAGGAGCAGGAGTGTGAAGGACTAGGACTAAGGAAACAGGAAGCGCGGCCAGATTGACTGGTGGCTGGGAAAGGCCAGCCCAAAGAATGAGCTCGCCCATAGAAGAGAGGGGCTGGCAGAAGCCAGCCAAAAAAGAATGGACATAATCCAAAGAGCTACAACAGGTGCCGAAAAGAAGGAAACACACAGCTAGGCATCTGGCCAACTAGACATGACGAAACCACAGGAATGGACGAGGTCTGAAGGAGCTGGAGTACGAAGGACTAGGACTAAGACATCAGCCAGGGACATGAGTCACGCCGAGCGGCACGACGCTGGCGTAGAAGACAACGCGCGAGGGAGAATACATGGAAATGGACCGCGCGACAGATACCATGTACGGATAATAGGAGGGTGATGCGCCCAGACGGGCGGAACGCTACAGAAGCCAGCCCAAAAAGCATGGACGAGGCCCGGAAAGGCCGAGCATTGCAAACAAGAGTAAGAAGGATGAACCAGCTCTTGTAAAAGGAGGTGTACTGGAATGGCTTATGGAAGGCCAGATTCAAAGGAAGCGGCGTAATAGTCAGCTGCCGAATTATCAGCTGCCGGCGGCACAGTCATTTGGGCTCATTGGCACCAGCGTGATAGGGCTGGGGAAACAGCCTTCACTTTCATCTAAAGAGCTGTTGATCCCTTCACCAAATAGGGCAGAGCGCTCACGCCCTAATTAGGGCCACGCCGCCGTGCCCTTCGCGGCGGCGACGGCGGCGGCGGCGGCAGCGGTGGCGGTTGTTGAATGGCGCTCGCCGGCGATTATGACGGCGGGAAGCCGCCGCCGCCGCCGCCGCCGCCGTCGCCGTCGCCGTCGTCCTCGTCGTCGGCATCGGCGGGCGCCGCCGACTTTGCGGCGCTACTGGAGGCGGAGCTCCTGGACGATGGCGACGGCGAAGACGGCGGCGGCTGCGGCGGTGGCGGCGGCGGCGGCGGCGAGCCCTCCACGAGCTACGGTGGAGCCGAGGCCGGCAGCTCCCGGGGCCCGAATAGGGCGAGGGTGGCGGCCGAGGACGCCGGCCCTGCAGCGCAGCGTGAGCCCGCCCCTCCCTTGCCCAGGCCTCCGAAGTACAGCTCCGAGTCGAACCCTCGACCTCAACCGCCGAACCCTGACTCCAAGCCTAAGCGTCAGACCTTGACCTTAACACCTTCGCGCGCGTCCCTTTGGGGGAGCACCTCGCAGCCCCAGGCCAGCCGGCCCTCGTTATTTTCAGACTGCACAGCACGTACAGCCCGCCAAGTTGAGCTGCATGAAGATACGAGAAGCCTTTATTTGTCTGCTGGTGCCTCCTTGAGCAAAGCCCAAAACTCTGAAGCTTGGAGCTAGGAGCTCGTGGGAAGTGCCATTGGCAGGCACGAGCGGTGCCAGTGCGGGCGCCGCGGCGGAGGCGTGCCCACCGCACCCGGGCTTCATATGGGGTGTCTGCATCCGCTGCGGCGAGCTGCGGCAAGAAGCAGACGCCGGGCCTCCTGGCGTGGCGCTCACGTACATCCACGCGGTACGCCTCATCCTGCCAGTCGAGCCTATGCGCTAGTGTCTCAGTGACCTTCAAATGACAGTCAGCCTGTATGTGGGGCAAAAGCTGCCCCACATTCGTTGGCATTTGGGCCAACCTTGGACGAGCTTTGCGTTTATACTCAAGGTTTAGTATGACATATTCAGTCACAATCTATCCTCATGCTCGCTCTCATTCTGATCTTCAAGTTTCTCAAACAAGCAGACCGGAAGGTCAAGCTCCAACCGAAGCACTAGCCTCTACACTTGCCTTGAGAGACAATCCTTGCATGTTTCTCAGGGATTGGAGGTGAGCGAGGAGGAGGCTGGGAGGCTGCGGAACACAGACCTTGAGAGGCTCCTGGCAGAGCGGCGGCTCTACCTCGTGCTAGACCTCGACCACACGCTCCTGAATTCGTCCCGTGTCTGTGACATCCATGCCGACGACGTTGCTTACCTGGAGCGGCTGTACCCTCCCGAGCCATCTACTTCGTCACACGGTGGACAGCAGCTCAACAGCCACTCGTCATGCATGCAGTCCATGCGCAAAGGGCTTGCCAAGCAGATCATACGGTTCAGCACAAAGAGATCACTGGCTGTAGCCTTCTGCTTTGGAGCTTAGTTTTACTATAGTATGAGTGCTAAGTGGTAAGCTTAACATTGAACTATTGACCAGCAGTCTCCATGAGAAAAATTTCTCTGCAGCTTGCGCGCTTCGCTGAGGTGGCCGTGCTGAGCATCCGCCCATTCACGCTTCTCTGTCTCCAGTCTCGGTCGAGCTGCATCGGCTGCCGCATCTCAATCTGTGGACCAAACTCCGGCCAGGCGTTTTCCATTTCCTGACCGAGGCCAGCAAGCTCTTCCAGCTCTATGTATACACGATGGGCGAGCGTATCTATGCCTCCACCATGGCTCGGCTGCTGGACCCGTCTGGGAGGATCTTCGGTGATCGCGTCATCTCACAGAGCGACTCCACGAGGAAGAGCATCAAAGACCTGGATATCGTCCTCGGCGCCGAGTCGGCAGTCCTCATCCTTGACGACACTGAACATGTCCGTGTCTCTTGGCCTTGCCGTGTTCAGTGCAGTGCTTGCATGTGTCTAGACATGCATTAGCAAGCAGATGTTGTGGGTACCCTCGTGTCAGTGATCTGATCTAATTGGTGAGACGTCATTTATCATATTGTCTAGTATCAAATTGGTTCTCTGCTGCAGGTATGCACACTGCGTAAATTGCTACTGAGCTGGCTGTCTGCCGTGTTTTTGATGAAGCAGGTCTGGCCGAGACATCGGTCCAACCTCGTTAGCGTGGAGCGCTATCATTTCTTTCGATCGTCCCGGGTACAATTTGGCCTGTCCGGCGCCTCCCTCGTGGAGCAGCACCAGGACGAGAGCGCGTCCTCGGGCATTTTTGTCTCAATTTTGGACCTGCTCAAGAGGCTACACAAGTCCTTCTTCCACCACCCTGCACAGGTTTGTGAGATACTTCATTGATTGGTCCTGCAAAGCAGGAGGGCAGTGATGGACGGTGCAATTGCTAAACATAGTGAGAATCAGGCGTTGCAAGCTCGTTTGGAGCCTACATATTTCCCTCCGAAAAACCCCAAGCCGCCCCTTGCCACGGCTTGTTTTAAGTCAAGTGCTGTCTGACATGCGTGTGCCCTTGGTCTTGACCCAGTGCTCTTGATGTGGAATAAGGTCCATCTTAAGGAGGACCGAGCTGCAATCTAATCTGATGCCTGTCCGAGCTGTGCCGTGTAGGAGGGGGGTTTGACTACTCTTGCTTCAGGTATGACGCGCGACATTCGTGAGGTTTGTTGCTGCACTGTGGCCTAGCTGTCATGCCAGCGCCAAGGCCTGCATCTACCTCTTGGAGCCTGGGCTGCTATTCTGCAGATGTTGCTTATGAAATCATCACAAACACCCCAAGATAAAAGCTGGTCCTGTTCATGGCGGCAGGTGCTCAGAAATGAGCGTCGGAAAATCTTGTCCGGCTGCCACGTCGTCTTCAGCAGGGGCTTCCCCTCTGACACACGGGACTCTGCAGCACACCCATCGTGGCAACTGGCCGAGGAGCTGGGAGCTGTGTGCTCCCAGCAGGTGGATGCGCGTACCTCCCATGTCATCGCCTTGGACAAAGGGACCGAGAAGGTGCGACACTAAGCCCTGCACGCCATGTCCATGGACCTACAATCATTGGACCTTACAATCCTATACAATTGAGCACTAATCAAAGCCGTGTCAGACTTGATACAGCCATGTGGACAGACTCGAGATGTTCTTTTAGCTAAGGACCTGACGAGCACCGATTCTGCGTAAACAGGCGCAGTGGGCGCTGAGGCACGGCCATTACCTTGTTCACCCGGACTGGCTCCATTGGTGCCGTTCTCTCTGGAGGAGGGTCCAGGAGGCCGACTTCCCTGTGGCAAGTGGGCTTGCGACGAGGCCGGTGGCGCAGTTTCTGGCCACGGAGACCAAGGAGGTTGCAGAGGAGGAGGCGGTTGCTAAAGCAGAGGGACGGCATGAACCACTGTCCTTGCTGGGAAGCAATGGAGCCATAGATCCACAGCAGCCTTTGGACGGCAAGAGGAAGGATGGCATGAAGCCAGACAGTGTGAAGGCTGTGAGCACAGCACACACGTCTGCTGCAAGCAATGGTGATGGTGCACAAGCCATGGAGGCGACCGCGTCGGATGTTCACAATGAGGCACACGTGGAAGCGCCAGAAAGTAAAGAATGATGATGTGAGGAGTCTGTTGTGTGAGCTTATGGCATCCATCGCTTTCTCTGCCATACTTTCACAGCCTTCAGCGACAAGCAAGATTCAATTCCATTCATAAGGTAGCTTCATAGGTGCGCACATGCTCCCTAGTGCTGCTCAAATCATGACAGAAATAGACCGACTGCAGATGCGTGACCCAGTCGCAGCAATTAGGCATGAGATTCTCCGCTCCAAGTTGATCATTGACGGGTCAAAAGGCATCTCTGTCATTCATGTTGCAGCAAGTAGTCATCCAGTGACACACATCAAAGAAGGCCATCGTCAAGTCTTGTAGCGTCTGGGAACCATGCTTTTCCACAACGAAGCAAGTCGGCATATTCTATTGAGTATCTTGACAGTGGGCAAAATAATGTGGACCATCAGGTAGGTATCTGCACTGTAGCTCATGCCTTGTGCAGAAGGATTGCACAAGTTTTAGGCAAGGATACGTTGCCGGTCGTTGTTGCAAAATACATAAGGCAGATTATCACTTGTGCAGACTTGTTTGCTTAAGTAAGATAGATACTGCCCTTGAAGGAAGAGCTTGCAGAAAGTGGAATGTTTGCCTACATAACAAAGTCAAGTCCCAGCCTTTACGACTGGCAATGTTAGATCCATGACCACAGCGCCTATACAGCTGAAATGAAAGTAAGAGAGGCTTTGCATTGACAGTGTTATAATCCAATTAATTATGCACCATGAAGAGCGTGCACAACCAGGTCTCTGTTATGTCTTGTAATTGCATTTGCTGGAGGCACTTGGACAATAAGACCATCGATTTGCTTGCTTTGCTTTATGTTTGACAGCATGAAGGAGCACGTCCATTGACTTTAGTAAGGCTGGTGATCATTTCAATACTTGTCAGCGTTCACCCTAATTGTTGCAATGTTGTTGCCCATTGTTAACTGGTCGTCTACCTACAGGAGAGAAAGCTTGTCCTGATCCTGGATACATTCTGCAAAACTTCGAGAGTATGCACTGTGTGGGCTATGTCATTGCTGCGTATGCATCTTAGATAGAAGAAGCTGTCAGAGTGCGGCCAGTTGGCCATCAAAGATCTAACGTCAATGATAGAGCCCATCCATCACCTTCCAACAAGCGCCATACATCTACAAAGGTCTTCGCCTTGCTAGGTGTGACCGGGTTGTACAACGTACTGCACAATGCCATTAGCTTTGCTGCTGAGCGGCGTCCTCTTGCTCAGGTCTCTCCGCCCATCTACGTTCAACCTTGCCTGGGCCGGCCATTCACCGCTACTATTGTCCCGTGTAGAGGAGGTACACTCCTCTTTCTCGAGTGACCTTTTAATCATCCACTTTTCTGGGCTGGCCTCTCACAGCCATCGCCCTCTCCTGAAAGTGTCTTCTCTTTCTAGAGGAAGATGTGTGTATTAAGAGATGGGGAGGCCATGTGTGGCCAAGTACAAAGGCAAGCACATGGCCTCCCCATCTAGAGGGGGCGAGGGCTGTATAAGGCCAGTCGAAAGCGCTAAGCACACAGCTGCTGGGCGCGCACTAAGCCTGGCCACTGGCTTGTGTGGCGGTGCTCTGGCAGTTACTCTGATCTGCTGTTGCTCACACGTGGATACTGAGCAGCCATCTGCATCTCCCTCTGCACCATCTTGCACTTTGTAGTGTAGTCCTTTTTCAGCACCTCTTTCGTTGGCTTTGAACATTGTCCATTCTTTTTGGGTTGGCTTTGCCAGCCCCTCTTCTCAATGGGCGAGCACCTTCTGGCTCCCTGGATCAGTCTGTCATTACATGTGCGCTCAGTCGTGGGTGGGTATCAGAGTCCCCATTCAGTCGTGTTTTCTGTTATCTCCCCTGAGGCCCCTTGATTCTTCCTGCAAGAGAGAAGAGGCACGTGGTGCGCATGAAATGAAAGGGTGCGCATGGATTGAAAGGGAGGCCAGTTTAAGCCACTACGTTGGTCGGGCAAACACTAGTGCAAAAGTTAAGGCTACATAACACGAAGCCCGATGCTAAGGTGGCTAAGGTAACAGTGTGACGTAATTTACCAAAAAATTGGCCTGGTTTGGTCTCCCCTTGTCATGTGCCAAGCGCGCCTGCTCTCCTGATATATCACGTCACTGCCACACGCCATGTAGGTCCAGCAACAAGTATCACTGTGAACCACATGGCTGCCGCATACTTCCCAACTATGGTATGGCAGTGTCGCGGCTAGTCACAGTGACGGCCACTGCAACAGGGTGCAGAGGCACTGGACTTGCACTGCTGGAGCCAGTCTGGTGTGCAACCAGCAGCGGCAGCGGCGGCCGCAGCGTGGCCTCAAGAGGGGCACATCATCGAGGGCCGCCCGCTCTCGACGGAGTTCGGTACGCCCCTCAGTGGCAGGAGGAGCCAGTCACGGCCAAGCGCAGCCCACATGGAGTCTCCCGGAGCACATAGCGCCGCTGCACCGAGCGCCAGGATCGCGATTGTGGGCGACGTGGTGAGCGCAGCTTGGCGGTGCTGGCCAGCCAGAGCTGGGACCATCTACGCCGCATAGTCCACCTTGGCAGTCAGAGTCAACAAATGGGCTCTGCTGGGCTGCGCAGCACGACATGTGGGACGCGGAGGCCGACGGTCGGGCTCTCGCTACCTTGGACGTGAGCAGCGCCACACCTAATCACGTCCGTCAGCATGCCGTGTCTGAGCACAACGTCTGAAGCATAATGACCTCAGGGATCCACCACTCTTGTAGATTTACCAGCTTTACCAGCTAAGGGAACTCTACAAAGACACCATTACCTGCCTGGTCATCAGCATCTCGAACGTGGCTAGCTGTCTTGCCTGTTGTCCAGTACCTGTACTGAATGCCTGTCGAAATTGGGTTCATCTGATTCAATGTATTTTACAAGTGGAAGTCCTTTGGAAGTCTGCTAGCCTGCTGCGAAATGTACTGGGGTGACATGCTTTCTTGTCGTGCCTCGCAAAGCACCGCCGCAGGTGGATCTGGTCCTCTTTGTAGGTGCGTAGATGCTACACCATGTGTACTTGATCTTACTGTAGGTCCTGAGCTTCTGAAGTTGAAGTCACTAATACATGCCTCTTGCAAGTACTAGTCACTAGCTCACCAGTGAGCTCTTGAAAGGGCCTCCACCTCTTACCTCCTTTGCAATCGCAAGCTCTTGAGGGCACACTGTCTGCATTTGCAAACGCCCGGGCCAATGTCAAGCCTCTGCACCTGCCGAGTCTGCATTGCCAAGGCCCTCTACACCGTCTGCACCCCTGCCGGCCTGACACAGGTGATTTTGGTGACGAGAACGTTGAGCTGGTGAGACAGGTGAGCGAGCTGCCGATGCCCAAGGCCGTAGTGTTGGGCAACCACGACTGCTGGTGGACGAGTTCAACGCCCTGCAGGCCAGTTCGGAAGTCCTTTCCAAGGCTTACATGCCCTGTGAGTTCCTCTCTGCAAGCCCAAAGAAGTTGCTGTACACTGACTCCTTGAAGTATTTCTGGCCCATGCTTGCCTGCAGGACGGGAGGCCAGGATGACGTGCAGCGGCAGCTACATCTGTGACCAGTTGCCTTGACTTCCTTGTGGGTTCCTGGCTGCTGCAATTACTGCCATTTCAGCAGATGATCTTTCTTTTAGGTGCTCGTCAATGTTTGCTGGACAACAACTGATCCTTGCCCACATTGCCCTGGATATAGTGTTTGCTTTCAGCAGTGCTCACACAAATTGTTGAGATGGTGTCCATCAGTCTTATGCTCCAAGCTCCTCGTGCTGGCAGACTTGGGGAGTCGCATGTGGGCTTCAGACGACTCGACTTCCCGCACCTCAAGCTGAGTTTGGTGGGAGGGAGACCCTTTTCATATGGTGGGAGCACCTGGAGTGAAGGCAACAGCGCATTCTATGGCAGCAGGTCCATTTGCAATCCTTCGCGGCTCAATGTAAGCCACTCTTGAAGCCATTGGTTTACAATCTCGACTAACGGATCCCTTTCCACTCTGCACCTGGTGGCACGGACCTCCAAAGCCGCTGTAAATAGGTGAATACGACCTCGAAGTTGTTCTCCAGTAAGGCTGACAGTGCCTTGAAGCAGGTTTGGAGTTCGGAGCTTTGAGGACAGCGCTCAGCTTATCACACAATCTGCAAAAGCTGCTCCAGAGGACCACTTGCTCATCCTCCTGGCACACAACGGGCCACTAGGTCTTGCAATTTTTACAGATATTCAACGGAAGATATGGCCTCTTTACTGTTGTCAAATAGTTGTCTAGCAGACATGATGATTAGAGTCTTGAAAAGATGTCAAGCCAGCAGAACAAACACTTAGTTTCGTGCAACACCAAGATTCAGTGAAGGCAATCACTCAGCCGTCTGTTCAGTCCTCTTTTCCAACCCAATGCCAGGACTCGGTGAGGAACCAAGGTCCATCTGTGGAAGGGATTGGGGATCTTGGCGAGCACCGCCTGGAGGCGACCATGGCGACCCTGGTCAGCATCGTTCTTCATGCATCTTAACAATACCCAAAAGTGCACCACCCTGAATCTATTTTGCATGCTTGCAATGCTGAACGGGAGTGGATAGTATCGCGGCAGCTCAGCTTGACTGAGATATCTGAAGCAGCCACTCACACTGGCAAAGCTGGAAGCTGTGCTGATCTAGTATATATGGCTCGCCACCAGCTAAGATGCTCAACACATTTGCCTGCAGATCATAGCAAGGGCAATGGCACTACTCACGCTTCTGTTCGCTGCTGATGCTGACCAGATTGAGTTCCCTGATTGTTGCTGTTATGCAGACCTGAAAACGGCGATTGATCAGATTGTGGGCCCCTCCTTGAGGAGGAATGTGCCCCTCGTGGTCTTTGGCCACATGCACAAGGGCTTAGCACAAAAGCAAGGCTTACGGGAGATGATTGTGATGGACAGCGCCAGGAGGATCATGTATCTGAATGCCGCAGTCGTTCCCAGGCTCCGAGATGGGCCGCTAGAGTGCACTGCCGATTACGGACTCTCTTCACACGCACACGAAGGCAGAGGGCTGGGCTTGGATCCGTCCATGGCTGCCGCCAAGGAGAGGCAATTCACGCTGGTGGAGCTGGCCCAAGAAGGTGTAATAAGAGTGGAAGAGGTTTGGGTCCACCCGGAGACACTGCAGGTGTCTAAGGACCTCAAGTACAGCATAGGGCAGGTGCAATCTGAGGGAGTCCCACAACAAGCTGAGACGTAGATAGGCACAACACTTATTGTTATGGTCGGGCTTGTAAAGCGCAGTCCTGCAAACCAGTCCTCCAACCATGGCCCCACCTTAAATTTGGCACTCAGCGCAGCTTCACTGTGTGCAGAGAGACCAATTTGCAAGGAAGTATATAGACAGCCCAGAGTAGCATGCCTTTCGTTGACTCCACTGCATAAACGCAAAAGCATGAACAGATGCGTATGTCTGTTGCTTAGGTGCTCCTGCTCGTGCTCACTTTATAGGGCTTGTGATCTTGCAGCGTCTGCTTCCAATCATGACGGCTTCTCCTTCAGCCGGCATCTGGCATTCTCAGGGGTGGCTTTGAGGTCCTTCTTATGCCTCAAATGCCACTGCCCTTACAGCAGGGCTCCTTGACTCGAGGACCAGCGACCAAGTTGACTAGAGATGACTTGCTTGAGCCTCTCAGTAGACATTGCTCGAAGCTCAATGAAACAGGTCATAAAACGGCAGTTTTGCGATGGTGGCTGCTGCAATGTCTGCAGAAGGATATATACTCGTTGAAACGTACAAATGTACAGCACCTGCTGCTCAGCTGACCCGTTCAGTAACCACAGGGGGCGAAGCCTGGGAATACTCAGCGCACAAGTGAAGAAACTAGGTCCAGCGGAGCCGGCAAATGTGGGAAATGACAAAGGGCCGAGATGCTTGCATGGGCCAGCTGAGGAAAGAAATCTGCTCTCCTGAAGTAGAGTCTGTCATGTGAGTTGGAGGGCTGAGGCCATCCAACTCTCAATACACAGTGGTCTAGTACATCGACAGATGAACTTTAGCTACATGTGCATCACCTGCTGTTAAGCTGACCTGCTCAGTAACCGGAGTCGAACTCTCGACCTTAGGATGCTCAACCTAGCTCCCCGGGGGAATGCCGCAGTGCCAAGTGGCGGGGGCCGAAGGCTGCCACGTGTTAGACACTTAGGCGGTAAGCGCTCCGCGGGTGGCGCCTGACACGGGCCCTCATTGGCTTGTCAAGCTGCCGGGTCCTCTGCGGGAGCTTAGCCTTGTAGCTTTAGCGCCTCTCGGCCCCTTTTAGTTGCGGTGCACCAGCCAGCGGCGTAGCCAGCAGGTCGACTAGGTCCCGCAGGGAGAGATCAGACATGTCAGAAAAAGCTAGTCGGACATCGACCTGTAGAGGATGGCTGTCGGGCGGTCCGGCCGTGCCGCACGTGGGCTACAGCCCCCGACGATAAGTGGAGGGGGGGGGGGAAGCGTCCGGCAAAGGTGGGGGTAAAGGCCCTGGCCCCCGTAATTATCCACCCCTCTTCATTCCTCCACATCATACGGTTTACTGGGATTGTGCGCTGATATATTCAGTCACGAAAGTGCACACGCGCCTGGCCCCCGGCCCGGACCTTTCCCACCAGCACCCGCCCCCGGGCCCTCACGAGATGGGTGACCGACCGGGGGGGGGGAGATTCGACGACCGATTTGCGAGGCCTCCTCTGGGCTCATTTGCCGCGGGGCAATGGTGGGGCGTGACGTGGCCCACAAAATGCCTCCCCAACCCCCCCTCGCCCGCCGCGGCGAGCCCTAGCGCCTTTCCCCCGCGCGCCCGCCGCCGCCATCACCGCCGCCATCACCGCCGCCGCCGCCGNCGCCGCGGCGCTGAGCTCGCCGGCGCGCGCCTCTCGCGCCGCCTCTCCTCTTGGCTGCTGCGACGAGCGGATGTAGCCCCGCCCTTGGCACGGCTGCCGCTGCGCCGAGCCCTTGGTTGTTGGAGGCGCCAGGCTCGGCGCTCTCGTGGCCGCCACTGCCGCTGCCCTACTTTGCATGGCAAGCGTCACCGAGTACCAGAATGGCTACAACAGCAGTTACTTCGGCGGCAGCGGCAGCAGGTCGTCGGGTGTGATACCAGCTGTTGGGCCAGACAGGGCGGGGAAGGCTGTTGAGATGGCGACTCTCAAGGTGGAGCCTGTGGAGCAATTACCATTCCCGGCAGGGATGCGTGTCCTCGTTGTGGACGACGATCCCTCGTGCCTTATCATACTGGAGAAGATGCTGCGCAAGTGCAACTATCACGGTCAGCATGACCAGCCACGCACTGGTGGCCTCGCTGTGATTTCACTTGCGATTTCCCTTGCTGACACCCAGAAGCCACAGTCGCAGTCAGCCATAGTGGCCTCCGTCTTGAACTGCATCGGTCACTTGTCTGGATTAGCAACCTGGATGGCAGAATGACCCCTATTTGTACTAGTTAGACCTGGGCTGACCCATGCGCTGTCCTGGCTACAGTAGGTAGTCTCTACTTGGAAGATGACCCCACACACAAGTGCGTGTGAATGTGATCTGCTCTCTTCCACGGGGCTTAAGATGGTCAGACGCTAATTGAGGCTGTGACTGTGAGGGTCAGATAGCAGATAGAGCTTCAGGTCTGCGTGACTTGCACTCTTCTTGAGGCCTGGGCCCTGACAGGCCTATGCTTTTTATTGCAGTGACATCCTGCACGAGGGCAACTACTGCACTTCAGAAATTGAGGGAGAATAAGGATGCTTATGACCTAGTTATCAGTGATGTCATCATGCCGGACATGGATGGCTTCAAGCTTCTTGAGTTAGTTGGTTTGGAGATGGATCTCCCTGTGATCAGTGAGTTAGTTTCCTGTGTCTTGTGCATTTTTAGATGATTCATATATGTGAAGCAGAGCACGCACATGCTTATCTGCATGTAGGTGTGCATGATGACAAGTAGACCAACATGTCGAAGCCAGTAGTGCTTTCTATGTGACATCACACTGCTGTCTTGTTTGCTGTCTGTTTGGGCAGTGATGTCTGCCAATGGTGAGACCTCTGCCGTCATGAAGGGAGTCACACATGGTGCATGTGATTACCTCCTCAAGCCAGTGCGCATAGAAGAGCTGCGTAATATCTGGCAGCATGTCCTTCGAAAGAAGAAACAGGACAATAAGGTGAGAATGTATCTAGGATACAGGCTTTCATGCATGCTGCTGTCTATGAGCTCGTAGGCATCAACAGGTCACTGCAAGTTGCTGTGTACCAAAGGGAATGGCTATGGCTAGGGTGTTACTCACAATTACCTTGAGTTGGCATGTAAATCGAAGTGAGGGCGTGGTGGGTTGCCTGTATTCATGACAGGGAGACGATGCAGCTGGCAGTATTGAAGATCCTGGAAGGAGAAGGGATGAAGAAGGAGACTTCACTTCATCTGCTGATCAAGACACCGTGTCGGCGAGCAAGCATAGCTTAAATAAGAAGCGCAAGGAAGGAATCCAGGTCACAGGATCGGCAAAGGTGTGCGGACCTGCTTCAGATAGCTTAAAGTTCGAACTGCTGCGAGTTTGGACTTGACATAAAGCACCCCTTGTGGATGCATGCTCGTCCATGTGCTGCAGGAGCTTTTAGCAACCAAAATCTCAGCTGGCCAATCGACTTCATGTGAACAGCTCAAATGGGCATGCTGCCTGTGATTTTGATGAGGCGGTCGAAGGGAATGGCTTGCTCTAAGCATGCACTTCGAGGTGCAAGTTACTCTTTTTGAAGCAGTGCGCTGCTCTTTGACAGGAGGAGGGGGAGCATACTGGGTTCGATGAAGATGACAACGACCCTGGAGCTCTGAAGAAAGCGCGAGTTGTCTGGTCTGTGGAGCTTCATCAGCAGTTTGTGAATGCTGTGAACCAGCTAGGCATTGACAGTAAGCCTCCTTGCTTGTTAGGTCAGGCGACTTTTTCACATGCTCAAAGTCTTGGATCTTTTAGATGCTCATTTGATCTCATGACATGAGGCTTATCTATGGTGGATATAGTTGTCATGGTGGGCAACTCGAGGAACCTAGCTGGAGCAGGTCTCATTGCATCAGCTAGCAGGACTTGACATGAATGAATACAATCAACAAAATGCTCCACTTCATAGGATGTATCGGTCTTCTTGCTAGCAGCACATGAAGAACAACTTGTCTTCCTTGCCAGAGGCTGTGCCCAAAAAGGTGCTGGAGATGATGAACGTGTCTGGTCTTACGCGCGAGAACGTTGCCAGCCACTTACAGGTATGTTGTTCATTTGACAACCAGTCTACTTACAGCAAAGCCTGGCTGTGAGAGACGCCTTTCCTTGAAGCACTGGAAGTGGGATGCAGAGCACGTTGAGGTTGCAATTGAGGTCTATTTTTCACTTGAGCTAAGGTTGTTTGACTCATGAGTGCCCCTTATCATTTCTGTGCTTCCTGTATGATGATGCAGAAGTATCGCCTGTACTTGAAGCGGCTCAGTGGGGTAGCCCCTCAACTGCAGAGCAACAACTCCGGTGGATCCGCAGCCCCTTCGCAGAGCGGCACTCCTGATAGCACTATGGGAAGGCCTGCCACAAGTTCTGCAACAAACACCTCACCCTCATCTTCACCAGCCTATGAATTGCCGCAGGAGCATCAAGCCCCTGTCAGCGGTGGGCAGCAACTTCGGGCACAAGCCATGGCAACCCTGCAGGCAAGTTACACCGGCAGGTCAAGTCTATCCAAGGGGTTGATGGGTCTGCATATCTTGGTACTTGATACTAGGAGAATAACGGGGGTCAATCGCATGTAGTGTAGCCATCACTACGGCCCTTGGAAGAGCCAAGGGCCGTAGTGATGTCTACACCGGCTCTTCCTCGTGGTGTCTGTTGAATATCCAGATTAAGGTTTTCTAATCTTGTCTATCTCAGAATTCCAGCACACAGCTCATCCTGCCGCAGCAGGCCCTGTGTAAAAGGTGGTTCCTGGTACTGTAATTGGTGATAGCAGATATTCCTTCCACATAAGCCTCTCAAAGCTCCCTGCATTCTCTTTGGCAGTCCACTGGAATAAGTGTCAGGAGCGGAGCAGGAGGTGGGACTCTCACCCTCGACCAGGCACTGTTGATGCATGCCCAGCTCCAGCAAAGACAGGAGCAGCAAGATCAGCAGCAGCAGCAGCAACAGCAGCAGCAGCGGCGGCAGCAAGAGCAGCAGAGGCAGCAGGAGCAGCAGCAGCAGCAGCAGCAGCAGCAGCAGCAGCAGCAGCAGGAGCAGCAAAGGCAGCAGCAGCGGCAACATGAGCAGCAACAGAGGCAGCAGCAGCAGCAGCAGCAGCAGAGGCACCAGGAGCAACAACAGCTCCAATACCATCACCAGCTTCAGGTGGCGGCTGCCCAGGCGGGTCCCGGGGTACCCATGGTTGGAAACCAGGTGGGGAGCTTACACGGCTTGCAAACAAGCTCTGAACTCGAGAGAAGAGCACGTCAGCATCTGGCCACTGTCAGCCAGTTGGGAGCAGGTGGCGCGTCATATGATGATAGTGACATTGCTGGCTACACGGCATTGCAGCAGTTCAGTGCTGAGCATGCAAACGAAGTTGTTGGACAAGGAGGTGGGTTGCGGGGCCGGATGGGTGGCACTCCCGTCTTGCCAGGCTTGGAAGCCACAGGCGGCAGTGCCACACTGAACCAGAACATACTGCTGCTGCAGTTACTGCACCAGCAACAGCTAGCCCAGTCAGGTGCGGCTGGAACGGCTCAGAGTCTGGGGATCCAACCAGGCGTTTTGCAGGGCTCGATGGGCAAGATGGTTGGTCAGACAAGGGGCAGTCCAAGTGCACGGATGGGAGGAGCGGCAAGTGGTAGTGGCACTTATCAGGGCATCACTCAGGCGCAGCTTGCCGAGGTGTTGGCGCGACCTGGTGGCCTGGAGAGCTTGCAGGCAGCCGCGCTCCAGAGAAGCCAACAGCAGGCACCTGCTGCGGACGTCCATAGTTTGGGCAGCATGGGCCTACATCAGCAGTCAGGCACCGGCTCTCATACTGGCCTGAGCCCCTACGGACCAGACGATGGCCACTTGCAGTTGCCAAGGAGCATGCCGACTGGCTACGCAGGCAACTCCAGCAGCTTGTCTCCGGACATGGATGTCAGACAGTCGTGGCACCAGCAAGCAGTTGTGGGCCTCGCTGACCACATGAATGAGGAGCTAGCTATCTCGTCGCTGCAGGTCTGGATAAACACCTCATTCAGTCAGTAGCACTTTGTGACTTTTATCTAAAATACATTGTGGGTGGACATAAGAGACCAGATTCTGAAATCTTCATGCCATCTTCTTATGTCCAACGGGACTAGCCTAGTGCTTACGCATTGTTGCATTTTCCATTGGCTTCATGACCAGGAGAACAATGCAAGATATCAGACAGTGCAAGCACCGCCACTCAGCTATCCACAAGATTCTCTACCATCCAGCAGGCTTGCTGCAGCAGGACCGGTCCCGAGCATAGACAGCAGTGCAGAAAGGTCCTCTACCTTGCCTGAGGGCCAAGCTGTCATGGATCATCATGTTGTTCTTGACCAAGCCCCCAAGCTTGAGAGCCAGCACAGCCTGGGCCTTGCTGAGACAGCGTCAGAAGATATCATCAGCATGTTCTTCCTGCAGGTTGTGCCCGAAACTGCTGCTCTACATGCCAGCCGCCATAGGCCCTGCTGGGTCTACACATTGACTTGTCTTCTTTAGAGTTGCCCATATGATGGTTAGTCTTGGTCTTAACAACTTGTAAGAGTAGATAAATGAATCAGGGTCCAGGAATTTCCTAAATTGTCCTACTGCAAGATTGTATTTACTTTTCCATGTGTGCTTAGTTGTCTTGGAGATTTGTTGTTTTTGTGGTCTAAAAGTACTAAACAGGCAATATACTGCTGTGCACCTTGGACAGGACTCTGAAACAGCCGCGCTCATTGATGGGGATCTGAACACCGACTTTGACAGCGTCATGTCACTCCAGTGAAGAGTCTATGTCATCTCCTTGCTGCCTACCACAAGACTGCTCCGATGCTGTGAAAGTAAGCCTTTGCAGGAGGCGTCTGCTTGAGAACATCCTCCTCCACTCAGCTTCCTCGCCAAATCACAACTGCACCCAAGTTGCGAGCGGCCAGCTTCAGCCCCCAAGGGATGTGGTCAGCCTCAGTTGCCTGCGAGTCCACTGATCTCGCTGTTGACACAAGCAGCTGCTCAGCCATGTGCACCAGGACCCAGAGTACGTGGAATGGCAGCTCACTGCCTGTGTATCTGTCCCCTCCATGCGCCCCCCTGCCCGATTTCCCTGAAGCGTGCACATACATCAACCCATTTCCTTTTAAAGTACTGTAGTGTGTTGATTCTTCCAGGTTGTCTCCTTCACGTTGCTTCCCCCATGCTTTCAGCATTACCACGTTAGAGAGATCCGCACACGAAAGGCACCCGCTATGGTTCCCTTGTCCTCCCTCCCCCCTCCCACCATTCTCCAAGCTCCCTTCTCTGTGGGATTCGTTCAACAGCGTGGACTGAGACGTCGTCGCCCAGGAGCTGAGGGAGGCCTTCCCAAGCCTCCTGCCCTTCTTCCGGCTTGCCTATAGTCAGCCGAGCGACTTGCTGTGGAGGACAGAGAATGGTGTTGTGGAGATCCTCCAGTCACCCACGGGCACACAGCAAGGGGATCCGCTGGCGGCTTTCTTCTACGCGCTGGCTCACAATCGCGCGCTGCAGGCAAGGGCCACAGCACACCCTGGCGTCCTCGTGCCCACGTACGGCGACAACGACCTTTGTGGGCACGCCTGGCTCTTGACAGCCTCCCACTCAGGGGCGGCTGCGTGGCTGACAGCGCTCCCCATGTACGCTGTACTGACCATGCTGGACGCTGTCTTCCGGACGGCTGTCCACCAGGTCCTGGGCCTCCACCCCTCCTGCTTCGTTTGTGTGGTGCAGTGCGAGTGCGGAGCACGCAACGCCGACGCTGCGGAGTGGCTGCGCACATGCTTCACTGTGCACACGGTGGAGAGCGGACCGGCACGTACGACCTTCTCTGGAGATGCCATATATGGCATCTTCTTCAGGCCGGCTACACCGTGGCAATGGAGCACTCAAGCATCATGCCCCGTCAAGCTGGGGCCGATGGCCGTCTCCATGCCCGTCTCGCCGATCTCAGTGCCCACGCACTGGGCGGGGTCCCTGGATCATTGCAGACGTGTCACCACCGACTGCTTTGAATCAAGGACCTCCCAACGAGGGGCGGAGGAGGCAGGCTATGCAGTCCGCCAAGCGGCGGGCGCCAAGGAGAGGAAGTACGCAGACCACCCCGCTGGCGACGAGTTTGTCGCGCTTGCAGTCGACGTCCACGGGGCATTTCTAATATAGTGGCTTGACCTACGCCAGCGTCCTGTGCAGCGTGCTGTGTTCCGCTGCCAAGGACGACAGAGCGAGCAGCCCGGCTTCAATGCCATTGGGTCGCTTGCTTGAATCTACAGGATGCGCCTTGCAGTCTTCCTGCAGCGGTCGTTAGCCGTCCACTTGCGTGCAGGTCACGCCTTGGCTGCTGCCTCCTGGTTCCGTCAGGGCGACGCTGGCCGCCCTCTATTTACTCTGATGAGAACTTGCTGACTCGAGGTTATTGAGCACCTCTTGCTGACGTCTTGGAGACTAGTATCCTGCTTCTTATGCCATTCGGCCCTTTCAGGCCTTGTACTCCCTCTAGGCTGGCCTCTTATAGCCATTGCAGTACACTGAAAGAGCTGTCTTTCTTGACGAGAGCCACATTTCTCTCACCGAGCCATACCGCCCGAGTGGGTGGACAGCCTGCCCACGCAGCAAGGCGGAATCGACTGCGATCTAGAAGAAGAAAGACTCGTCCAGTTGGCCAGCCCAGAAAAGAGGGAGAAGAAAGAAGAGCTCGCCCATAGAGAAGAGGGGCTGGCAAAGCCAACTCAAAAAGAATGGACAATGTCCAAAGCCAAAGAAAAAGTGCCGGAAAAGGACTACACTACAAAGCACGAGACGGTGCGGAGGGAGATGTAGATGGATGCTCAGTATCCACGTGTGAGCAACAACAGCAGATCAGAGTAACTCGAAGCGGGAAAAGCGGCACTCTGTCAAGACCCGGAAGCATCTTTGTCGAGGCCGCTTATGCGGTGGCGCTCGAGAACACCAGCGTCATGCCACCGACCGCTGGGGCGGATGGCCGCATCCACACCCGGCGCGCCGACCTCGTCGCCAGCGCGCTCGGCGGGGGGCCTCGGCTCATCGCAGACGTCGTCACAACTGACAGCTTTGTTTCCAGCAGCGCAAAACGCTCGTCGGAGGAGGCGGGCTACGCAGTCGGCCAAGCGGCTTTCGTCAGGGCGACGTCTTTCCGCCAGCTAGCTACTCGGACTTGCATCTCCTGACTAGAGGTTATTGAGCGTTCCCTGGCTGATGTCTTAGTCCTAGTCGTTCGCACTCAGGCTCCCTCAGACCTTGTCCATTCCTTCGGGCTGGTTGTTCCAGCCCCTATTCTCAATGGGCGAGCACTTTCTTCTTTGGGCTGGCCTTTCCCAGCCACCAGTCAATCTGGCCGCGCCCTTCTTGAAGCAGCAGCCATAGCACGGCCAGCGCGCGTGCGGGCGCGCAAGAAGAAAGGAATGAACGAAGTTCGAAGGGGCCAGAAAAGCGCTAAAACACGCAGCGACTCAGGTGGCCACTGGGTGCTCAATATCCGCAGTTGATGTTCTTGCCTTTGTACCTGGCCATTTTGGCCATCGTTTGTTTCAAAGACACGAGCAGCCGCTTGTGTTTCCGGCTGAGATGGGCTTGCCAGCTGCATATCTGTCGCTCTTGCGACGTCGAGTTTCGGCCTGTTTGCAGCGTGCTCAGGCTAGTGCCTTGCACCAGAAAGCTGGGCGAGCTCTAGTAGGTGGCAGAAGGGCTCCGTTTTCCCCTCAGCTCATCTGACTTCCTACTGCTGACTCGGGGGTATTGAGGGCGCCCTGTCTGCCTAGCCTACGGCTCCGTCATGAACACCTGTATGCATCTGGCTGGCAGTGTACAGCCGATTTTTAAATATCAGCAGCCGCTTGGTTCCTGGCATCTAGTATTCATGCATCGAGTAGTGACCTTTATGTTTTGACCCGTGGTTATTGAGCGGGTCAATCTGCTGTAGGTTATGTAGATTTTTAGATGTGCTTGCCTTTGTACCTGGCCATTTGGCCTACATTTCTTTCTAATACACGATCTCTCCTTGTGTCAGAGAAACTGGTCTGCGAGATGGCGCTGGGTGACTCGAAGGTACTCGCGCTAATGGGCTCTGCAAATGCCATTGTTTCAAGTATTCAAATACACGAAAGTTCCTTCTGCAAATGGAAAACGTGTGTATTAAGAGAGAAGGCGCGCGGGGCGCATGAATTGAAATGGAGGCCAATTCAAGCCGACACATTGTTCAGGCAGAGTCTAGGGCAAACTAAACAAAATTAAGAGAGATGGGGAGGCCATGTGGGAGGCGGGAGGAGTGCAGCTCCCGCGCCACGCGCGCGCCGCGAGCTGGCCATGCTGGCCAGTCGCCCGCCGCCGCCGCCGTCGCCGGCGGCGGCGNTGCAGGTCCTCAGCGCCGCCGCCGCCGCTGCCGCCGCCGCCGCCGCGCGCGGCGCTTCTCGCCGTGGCGTTGACGGCGCCGCCATGGGGCTGCAGCCGGGTCTGGCCGTGCGGTATGTCGCCGACGCGGCGCACTTCCCCTACGGCGGCAAGCCGCCCGCCGCCGTCGCGGCACGCGCCATGGCGCTCGGCCGCGACCTCGGTGAGCCCGTTGAGCCCCCGGCTCGCCGCTTGCCGTGGCTCTGGCGGAGGTGCACACTATACCACCTTGGTGGTGGGCACCCATTGTGGATCTTCCTGCCACTGTGGCCCAAGCCCGTCTGGCGCCTCGCAGTGGCGGGCGGGTGCTGCCTGCTGGTCGTGGCGTGCAACACTGCGTCGTCGGCGGCTCTGGACGACCTCCGCCGCCAGTGAGCTCCGCCTGCTCGTGGGCTTTCGTGCAATGAGCGCACTGAGCTTGCTGCGAGCCGACGCCGCCGCTGCCGACGCCGCCGACGCCGCTGCTGTCCAGCTTGCCGGTCGCGGTCGTCGGCGTGGAGCCGGCGCTGAAGCCCGGTGTTGCACAGAGCAAGTCGGGGGTGAGCACACGCAAGCACCAATTGCAATGGTGGACCGGTCGTGCTGGGGAGCGTCACTAGGGGCTCTGCCGCGCGGATGGCCATGCCGGTTCTGCTTTCACATTGGGGGCGACCGCAAGGTTCAAGTGGGCATGAGAGGCGAGTTCGGTCAGCCAAGGCCGGCGTGAGCCCACAGGGCGTCATTGGCGCCCGCAGCTGGTGGCGGTCCTGGCGACGGAGCAGACCGTGTCAGGGGGCCGACTGGCTGCGCTGTGCCGGTTGCACGCGCACGGCACGCGCGTGGAGTTGGTCCCCATGCCTGGCCTGGCGGACTTCGTGGAGGCAGGAGAGGTGGGCAGCACGGTGTCTACAGTGGCCACCATCTCTTTTGCCCTGTGGAGGGGTGCATCTGCATTGTCTCCAGATCACCGCAGCAGCAGAGCGAGCTGTATCGGTGCAGTCGTGCTCTTTTAGTAGCACTCACTCTGGCAGATGTGAGATGTTTGCCAGCTGAACCCCATTGCTGCAAGTGTTCCCCGCGGCGCAGGTGACAGGTGATCGCGTGGCGGCCTTGATTGGCAGCGCGCTCGGGCCGCTTATACGCGACGGTTGCGACACCATTGTCCTCGGCTGCACACACTACAGCTTTCTCAAAGTGAGAGCATGCTGACGAGTTACTTCAAGCACCATCAGCACTGTTGAAGCTCCTTGGGCTGTCTTTGTGGTTGTGGGTCTGGACTAAGTGCAATGCTTTGCGACCTTACCAGGTCAAGGAAACAGCTGCATGTAACCTCATCTCCTGGCAGGGTAGTATGAGAAGAGGTCGCCTTTGCATGAGCTTGCGCAGGCCTGCCTGTCAGAGGTGCTTCCTGCACACGTTGAGGTGGTGGATGCGGCCCCTGCGGTGGCACGCCGGGTGCTGTGGGTCCTTGCGCGAGATGGCTACTCGCCAAACTGCACAAGTCCTCAACACCGAAGGCCTTGCCTCAACGTCTCAACGACTGGGGACCCGCACCAACTAGTACGTGTCGTGCAGCAGCTCCACAGCGCCACCGGCATGCTACCACTGCATATGCATGTGCAGCAGCACGTGCATTCTGTCCAAAGCAGGACGCCAAGTATTCTGTTGGTGGCTTCTTCTGTATAATTTACATTGACTAATCTTGGCCACACGAGGCCTGACCTTGACTTCGATTGTCTGCTGCAACTCAACCGGCCTCCCTTGAGTTTTGTGCTCCGTCGTGGCGCACTGTGCCAACTTAACTTTGCCCTTCATGACCTCAAGGCCTGCAGAGGCTTCTGCTCAGCATTTGCTTCTGGTGCTTCACTCAGCACTACTGCGCAAGGCCTGGCATCAGGTACAACGAATAATTGATGCCAGGTGCCTACACACATGGGCAATTGAGTTTGCGTTCGTTAGAAGGACCGAACAATTCACGAACTTCCAAGTGTACCGAGCACTCATGCTTCACGTGTTCCAGGGGCTGCACTCCAAGTCTCTTAGATGCACTTATTTAGTCATTTCAAATCTAGCATATGTGCAAAGCAAGCCCATATCATCAAAGTGCAACTTGCATTGCAGCTGGGCAGATCGATCCCCCAGCCTCACTCCAAAGTCATCTTCTCCACGAGACTAAGTGCTGCAACTGTGTAATCTCAGCAACAGAGTATCCACATTGTGGCGCTTTTACTTGTCAGCCAGCGTACTCCCTTGACCTTATTGGCTACATCAGGGCTGATTGACAGTGTTATGTGAAAGCAGGGAGAGAGACTTGGATCACTGTTTCTGCAACAAAGCACCCAACTTACAAGCTTGACATATCTTCCGAATCATACTGGCATGCATCTGCAGACACGCAGCAACTGCACACCAACTCTAGATCTCCACTGTCCAAGCACAGGCGAGCAGGACAACATGGAACTCTCTGCAGGCAGAAGGATGGTGGCTACAGAAGCAGGCCAAAAAAATGGGGTGAGGGGTGGCCAGTAATCGCCAGGAAGTGTTGTGGCTCTGATTTTGGCGATTTGGTGACAACTACCCTATCTAAAGCTCGCCACTATCGGCAATGGTGCAGGGCGACTTGGGCCTGTCATTGCGGTCTGTCTGCTGCTGCTCAATCTTCTTCACAATGTCCATGCCCTCCAGAACTTGGCCAAAGACTACATGCTTGCCATCCAACCATGAAGTCTGCAACAACACCACACAAGAGATCAGTGATATGCCCCATGCAAACAGCATAGTGCACTGCTCTTGCTTGGTGAAGAAGCCGTATCTTGCATGGGAACCAGCCAGCCCAAAAGCTGTGGTCAATAAGTGACGTTGTTGCAGCATTTAGGTCAAGATCTGAGAGCAGCAAGGGCAGTACCGTGATTGTGCAAAGGAAGAACTGGCTGCCATTGGTGTTAGGACCAGCATTGGCCATGCTCAAAATTCCAGGCCCAGTATGTGTCACTGCGCGTTGAGTAACACCAAGTTAGATATTTGACAACCCAGCAGCAAAAGAAGGATGGCAAGACAACCTTGTCCGCATTGTACAAGGTAGTCAAAATGGCTCGCTCCCAACACAACCAGCCAACATGAGAAAAGCGGGGATACATGTGAGCAAGTTTCAAAACAAGAATTCCAAATGAAATTAGGAGGAAGCTGCATACAATTGAAGTTCTCATCAGCAAACTTCTCGCCATAGATGCTCTTGCCACCCGTGCCCTGCACAGATTTGCAAGCAGCGCTTCTCAGAATGAGCTCCTGAGCTGATCAGACACTCACTTCTTCCGTCACAGACCATTCCATCTCTTACATTGCCTCTCGTGAAGTCTCCCCCCTGAATCATGAAGTCCTTGATGACGCGGTGGAAGGATGAGCCCTTGAAGCCGAATCCCTTCTCGCCTGCCATACTTTGGTTGATGAGTGTGAGCTCCTTTTTGACATCTTAGGACCTTGCAACACTTGAATGACAATATATATGACGGAGCATCTCAAGTATCACAAGCAATCATCAATAAATCTCATGACAAGCTATCTGGCATTGACAAGTGCAAATTGATTTGCCGAGAAAAAGTGGCTTTCTCGAAGGCAAATGGCTGGAGAGTTTGTCAGAAGCAAACCAGTGCAGAGGGCTCGGAAGTTCTCGGCGGTCTTAGGGACGACCTCCCCAAAGAGACCCATGACAATACGGCCGGCAGGCTGGTCTCCAATATTGATGTCGAAGAAGACCTTGTTAGTGACCTTGGCTTGTGTCTCGGTCTCCTGCCTCAAATCATAAGTGACAGGAACAGACAGCCAAGATGTCAAGTGCAGGTTGACAGAGTGTAGGAGAGATGCAGAACCACCCGTATCACTACATCGACACTGCCCTTGCAGTAATGGACTCTTGATTCTGCATATATGAAGGACATGGCCTACAGAAGTAGTGGCCGTTGATACAGAAAGTCAGTCAGCTGGTGGACAGCTCTCAACAACGAAGACCTGCACCTAAACCCTTCACCTCGATCAGGCTCGCCCCTGACATAAGCATCATCCCGTTGCTTGACATGCATTGGTGCATTGAATTTACTTCTGAACCTCGACACCTCAGCCAAAAATGACGAAGACAAGAGCAGCATTCAGACATGCGCTGACGATCATGATATATCTCCAAACACCAGCTTGGCCCATTTGCTGACGGATGAGCTTAATAGGTCAACCCGCAGCCTTGGCATGCCACAACGCACGGACATGATTGTCATACACAACTTCCCCAACTCACCGCTGGGCTCGCAGAGGCAGAGGCGGTGGCCATGCCACTTCTGCGACCGGCATGGGGCGCGCTGATGAGCACAACAAGCAAAGCAAGATAGAAGCTTAGGACAAATACACGCCCAGGAGCTGTTGCGGAGGCTACTGGAAGAGCCACTCTGTGGCGCTGGCGAGTGACGAGGTACCATTCGAGCTGACACTCAATCTAAGCAGCAATGAGCACCACTAGCCGTCACGAAGCGCATCATGGCCTTCCTGCCGCACGATCCGCAGAGACCGTTGCACCATAAACCTCACGACGGTGGCATACCTCGTCAC
The DNA here is from genome assembly GCA_009602725.1 of Spirogloea muscicola. Lineage (NCBI taxonomy): Eukaryota > Viridiplantae > Streptophyta > Zygnematophyceae > Spirogloeales > Spirogloeaceae > Spirogloea > Spirogloea muscicola. The sequence continues at coordinate 27,379 of WELB01000036.1, forward strand.
GGGCACAAGCGCGGCAGTGGAGCTGGCCGCGGAGCTGGCCATCGAGCCGGCCATGCAGCGCCGCCGGCCGAGCCCGGCGGCGGCCGTGAGCCGGGCGCCGGCGGCG
>WELB01000036.1:33933-50106 GCA_009602725.1 Spirogloea muscicola
TTGGGCGGTCTAGAGCGGCATGAAAATGGCTCGCAGCTCGCCCAAGGCCCTCAAGTGGGCCCCCGAGCGGCGCAGGGCCCGGAAGAAGAGGAGGTGCCCGGTGACAAAGGCAAAGCTGAGCGTGAGCACTCTACCCAGTGTCCGTGGCAATGGGCGGCCGTGCAGCTGCACCAGCTTGCGCAGCGCGAGCTCGGCAACTGTGGCCGCGCCGTGCAGCGTGAAGAAGGCCAGCATATCACCAGTCATGGAGAAGGTGAGGTAGTATACGGCAAGCTCGTGCATCACGCCGGACATGACAAATGCCGCCTGCATGGCCACCAACCGTGCCCAGAGCGGCGGGGGGGTGGACAGTGCGCTATGCGGTTTCAGGTCTTGTCCTTGCACTCGTCGCCGGGTGCCAGAAAATGCCTGGTTGTGGGCATGGCCATTATCGAGCTGCCCATTTGAGCACACCGCAGCACCAGTGAGAGGCTCCTTCTTGACACTGTCTGCAGATGTATCGGGCGCCCTGTCCTCACCATCAATGGTGGTCACTTGCAGGCTTGCTTGCTGGCTGCCATGGCAGCAAAGTAGGTCAAGGAGAGGCTGGTAGACAGTGTCTCGCAGCACACCGCTGACGACCAGGTTCCAACGTCGAGCCCAGAAGTCCTCGAGCGATAATGCGAGGTACGGGTGCTCAAATGGTGATGCCACCACAATACCTGTCCAACGACAGCCAAGAGCAGGAGTGTCAGCCTCCAGGCCCTGACAGGGCAAGCACGTTGACTCGGCGATGCTGGGCAAGCGAGCGGTAGTGCCTGGGCGCGTGCACCTAGTAGGGCCACGGCGGGTGCGGCAAGGCCCTCGCAGACGGCAGTGGCAAAGAGGTAGAGGTTGACAGAGAAGATGGCGTCCAGGATGGCAGGTGATATGTGGTTGTGCCAGCGGTGCGCCATTAGTACTATTGGCACCATGGCCGCTGTCTTCGCTGTGCAGCACCCTGCCAGGTGGACCCAGCTCTTCGGCTGCGTCGCTCTCGTGCCGCTGTTGCGCCGTCGCTTGGCAATAAGGTTGAGTGGGAGGCTCATCGCAGCAGCGGTACGTAGAGTGCTGCAGGCGATGGCGGGGTCGACGAGTGGGCCGCGCGCCCAGCAAGCTGCCAGCAGGCGGAAGGAGGCAACCCAGGTGACGACACAAAAGAGCACGGCGGTGCCGAGCATGCGGCCGCCCATGGGGTCGAAGACCCATGGCAACAGCGCATATGCGGCCAGCACCGGCGCCGCGGCCGCCAGACGGCGTAGGCCGACGGGCCGCCGCAGAACGACTGCGTGCACGTATGCCGAAGCTGCTGCCACCACGGCGAAGGCCGCCAGCCACCCGGTGCCGTAGCTCAGGCCGAGCGGCAGCTTCAGGTGCCGCATGACGGCAGCCCCTCAAGGGGCAATAGTCGCCATGGCCTGCCTGGCGTAGAGCGTGCGCAAGCCGCGGCCAGGAGCTCAGCAGGCGAGGTCTGCCGACGCTGGGAAGCCCCAAGCCAGGATGCGGCGCAGATCGTTGAGTTGAGGCCAGCAGGCCCTCCTGTCCTCTGCTTGCTCGGGGGCCCTCGGCACTCAAGTGGCTGCTGTGCCGAGCAGCGAGCGCGGCCGTGCAATGCAGGCTGTGCGGGCGCGGCACCGCCGCGACGAGCGCAGCGAGGCGGCGCAGGCGGGCAATGCGGGGGCGCAGGGAGTCGGCGCCGGCCAGGCTTGCCGCACCGAGCTCGTGGCGCTGGGCGCTGGGGGGGGGCGGGACCGCTCGCTACGGGCGGGAAGGCCGACCAGCTGGGCGGACGGTCGCTCCCGCGGCCGCGAGACGGGGCTGCCGTTCGGGATCACCACTGCACCCGACGGCCGACGGGCGCTGAGACGGCAGGAACTAACGAGGCCCGAAACGGCCGGAGAGCTCTCGAAGGCACCGGACTACGCGGGAAAGCGCGTAGAGGATGAGACGGCCGCGGGCGACGGAGCCCCCCGGCTCCCCACTGATCCACCCGCCTCCCACTGTCAGGCTGCGTCAGTCGGCACGCAGCGGAGGGCGGCGTCGCCGCAGAGGGGGCTCGTCAGCCGTCACCAGGCGCCTCCCGTCGCAGTCACCGCGGTCCCTGCCGCCGTCACCGCCTCAACCACCCTCCCGCAGGCGCCGCCACGTGTCGCCAAGCCTCGCCTGCCCCCCTGGCACTTTCATCGAGCTCGCCAAGCCGCCGCTGTTGCCGCCGCCGCCGCCTCCGCCGCCGCCGCGGCTCGTGGGCGCCCAGCGGCTGCCAGGCTCGGGGCAGGCCGCGGCCGTCCGCGCGAGGGCCAGCCCACGGCGCGGGCGGGCGAGAGCCGCCATGGCGGGCGCCAACAAGGGCGAGCAGGCGTTTCAGCGGATCGTGGAGAAGGAGGGCGTGACGGTGGAGCAGCCGCACGGCGGCCTCACGCTCAACGAGCGCGTCGGGCTCTACACCAAAGGCTCCACCGGCCAAGGTGCCAAAACCCCAACCCCTTTGCTCTCCTCCCCAATGCGGCTGCCGTCGCGTCACAGCTTGGCTCTAGGAGCTTCTGTGCTGCACATGCTACCGCTGCTCAGCTCGTCGCGCTCATACCCTCGGTCGTCTCGCTGGCGCCACTGTTGGAGGCTCCATTGGGGGCTCTCTTTAAGCTGTGCTTCCCCCGGAGCTGAGAGTGGGTGAGGCTTGCTGCACTACCTTCGTCCACCTGACGATCTGTAGCTGACGACGGTCTTCGGACCAGGAGTTAGCAGATGGCTTGGTACAGCCCACGCAGGAGGACACTTGGACACATTCACTGAGATTGCTCCTTCTGGCTCCTGCTGACCCCTCTGCTGACGTCTGGTCGCTTGCCGTCACTGCAGAGGTACAAAATCCTCAGCAAGCCAACCAGGGGGCCAACGCGAAGACCAAGGCGGACATGGCTAAATCGAAGGAGATCAAGCAAGGCACGGGTGACTCGGACGCCTCTCTTGCATAGAAGCGGCGCTGAAAGGGCCAACGTTGAAGCCTGGCCTTTGTTGAGAGTCGCAAAAGCTGGACTTGGCACCTCTGGCCCTGTTGCGGGCGGAAGTCGTTCTTTTCTGCAGGAGCAGGCTTCTTTATCCTGAACAGATGGGCATTGTGTGGCTTGGTGGGCTGTTGTTGGCCTTTTTGCAGCAGTCTAAGGTAGTTGATGAGCAGGGGCGGAACCTGCCAAATTATTGCATGACTGTGCCTCTCACATTTTTGCACAATCAGCAAGCTCTGAGACAGCCTTGAGGCTCCAAATTTGTCTGACCAACTCAGGCTATGACCCGCGGCTGTGACGCAGTTTTGATGACTGCAAATCTATAGTACTCGTATACTTGACAATGACAAGTCATCCTAAAACGATGACAGTGCATACATCTAATTTCTTTCCTAGCAACAAGCTTGCATTTGCTGTCAATATACACCATATATGTCCCATGAGCTTTTCCTTAGCTCTACTAGGCTGCTGCCATCTCTGATAGCCCGCAATACTGTTGACTTGCATCAGCTTGTCGTGATCAGACCTTGTGCAACGAGACCAGATCGGCCTCGTTGCTAAAATCTAGCGGCCAACAAGTGCTGCAATAGCTCTGTCCATGGCCACTGGCAGCCTGCTAAGTCAAAGGAATGAGGGTTCGATCAGTATGGTGCAAGGGTTCAGGGTTGCACTGCCCTATGCCATCGCAGGAGCAGCCATGATTAAACATGTCAGACAAGAACCTAGACTAATACTTGTGTCTTGGGCAGCCTGCTTTGTCGTGCCGGGCTAGCCTCTGCTGTAGCTTTGGGCTAGCATTAGTGCACTTCGTTGCTGCTTGCTCATCAAAGCCCTTACTAATTGACTAAGGTGACTTGAGATTTGCTGCTTATTTACAGTCTATCATGGTGTGGATGAATGTCACAGTCACCTCTAGCTATCTGGGTAAGTCAACCTCAGACAAGTGTGACAGCACCAGGTCTGGCTTACAGGACTGGAAGAAGGCCTACAAGTATCTGTTGGTGCGTCGGGGTAAACATCACTCGCACGCTTTCGAATTATTAGCACCTTCTCTGCCTTAGTGCCCATGTCGTGGAGGCACAGAGGCGTGGAGATCAGGCTGACCTGGTGATCAATGTGGAAATCGCTGTTCTATAGCCTTGCTGCTGCTGATGGTGAGGCACGAGAGAGACAAGAGTAGACAAAGGATACCCAACTACGGTGTACTGAGTGCTTGCCGGCTTAATGTTGCAGGACGAGTAGCAGACAGCGGGGGTGCCAGCAGGAAGTTCAAGCAAGTGCACCTGTCGACCTCGAGTAACAGCGCCTTAGTCAAAGGGCTGAGTATCGCTTCTCTATTAGGACGTAGCAGGCTGCTGACTGCCTACCACAGGAGCTGCAGAGTGTCAGATCCATCAGGTATATCAAAGCACGGGCATCTGGCATGCTGGAATGAGCGAGCACTAGGAGACAGCACCAATCAATACATCTGAAGGATCATCAGGTACATTGCATGCTTGAGAGGACCGTGTGCTCACGAGTGGTTGACTCAAGCATGCAGCACTTGTGGCCCCCAATGGGCAATAATGCAGTGGCTGTGCAGCCAGTCAGGTCTTAAGTGAAGACACCCTTTCAGACGGCTTCCTCAGAACAGATTGCCGTCTAAGGCACGGGCAGCACGAGCAACTGCTCGTGAGGCACGGTAAATCTCATGCTGGACGGCTGGCCATCCACCCCGACCGCCGGCCATGACATTGCTCAGAGCGTCGACCAGGGACGGGAATGGTGCTGACCCATATCCGTCATCCTTTGGGGGCCCATAAACCTGTCACTCGAGAACTCAATCTAGCATCTCAGCGCCACAACAGCAACGCATGCATCAGACATAGATACTGCCTCACAAAGCCTATGTCAAGGTAAGGTAAGGTTGCATCAGCTGATCAGATTATGCTCTTGAGCTCACATACTTGAGATGGTGCCTGAGTAAGAAAGGAGAGAAATGCGATTTTCAAGCAATACAAGGCTGTAGATGGATTGATTCCTTGACAGGTCCCTGCAGGTCACCCTAGCCTTCTTCTGGTGGAGGAGGGTGGGAGGGAGTAGGGGGAGGGGGGAGAGGCGTAGAAGAGCAAGAGCAGGGGTGCTGTGTTTGAGAACAAGGATGATGGAATGAGGTCAGGGCAAGTTAGACTTACTAGATGCTTAAACCATGGTCGGCCAGGGATGCCGTCACCCAAGAACGCCCTCTCTGTGGAGAGGAAGCGGTCATTCAAAGCCCTCAGCCTGTTGTGTAAAGCTACCTCACCAGCTGTCAGCCCTGCTGCAACAGGGCTTCTGAGCATTCTCTTGAGTCCACGTCCTCCTGAGGTCTTAAGTTGCTGCATGGGTGCGAGAGTATTCCAAACAATCACTAAAAGTCATGCTTCACAGCAAGTTGACCGGCATACATGCACGTCAGTCCAAAACCCCTGAGACAGCTGCAACCACCAGCAGATGCTAAGACAATGTTTGGTAAACAAGAAGCAGTGAAAACAGTGCTACGTACTACATGAACTTCGCAGTAAGTGAGAGATATGATGTATGCCGTGGTTGCAGGACTGACCATAGTCTCAGTAGATATTCTTCCTGCTGAATTTGCCAAGTCGCTAACAGCACGATGGAGTGGTTTTGTTGTCAGATTTCCTGGGGCTTCGACAGTCATAAGCAACTCATCCAGCTTGACAACATGTATCTGTCAGAGCATGATTGATGTTGGGTCAGATGATTCTGAGCCTCAGATTGTCAAGAAGAAGTCTCAGATAAGAAACCATCCCCATGCGAAAGTCAGGTGCTACGCAAGTGTGGGCAACAAAGACCTTGAGGTCTGCTGCATAGTCACTGTACTCAAAAGGTAGCAGGTCCGAGTCCGCCAGCCGAAGGGCCAACAGACCCCAAAGAGAAGCAACTGCACAACCAGCACAGCTGTTTACACAAGAAGCACCGACAAGATGCTAGTGAGGCTCTCCTCAAGAAATGTAGCTCGCTGACTCCTCCAAGCCTCAATGCCCAGTTACATCACAAGACGATAGCAGAATGACTTGCTACATGAGCTCCATGTTGACCAGGCAACATATCATATGCTCTTTGACCAGGCAACATATTACCGGCTCTACCTGAGAGATGAGTCACCTGCAACGTGGCGTTGAAAGCCTGGATCTCCAAAGTTGGACATCCAGTGGAAATTGTCATACACGGAGTGGTACACAGGATAGTCACCAGAAGCTGTGCCAAAGCACGTATATGTTAGGTCGAGGCAAATGAAAAGCCATGATGTACCATAAGCACTTCAGATGTTGCAAATAGAATGTTGCAAAGCTGGTGTGTCAGAAGCAGGCACACAACACTTGACCTACTGTACATCATGGTAGCACAGCTGGCCCACTGTCAATTTCAAGAGTGGTGCCATTGGCCTGCCAATCAAGTTCTGGTTGGGTTGAGGCCGACCTGGGCCAAAGCTGAGGTCAATGGATGAAACGCCGACATGCTGCAAGAAAGCGGCATAGTCTGTTCCTCCACCTCCCATTCTGCCTATCTGGAAAAAGTAACGAATACAAAATGGAGTAAGAAATTCATACAGCTTCTGCAAAGTTGGTGCACACTGCACAGCTTGCCCAATGCTACATACAGACAATCAGCTACAGCATCTACATGTGAAGGACCTATATGACATATCAAGGAACACGACTGCAAAAGGGTCATGTCCTCTTCTAAGTCTCTATAGGAAAGATAGATGAGCTGAGGAGAGAAGTACTTTAGGCGTGCTCTTCTTAGGACTCATCTCCTGCCAGGTGTCCAGAAGAGTCTTCCCTGCATGGTCTGGGTCTTTCACCTGTCACATGATGAAGTCCTGTCAAATAAGTCACAGTAACCTATACTCATCAGAGGAATGCAGCTCATTCTTGCAAGTATGCCGTCCACTGACGATGTCAGCACTCTCCACACATACTGAAGATGAGCCACTTGTTAGCATGCGACAAGTAGAATAGACAGAAAGATTTCTTGTGGCTGCCAACATTTCACAACTGAACGACAATGCTTGCCAAAAAAATTTGGACATTTTGAATTTAAATTGGTATCCTTACAAGGGAGGCGGCGTGCTTGATGATGTGATCTAGCTGGGGTGTAGCTGCTGCCAGCAAGCCCCCAGGTCCTTTCACACCGCAGTCAACATTCAGGTACGCAACAGCCCTTTCACGCAAAAGGTTGAGGTTCTCCTCTGCCCATTCAGTTGATCCAATCTACAGAAGAGCAAAAGAGAAGTGGCCAATGTAAGCAATAGGCAATCAAGAGATTATTCTGACCTCCTTGACAAGGAATGAGGCACAATGACACGAGGTCATCAGTTTGTGAAGTCAATCGTCAGAAGCTACCTGTTAGCTCCCTGTGCAACTCACGTCAAGAACAATGTATTAGCGTAGTCAAAAGTCACAAGTGCCACTAGGGGTAACTTGCCAGCGCGTATTCTTCCGCATCCCAGTTGCACAGTACTAGAGTCCTCCGCGGCTTCCATCCAATCTCCAAAAGCTTCCCTAAGGCTTTTCCGATCTGATCATCAAAAGAGTTGCATTTAATCATCAGCAAACACTGTGTGGCAATGGAGCCAGCAGATTGCATTAGGAGCACCTGTCTTTTGAGGGCAGTTGGTCACAAGAACTTGCATATCCCGACACCGTCAATTGTGAACAGTGAAAAGAGGTGAAAAATGAAATGCTATCTGCCTAAGGTGCACAAAGGTTGTGCACCTCCAAGAGTGCCGCGGTCCCACTGTTTGGGTCAACAGCTCCAAACGTCCAGGCATCTCGATCATTGCCCAGCAGGACATATCTGACAATGTCTAGTAAATAGTTTGTGACCGCAAAGCACATAGAAGGAGGAAAAACATTCTACTGACATTGATAACTAGAAGCCACAGGATTGCTTCACAGCGTGCTGGTTACTGCACTGCTTTGTACCTGTCAGGCTCTACAGCTCCTTCTATGACTGCAAACACATTCCTTATTGGTGCAATTGTGAGATTGAGCTGCACAAGTCACAAGGCAAAAGGTAAGAAGTGGCTTCCAACCATTTGCTTCCATGGACGTAAGAAGTGTGGATTGGAGGCCAAAAGCAGCCACGAACATCAAGGAGCAACATTTACTGCTGAAGTTGAGTCTCAACATCTTCTCCACATATGAACCCAGTGAGACTGTCAGACCTCTAATCGTAGGTCCACTTCAACTGGCCCTTTCCCCAGTCTATGGTGAGGTAAATCAAGAGCCCCTCTCCACCCATGGGGTGCCAACTCTCCCCTGAGCTGGGCAAGAATTGGCCTTGCATCTCCGAAGGAGATAGGAAGTGAAGGGATCAACGGCAAATGTATGTTGGGATCAATAGTGGAAAGCCGCTCACAGCCCACTGTTGATGGCCAACCAGGTGTCATTGGGTCACCTTTAAATTCAAAGACAGAACCTCTCTGTACCCCACTGGCAGGCAGCCACCTGAGCAGTGCTCGCCATGATATCTTATTGAAGTGGGAATTGTCAAGACAGGTCAAGCCTCGCTGACCAGCAGAGAGTAATAATGACTACACAGAAAGTAATAGCAAGATGGTGCAAATTTCTTGCTGCGATATTAACAACCAAGCTCAAAGCATCTACATACTTAGATATCCTGCAGCAAGCCAAGCGTCATCCTACCTGCTCTCTGGGTAGTAGCCTTCTGTACCGTTTGCACTGTAATTCTCTGGATCAGAATAAATAAGCACTGCAGCTGCCCCAAACTTAGCAGCATTTGCGACCTGGTTGTCCAACCATCGGAGCATTAGTCATAAGTTGCTGTGTTGCCGGACAGAAGTGGCAGACTAACAGATATGTACGCTCGGTTGTTCACTACACTAGCCCGCCTGTATAGAATGTTCTCTGCCAGTGATTCGTATGCAAGAAGTCCCACCATACCTTGTCACCGCGGAAAATCTTGCCATAACGAGTAACAACAATGGCATCTTGGACATCAACATCGAGCTCAATGAGCGTCTCAAAGTCTTCTGTCCTGCCATAATTAGCATAAACGACCTCGCCTCTGGCATGGCCGGAGGGTGAATAGGAATGGAAAGTCTCCGCCACGTTCTCGGCTGAGCTGAATGGATCCTCTGGCACAGTGCCTTCCTTGAGCTTCAGCTCATTCTCTGACCCGTCACTGGAAATTACTGTGAGCTCGTGAGACACAGGGTAGCTCAACAGCACGTCGTAATCTCGAGTATGTGTCGTCAGACCATACTTCTCAAGCTGATTGACAACGTAGTCAGCAGCGAGCATGTTTGACTCTGTGCCCGCCAGGTGAGGCACCTTCGTCAACTCCCTCAGATTTTGCGCACAGGACTCATTGCTGTGTACAAGTCCAGGAGCATAAGGAGTAGTGAATGACAAGCGGCAGCCCAGTATGCACTAGAGCTCCTTCGAAGGCTTGGAGGCGCAGCTCTACTACTACGAAGAAGATTGGATAATGCTGAAATTGGACCAATGCTGGATACGTTTGTAAATCGTCAACCCAATGAGCTCCTTCGCTAGCCTAAAAGTGCAGCTCTGTTGCTACTACTACACAATCTTTTGAATAATACTGGAAGTCAGACCAACGCTGGAGATCTTCATCGATCGTCGACGCAATGCAGGCAAGAATATGACAGAGTACACAAGGAGGATTCGTGCTTACGAAAGGAAGCCTGAGAAGCGCGCATGGAAGGCGTGCTGCCTCTCTACCTTCCACGGGTGCATGCCTGCAAGCATGCCGGCTACGCCGCAGACCACTACGAGGACCGAGACGGCGGCGACGGCGGCCGTGGCGGCGGTGCACAGCCGTCCCGCCGCTTGCTCCCGGTCGGCGCGCTCCACCGGAGGAGAGGCAGCCTCGTCTCCCGCTCGGCTGGCCAAGAGGGGCTCGCCGGACTCCGCCATCGCGAGCTTCGGCTGGCCCCGCGACGCCCGCAGGGGCTGGCGCCTGGTTGCTGGAGGAGGTGATGCAGGCGCTGGCCCGCTGGCTCCCGTGCCTCAGAAAGCTGGAGTGCGTGTTTGAGCGATCGAGGGCCGGAGTGGCTAGATGAACTGGAGGGGAGGCCAAACAGAGCCCCTGGCCCTTCTCGTACTCTGTACATTCTTTTTTGGGCTGGCTTTTCCAGCCCCTATTCTCAATGGGCGAGCACTTTCTTCCAACTACAAGGGCAAGCACATTGACAGACGTACATCACCTGCTGCTAAGCTGACCCGCTCAGTAACCACGAGCTAGCTCATAGAGAAGAAAGTGCTCGCCCATTGAGAATAGGGGAAGAAGTGGCACTCCCAATGGGGGGCAAGGGCTGCGAAAAGCCAGCCCAAAAAGAATTCACAAAGGTTCAGAGGGGCCTAAGAGCGGTGAGCAGCTACAAAGGGGCCTGAGGATACAATGGTAAAACAGGGGGAGGATGGATCACTCAATAAGTACGAGTGAGGAGCCTCAGATCCGACAGACTAGCTGAGAATAGGGGCTGGAACAACCAGCCCGAAAAAGAATGAACAGAGTACGAGAAAGTCATAGAGGTCGCTAAGAAAGGAAGACTGTAGGAAGCTGCTTCTTGCGCCATTCGGCCCTGTCAGGCCTTGTCCCATACCTTTTTGGCTGGCCTTTTTTCAGCCCCTATCCTCTGTGGGCGAGCAATACCCATTTCTCACAGCCACTGCTGTCAATGTGAAAGAGTTTGTTCATTTAAGGCAGTTGCCAAATTCAAGTTAGACAATTGGGGGAGCAACATCAGCAACAATCTTTGAGCGATGGCAATCGTTGGGCTGACCATTGGTAGTATTCTCTTATGAAGTAGCCATCGGCTACTTGGCCTCCATTTCATTTCATGCGCCCCGCGCGTCTTCCTATGAAGTAGCCATCGTTTTTTGCTGGCCTTGTGCCCATGTACCGCAAAACTTTTTCAAGCAGCCACAATCACAGCATCATCCACCCACGAAGATACGCTGTTAGGCTCAAGTCGGAGCGATCATGTGCATCAAATATCGTACAGTCAATCAGCGCCAAAACTAGCACCTAAAGGTCTGGGCCCAAATAGCTCTTTCTCACGCACCTTTCTGGTCTTCTTTCAGTGACCTCTCTCACCAATTCTGGTCATTCAAACGTGCGTTTTGATAGGCAGGTAAGCAGAGTTGCTCTCCAAGTTCAAGCCAGCATTGTCGACCTAAGGCCATAGTCTAGCATTTGCGGCATTCCCACTGACTAGTACAATGCAAACTCATAAATACCACCAATGACTGCCTACAGTGCTGCTAGTCTGAATTGTTTGTTGGTTACATTCGCTGCTTTCACTCGATCACCAACATCATGACCAAGCTTATGCACAAGTAGTTGTATCCGAGAATTATTATCTCGACTATGGACTCTGTCATTCATTTGTACATATCTCCTATCTTGCCACTCAATGACTTCAAGGAGATGATGTCATGAAGGCATGGGGTTGACTAGGCAAAGGAAGGTCAACAGAAGTTGCGCCTTGACAAGTCGACCAGCATCTATGAGCCTTCAATGGTTCTGGTTATTGCAATACTGCTCGTAGTGCATGGAAAAGCATACCGCAGGTCGACTGGGTACATACAATATGCCTAGAAGGCAGCCATTATTGACAAGAGTACTCCTTCACGTTTGAGTAAATGGCAGCTCAATTATGAAATCTTGCCTTTGAGAGGTTAGCTCTTGGGAGCTATGGCTTCTGATAGTTTGCTGGGAGCAATCTTTGACTTGCAACTGGCCCTCTTTCTGGTCGCCCTCTTCTGAGGAGTGGAGAGGGCTTGATAAGCCTCGCTGAGGCAGCTGGATCCTTCTCCCACTCTGCCACTGATCGCCTCCCATCGAGATCATCAGCAAAGCGGAGCGCTTGGCGCTGGCAGGACAGCAAGACGAAACATATCAGCAACAATAGCGACTACGTACGTGACTTCCCATATTGATGATGACGGCCTTGCACTTGGAAGCTTGTACCATATCTGTGAATGAGTAGGCAACTATCACACTGCCATCCAAGAGCCACGGGGTACGTGCACAAAGTGAGCCACTTCAGGAAAATCAGTGCATTAGCACCTGTAGCAGCATGAGTGCAAATCTCTGTGCAAATGTTGTAGCGCCTGGCAGGATGTCTCTCAGCAGTGGGAACATGTCCCCTGCAATACTGCCTACGCCTGGAACCAACATGAAGCGAAGAATTGTTCAGTATGGGAGGGTTCAGGTCAATATCTGGCTTGCATGGCACACTGTCTAAGTGAAGGGCGATATCTGCGCAACCATAGATTTCCCATATGCTTGCGCAAATATGAGATGGCAACGATTGAGGCTGCATACCACCCTGAATGCCGCCTGACTGATTAAGGTGAGGCTCCAACAGATTCCAGATGCTCCTCACAATGTCAAGAGCACGCTGGTCATCCTCAGAGAGCCTGGCCACTGGCCATGTTCCACGGGCCATTCCAAACATCATTCCTGGGAGCGGAACGGGCCAGGACCCTGGCAGAGTGGACAGTGGAATGATGCTTCTAGAAGCAAAGTAGCTCCAAAGCTCTGCCATTGCCTCCCTTGACAGTGCATCAACTGCACGCACAAGCTAACACACGAAAGAACAGACCAGATGAGGTTATGTGAGCACGGTGAAACGGGTAATACTGCCCTTACTCGACGTGCAGTATCAGGATCTGCTGGTTGATGACATGGATAAGTTACCAACCTCACCTCAGTAAGCAGCAGCTCCTGCAGATAGCTACCCTCAGGAGCAAACACCAGGAGGAGTGCCTGTTGTGCAGTGGGATCCAAGCTCTTCCTTGATGGAGGCAGGGCCTTTGCAGGGCTATAAGCTCTGTCTATGTTTCTGGAAAGTGTGGGTGAGGTTGGAGAAGGAGCGACTGGTGTCATCAGCTGTCGAAAAGTCTGAAAGCCTGCCGCAAGGCTCTCTACCCTCTTCACATCGAGCTGGTTGTTTGGCCCGTACAAAAAGTATCGCAGAGCTTCCCTTGCCTTCGGACTGCAAGTGTGACAGTAGATCAGGTAAGCAATTTGCAGCTGTTAGACATGACCAGAGGTTAAGGTAGTTGATTGCATAAAACTAGCCCTTCAATACATGCTCTCAATCCGAGCCTTGAACTGCTGATCGGATGAAGCTAGGGTGCCCATGGGAGCTCACTTGTCATCGGTGAGAAGTCTCTTGCTCATGTAGGGGTAGCACTCGTTCACAATTGCATAATTAGGATCATTGTCTAGACCAATGCCCTCCAGCACACCAAAGGCCCTCAAAATAAGGGCAAAGTAGGGGGGTATGACAAACACGTACTCTCCAGCCATCTTGGCAAGGTCATCTGAAATCTGCAGTATCATGAAAGAAGTTGCCAATAAGTACCTCAGTACAGCACAGTGCACGGGCTTATCAACATGTATTTAACTCATATTATATGCCTATAGAGACTAAGTCTCCTTCAGAATACTGCACAGAAGATGAGTCCTGCTTGTGACTTTCTCAAGCAGACGTCACCCCAAATTAATATGTGCATTGGCCGACCTGAGCAATATTGACATTCTTAGCGCCGCCCCCTTGAATCAGTTGCCCCAAGACCTTGCTCAATGCTGGCACAACCGCTGCCGTTTTGTTTGCATCTACGAGCTCAGGAGGTACAAATCCCAGGATGACGAGGTCCTCAGCAACGCGCGCAAAGTCCGAGTTCACCAGGTGAGAGATGTATGTGATCAAGGCATAACTTTGATCTTCTGTCACCTATTGACAAGGTGACAGTAGCTACGTCATTCACAGTGGAAAGGGCAATCCCTTACAAGCAGCCCATGAGTTGCTTGATGCACTAGTCAGATAAAGTATCATACCTCTGTCATGAGCCCAAAATCCAGCACACAAAGCTTGCCCTCAGGCGTCTGCAGTAGATTGCCAGGATGCGGATCAGCATGGAGGAAGCCTGACTCTAGCAGCTGGATTAAGTAGCAGTTCAGCGCCGTGGTGACCAGCTGTGTGAGATCCTCAGCCTTGCTCTCAGACAGCTTCTCCCCTTCCACCCACCCAGTTGTGAGCACCTGCATACAGAGCACGCCAAGCATGAGCATACATCAGACTCTGTGGCCCAACCTGCCGATGTGGTGCTAACTCGCAGCTTCATTACCAGTGCTACACTGTGACACTGTAGTTTAAGCCAACAGCAAGCACGATTGATACCATGCAGCGAGTCTCGGAAACAGCGGTTATAAAGCTGAAGCTCACCCGCCGCGTTGTCAAGTTTGGGTACACCGTGGGCACTGTGATGTTGGCAAGAGATTTCATATCTCCAATGAAGCGCATCTGATTCTTGCCCTGTGACAAAGACAACATAGTAGAAGGTGTTAGAAGGACTCCCTGTTTGGCCAGCCTTGCATAGGACTCTTAGAATGACACAGATGACAGCTTCCTTGAACATCGTCTCAAGAAGCTCTCAGATGGAATCAGCAGTGCTAGTCCCCCTGCTAAACACATACCTCCTGCACGTAGTCGAGTTCGTCAAAGAACCGCAGTGCCCAGTTGTCGAGGACAGCAACTAAGTCCGAGTGGTTGTTTGGCAGGTAGCGCAACCAATCAGCCGCTATTCTAAGTACATATAGGTCCCTCGCAATGCCCTCAAGGACGCCAGGCCTCTGCACCTTCACAGCTACAGTCTTCCCATTCTGAACTAGCTTTGCTTTATACACCTGGCTAAGAAGCAGAATGCATAGCTTAGTAAGTATAGTCAGCTGTACGCCCATCACGGGCTAGAGCACCAGGACTTCAAAAACTCCAGGCACAATGTTTGGTGCACTTTCAAGCCTGACTAAGCCCAAACCTAGTCACAGCACTGCATGTCTTAGAAGATCAATGTAAGAAAAGGAGCTTGCTGATTGTGGCTCAAATGAAGATAAAAACCTGTCCCAATGACGCAGCTGCGACAGGCTCAAGTGAGATGTTCAGAAACACATCCTCCAATGGACATCCGAGCTCCTCCTCCATCAACCGCCGGGCTTCGTCTGAGGAGAAGGCTTGCACACGGTCCTGCAGCGTTTGCAGCGCCTCCAGGTACGTCGGCGACAGCAAGTCCGGGCGAATGCTCAGGGCCTGCCCTAGCTGCAGAAGCCGCACAGATACATTAACTGCTGCTGTGGCACAAGGCAGAAAGCCCATTGCTCTACCTGATTCATGAGGGGGAAAGGTGTCCTTAAGTGCCCGACGAAAGGAATGAGCTTGAATGAGCTTGAAGATACACGTATCCTAATTGCAGTCAACAATAATATATGTGCTACAGATGTAACAAGAGCAAAACTGCAAAGCGATCTGCGAGGTCTTCAGTGTACACTTTGCAGCTGATGTGCACTCACCTTGATAGCGGTGGGGCCCAGCCTCGTGATGAGCTGGCGGGCGCGAAGTGGCTCATTTCGTGCCTCCACGCCTTGCCAGCGATCGATGAGGACGGAAGACGTCAGAACACTGCAATCGAGCACGATCTTGGCTGACCGGAAGAAGACTTCCCAGGGCCGGCTGCGAAAGTAAGCCGCTATCTGCTCGTAATTGTACCGCAGCGGTAGCTTCTGGCGAGCTAGTCGGTGCTTGCTTTGCATTGCCGCAATGGCGAGCAGTCCTGAGCCGACGGCCACGGCAGCGGCGACCGCGACGGGCTCCTGGTTTGCCAGGGCCTGGTAGACCGGCCTGGCAGCTTTCACAATCTCCCGATCGAGTCTCCAGCCGGCTTCTTCGATATCGTCGACGGACTGGACAGTGTCAGCCACCGCGGCGGTTGCCAGGCCGCTGATGCGAGCCCCGAGGTGGCCGGCAGAGTGCAGCAGCCTCTCCACGGCCGAGGATCTGGCGATCTCGTCCGTGACGGTCGCCAGGGCCTCCTCCACCATCTGTGTCGGAGCTGCCGCCGCTGCGACGCGCAGCCCCGGCTGGGGCCGGCCATGCCTCGCCGACGACCTCTGAAGCAGCCGAGCGGTCCGACAAAATCCTGCCGACCGGCTGCTCCGCCGGGCTGCCGTGCATTGCAGCAGCGCGCGCGGCGGCGCCGGCGCCGCCGCTCGCCCCGAAGTGCAGGGCTCGTGGGAGCCCGCCGCGGCGGGGGCGGCCGGGCCCCGCAGCACCGCC
>WELB01000036.1:51178-61375 GCA_009602725.1 Spirogloea muscicola
GGCGAGCGGGCCCGCCTGCGGGAAGGTGGCGACAGCGTTGGCAGCGGCGGCGGCACGGTGTCGCCGGGGCTGTCGTCGGAGGCGAGCTTGCCCAGCGGCGGCGGCGAGGACGCCGGCGCCGACGTTCCGACGACGAGCCGGAAGGGCGCCATTGCTGGCAGTGGCAGCGGCAGACAGCGGCTGGCGCCCCGCAACCCAGTCGCTGGCGGTCATGACCACGCTGAAGGCAAGTGGGAGCTCTTGAAGCTGGTGAGTTTGGAGGAGGTGCGCTCGAAGCTGTCCCGAGTGAAGGTCCTCCGGCGCCTCTTCGACGGCCGGCAGGCCTTCCCCGACAAGCGCCGGCTCTCGTCCGTGCAGGACTTCTTCCAATACACCGAGGAGGAAGGTTGGCAGCCATTACCGGCGCTGGTTTTGTTGCTCATTTGCTGCTCTCGTAACAATGTAGCCTTTGTGGCATCATCCCGTGGCATTATGACAATGTAGTCTTTGTGGCATCATCCTGCTGCTTCATAGGGATGTCGTCTTCTTGGCATCATCCTGCTGCATTCAAGGCCACTGTCATTTCCTTTTTGAATGTAATGCAGCAGTCATGCATGCCCTGCTGAAGTTCGAGCGCAATGGTTGCAAAATCCAAGCCGGGTAGCCGTGCACTCGCTTGTCTTGCCAGCATTGTGACGCTTCTGATGGGCGCAGGCCGGAAGCTCTTCCGTGAGCTGGACCGCGACGCTGACGGGCAGGTGACGCTGGCCGACCTGGAGGAGCTGATGCGCCGCCGGAAGCTGCCGCCGCGCTACGCGCGGTCGTTCCTCCGCCGGGCCCGCCGCTCGTGGCTGGCCAAGTCGTTTGGCTGGGACGAGTTCCTCCTCCTCATGGAGCAGAAGGAGCCCACCATGCTGCGCGCCTTCAACTCCCTCAGCCTCAGCGAGTCAGGCACGCTGCAGAAGAGCCAGGTCTGCCTCGTCAGCAGCAGCTCCAACTTATGCCGTTAGCTTGCCTTGAACAATTTGCAGCCAAAGTTACATTGTCAAAGTGCCTATTTGTCATCCTGCCTCTGTTCTGGTTGTCGAGGCCAGCTCCATTCAAGGTTATATCCTGATATCATGCAATGGGCTGGTGTGTCTGGGTCAGGTCCTGGATTCCCTTCGTAGGGCCGGGCTGCCGGCCACGGAGGAGAATGCCAAGGCGATGATGCGGTGCCTGGATGCTGACAATGATGAGGGCCAGGTGGCATACGGCCAGTTCCGGAACTTCATGATGCTCCTCCCGCCAGAGCGCCTGGGTGGTGATGCCAGGTAGCGGTTCTTCCATTCGAGTAGAACAAGTGCCACCTCCATTTGGCAAAGCACTGCTTTGCTATGGTGCACACTTCCCAGCTGCACGCTATTAGCTTATTGTGATTGGGTTCATCCCAACAGTCAGCTCTATTCAGTTCCTGATGTCCCTTACTTCATCTGTGTGCTCCCCAGCATGGTTTGGTATGAAGCAGCTACTGTCGTGCCCATGTCCCCGCCCATAATGATTCCGGCTGGCAGCGTCCTCAAGTCAGCACTTGCTGGCGGCCTGGCCTGTGGGCTGTCCACCTGCGTCATGCACCCTCTTGACACCCTGAAGGTCTGCTCGGCAGAATCCTCTGTGCTGACTGACTCAGAATAGGGTGTACTGAATGTCCGGCATTGTACAAAAAGCTTGTATAGTACACAATTGTGTGCCCATTACGCAGCAGTAACTTATCTGTTGCTTTGTACAGCTTGAGCTCCATGCTCATCATGCTTGAGCAGCAGTAGTGAGAAGTGCACGAGCTCATCAAGCGTGTGCGGCTTGTGGCTGGTGCAGACTAGGGTGCAAGCATCGACGCTCTCCTTTTCTGATGTCATCGGCACCCTTCCGCAGCTCGGATTGACTGGCCTGTACCGAGGGTCCATCCCAGCGATAATTGGCCAGTTCACGAGGTTAGAATTGCCTGGCCAGCTTTTCTCTGGGCTGTTGCTCTTAGCCCAGCACTGTCAAGATGCACCGACGCATTGCTTGTACACTTCTTGACTGCTAGACCCTGTGAGCTGGCTACCAGCTGGAGCCTGCTATTGGCATGGAGGCAAGCAACATGGTACATTGTCAGGCTTGTCTTTGTGTTATGCAGTCACGGCCTGAGGACTGGAGTGTTTGAGGTGGGAAAGGTGCTCCTGAAACACGTGGCACCAACGCTTCCTGACATTCAGGTGCTTGCCTCCATTGCATGTCTCACGGGTCACCTCAGAACAGCTTGTGGAGTACATGTGACCCTCTGATTTGAGAAAGTTCTGCAACCCTGATGCTGTGCTACTGTAACAGCAGACTCCCGGCACTGCAGGTCCAATCGACATCATCATTCTGCAGTGCAGTGCTTGGCACAGCATGGCGAATACCTGGGGAAGTTCTGAAGCAGCGGCTCCAGGCAGGGCTGTACCCTAATGTCTGGGAAGCATTTGTGGGCACCATACAGCAGGATGGAGTGCCCGGCCTGTTCAGAGGCACAAGTGCAACGCTCTGCCGCGAGGTGCCCTTCTACGTTGCCGGCATGGTGATCTATGAGGAAGCCAAGAAGGTCAGTGTTTTCTATCACGCCTTCTGTTAAAAGTTGGAAGCTACAACAGAGTGTCCGATCTGATGTGGCTCGTTATGGACAAGCTATGCTCAGCAACCTCACAGACGTGCCCGCTTATAGCAGCTTTGACAATGTATTGTTTTGGCTGGCTTTCCTTGCGTGCTGGTGGCAGATAGTGCGGAGGCTCCTGGACCGAGAGCTCGCTCCCTGGGAGACTATCGTGGTAGGTGGGGCTTCGGGTGGAGCGGCGGCAGTCTGCACTACGCCATTTGATGTGATCAAGACGCGCATGATGACTGCTGCGCCAGGAATGGCCACAGGACTCCTGGCCACAGGGAGAGCCATAGCTACAAATGAGGGTATTCCTGCACTCTTCAAGGGGGCTTTACCACGCTTCTTCTGGATCGCTCCACTGGGTGCTATGAACTTTGCAGGGTACGAGCTGGCAAAACGTGCCTTGGAGAAGCAGGAGTTGGAGGCCAAGCGCCTGGCAGAGGGCGGTGCTGAGGCAGGATCCGCAGTGCGAGTGGAGCAGCATGCCCTGTAGCCAGGTCTTCGACATTTTCACGAGACAGAAGACACCTCATTTTTGGTCAAGATATGTTCGAGGGAAAGGCAGTTTTATACTGAGGCTATGCGGTCAGTACAAATGGTGCTGAGACCTGAGACTTAAGCAATTTTGGTGCCTTCGGCAACCGGTTTGTACATTAGATTTGGGCTTTCCATGTTGACACCTTCCTATTCTTGAGAGTGTCCAGTACCTGTTAAGCTCCAGCCACACTGTCTGACTCCAAGCAATATTTAGATTGTGTTTATGCTCCTATTTGGGACCTCATATCAGTCTTTCCAGCTTGATGTCTCTTTGGGCTTAGAGGACCTACATTGAATTAAAGCCACAGGAAGTTGAGTATGCTTGGGTGTCGGATTGCATATTGCTGTCTACAGATGTTTAAGGTTTTTGAATTCAATGAGTGCTATCCTCAATCTACCCAGGAAAGTATCCACATCACAGATTGTTGTGCCTATGGCTGCAGCTGCAGTCAGGTATGGAAGTGGATACCTACAAGATGAGCAGTCACACACTATCTCTGAGTAGGATCACACATGACAAAGCCAGAAGTCAAGCACAGCAATACATACTAATTGCCATTGTCCTTCACTGTACAGTAAATACCACCATTGGCCGAGGTGGGGCAATCTGACCTATGATAGGATGCGCCGTATCCATCAAACTTATGACCTCCCACTGTCTTCCTCTCTCCGGGCACTACAATGCGACAACCTGAGATGCACCTGCTCAGGTTGCAGAGAAGAAAAGTATTTAGTAAGATACGATGTGGCACCACTCCGCCCTCACACAGTGCATGGCAAGCTCCGCATAGTACCTCATGAAGAGCATGGAGCCCAAAAAGGTCAGGCTGCGTCCAGAGCCACCGGTGTGCTCTTGCTCAACTTCCAGCTTGCTATCTTCAAGCTCCACTGCAGCTCTGCCTAAACGCTCTGACTCAGAAGACTGCAGAGGGGGGTCCATTGCAGGACTCTTGCCTCTGTCCTCTCTTGCCAATGCACCCAGTGGCCGCAAGCTGCCCTTCTCAGGTGCTTCTGCAGAGTCTTGATTCCCCAGTCCAATGTGTTCCTGCTCGCCTGCACTAGGAGAGTGCAATGTAGAGAGCGACATGGCCATGGAGATGGGGTTCTGGGGAGTGCTGAGCAGTCGCTCGCCTGCAGATCGAGGAGCTTTTAGCAGAATAAAGGTTGCCTGGCTTCTGCATACTGTGTGGATAAGCAAGGATGCTAAGGCGGCCTACCTTTTAGCAGCAGCATTTCATGCAAGACAACCAACATCACAATAGAAGGCAAAATAATACCAATAACAAGTTCAATATCAAGAAATTAACATGAAGCTACAGACCTTGCTCTTCCGCCAATGCTGCCAGACCATTGTGAAGATGTGTAAAGACTGTCTGTCGCTGCTCCAGCAGCTTCCTCCACCCTGCTTATTGGAGCATCACAATAATGTTATCTGACAGATTGTCTTCAAACGTCATACAGATGATATACGATGTGTGCGAGTTACTGCAATGAAGCCTGCAACACAAGCGCTCCTGTCACCAAGGACCTGCCTGAAGCCCCCAATGAGAGTAATGTGATGAAAACATCCAGCAACGGACTCATCGAAGCTCGTCCTGCAGGAAAGCGTAAGTAACAGCTCAGGAATCGGCTGCCTTGAAGTCAAGACTGCCAAATGGCAAGGCTTTCTATCAGGCTCTCTATCCTCCACAAAGAAGCTGAGCCACTTACCAGGGTATAATGCATTCACAGCGTCCACAAGCGAGGCATCTTTAGCTCCTGAAACGAGGACGGCACCTCCCACCTGGACAAGTCAAGTTGAAGTGAGATGCAGTCAACTTGGCAGTACTACATTTCTTTGCGTTTGCATAGGTAGGCAACTTGATCATACCGGGACCATGAAGTTCTTGTCTGTGCTTTGGATGACACCATCAACCCGTCCTCGCCTCCAGGCTCTTGTTACACTCTCGCAGATTGAAGATGCCTGCAACAGTGCAGCATCGTCAGAGACTATTTGAATGAGGATCCTTTGTGGAACCCACACAGATCTGATGAGGCAGACATACCTGCACACCATACCCATTGTTAATGATGTGCCCCACACCATAGCGATGACATATTTTGGCGACCTCCACCACTCTACATCACTCATGAGCCAAGAGCACCTCCATGTCAACTGCAATGACCTACGCTTGCCAAGCCAGCAATTTTTCATGAACTAGGTGCTGAGTACCTGTCAGCTGCTCGAGGTGCGAAACATGACGTGGTGGTAAGCACGCACACAATGTTATCTGCACCCCTTGTACATATTTCCTGCTCAATTTGATTAACATTTGTACAGACTTGGTCTTCCTCCAGAATGCTGGAAATCACCTACATTGTCACGCAGTCCACTGAGTAAGTATTTACTGCCTATCTCTGTGCAAGTGGCTAGTACAATAAAAAATACACGGACAATTTACGGCCGTGCTCTCAATAAACAGTTAGTGCGTGCAAGCAACGCTTCCAGATAGTGATGTTGCAGCAGAGGTGGCATACGCAGCAGTCTCCTGCAAGGAAGAGAGCCAGCAATGTAACTAACCACGAGGTCTAGTCCAGCAGATGTGACTGCCTTCGCACACGTCTCTTGGTCCATTCTTGGCCATAGGACGAATCTGGAAGGGTACATCACGTTCTCAATAAGATCAAAGCGTTATAGAATGGAGAATAGTCTGGTGACCCAACCAGGAAGAGTGCACAAGTCTAACGACTGCAAGGATCTGGAATGCATCATATGGCACATGATAAAAAGAACTTGCCTAGCACATGCTGGTCGCTTGGATTTTAATGCGAGGAGAGTAATAGTGATTGGCATGCCTGTTGCAAGTGGCAGCACTGTCACAGCACCCACATCTGCATATACCACACAAGCCTCCTCCATAAGTTTGTCATGCCTGCTCACACAGCTTGGCTCTGCTTGACTACAGCTAGTTGAGTGCAGATCGCAAAGAAGTCACAAATGGACATACCCTTGAGGCCTGCGATTTTCAAGGCATCTTTGACCAGAAAGCTTGTCACCCTGGCCAGAAGAGTGGAGCCAGCAGCCTGACGGTGCCGGAAGCAAGCCACAATCACCAGGGTTAAGCTAACAAGAAGACAGTGGAGACAGTCAATGTCTCTCACATTGATTTCTGGAACAGTGAAGTTGTTGGCTCGACAAACAAGTGTAGGACAAGGACCTGCTCAACAAGAGCATCAATTGCACTCGCCTTGGGCTGCTCATCAGCAATGTTGCCTGAGCGGCCTATGCCATGCGCGAGGCCGTAGTGCCGCCGCCTGACTAACTCGCTCGCGCACCTGGCCTCTCTTTCCCCGATCCCAACGTTGTCCACAAAGTTGTTGCTGTCCATGAGTGCCAGGTCCTGCATTGCAAGCAGAGTGATTGATGTCATGATAGTTGGCCACAGCTGACTACATGCACCTCTTATGGCAATGTGCACCCTCTTCCATCAGCGGCAGTGATGCGAGAAATTTAAACGACATGCAGTGTCTGTCTGTCTGCGGAATCATCAACTTGTTGCCCGTCTCTACGGTGAGTCAGCCAGCTTAGGCAGGCAGTGTAGAGGTGCACGGAGACTGAGCCAAACGGCGGGACCTGGATGAGCCACTCGATGGTGTCGTCGTCCCACGGCTCCCGCGGCAGCTGGCACTGTGACAGCAGCGCCTTCACCTGCTCGCCGGAGGGCCCTCCGCCGCGCTCGGCTGAGCGAGAGACCAAGGCGCGCAGCGACGCACGGAGACCACGAGGTGGCCGCCGGGCAGCACGGCGGCGCGCTCTCACCATCTTGTGGCGGCGCGCCAGGGCCTGGCCGCCCTGCCTAATGTACGACGGGGACACGAGGCGCTCGGCCAGCGCCAGGCTCGCGTCGTCCATGGCGGCGCCGTGCGCGCGGGGGAGCCGTGCCTCGCGGCCTTCTCACGACCCGGCGGGTCGCAGCATCCCGACGACGTTCTCTCGGGACGTTAAAGTGGTGGAGAACGGCCGTAGCCTCGTCACATATTAGACGCCGTCTCTCACCTCGCCGCGGCCCCGAGGCGCCGCTGCCGCTGCCGGCGTCGCCTCGCCCTGCCGTCGCCGCTGCTTCCGCACTGCCACACAACATCAAAGCTGCCGCCACCGCAGCTGCCTTATCTGATCAACTCTCGCAGCCTGCCACTCGTCTTTTCGATCCCTGAAGATACAGTCAGCTGGAAGCGAAGCTCCATGCGGGAAGAGAGCTTGACTTGCCTCCTTCCTGTCTCCCTGCTTCTGCCATCTATTTGTAGCAAAGTATGTTCAGTATGTGGTCAATCCGTGGCTAGGGCAATGGTGGTTACCTTCACTCAACACACAATACTGCATACATTTCGAGCAGTGGCTGCAAGACAGGTGAATGTGTCATCATAACTCGTGTAACGATTAAACTTGTCCAGGTTGCTGTTCACGATGTCGAAGTTGAACTGATACTTAGTTGCATCAGGCTACCTGGGGATCTTGCCCTTGACAGCAGGGCTGGTCACCTCTAGCACGGTACCTTTCAGCAGGCTTTCTTATTCGTGCATCCCCAACCGACAATTCCAGCCTGTCTTCATTGAGCTTTCATAGCTGCTGCCCTCTGTGGAGCTACTTCTTCAGCAAAACAGAAACTGCATCTAGCTCGGAAGAAGCTTATGCAGCAGCTCGTGCGACTGCACACAAGAGTGTCGATCAACGCAACAGCTCACTGACATCTGATGCATAACAAATCAGAGACCATGTGCATTGCAGTGCTGCTTCCGATTCACAAAATGCCCCACTGCAGAAAGTGTCCTATACATGATGGCGCATGTCCCACTCTTTGATCTTCACGTCCCAGAAATAGGGCCACGCTTGCAAGTCAGTCGAAGTGACTGACCTCCCTCATTTGCTAAACGTAATGTTAGACATGGTAGTAGCTCGTACTTACCTTCAATGGTTGACGTTATTCACAGCACAGTAATGGAGTCTGCTACTTACAAGTAGCAGATGAGTAGCAGCGGGTGATTGCCAGTGCAAGAAGTTCGCAGCTTACCATGCCTGATGCTCATAAGTTTGACAAAGTGCGACTATACATCCACATGTCTAGATCCACACGCGCCAGCAGTGATGCTGGCCTTTGTGCCCACTTTGATGCCGGCCTCCTGAATATGTATCATTGGACCGAAATTTCATATCAATTGAGACGACGGTAGTTGTGCTCAGTGCTCTCTTTGAGAGAACGTAGGCTGTGTCCACTATTATCCCAAAGCCTCACCACTTTAAGCTTGTTGCTGCTGCCCTTTCATCTCACCTCGCCTACCGCTTCGCCCTGTAGGCCGTGCAGGCGGCGGCTGCATGCGGCGTCAGTGATTCTCGAATTCATTCAAGAATCACAGAGCTGGCTGTATGCCGTTCAGGGCGCAGCGTGGTCGTGCCCAGCAGCTGCTACACAGGCGGCCAACTCACTCAGCACGAGGAGGAGCGAGCCGATCACAGCTTCCACAGGGGCATGCGACCTCAGCACAGTGTGAGCAGGGTGCTCAAACGGAGGGCGCATGGCGGGCGCGGCGCTGTAGCTCTCGGCGCGGCCAATGGGACCCGTGTGCGCGGCATGACGGGGCTTTAATTGCAGCCATGCAGGGAGAAAGGAAGCCATGCGAAGCTCAGTTGCAGGAGCTCGGCTGAGCTTGGATCAAGCCCCTGCCCGGTGGCACCAATCGCTTCGGAAGCCTGGCTGCAGGACCATGCTGGCAATCATGATTATTCGGAAATTGTTTACTTGGCTTTGTCATGAATCGCGCCCTAGCCCGAGCTCGAGCCGGCGCCCCGCGCCCTAAGCCTAAATCCAGCCTAGTCAGCCCTAACCCTAATCTGGGCTCCTCTAGAGGGTTCCCGAGGGACCCCGGGCATGGGAACGTCCTCCTGCAACTTCTAGATCTTTACAGAGGCCCTAGTGAGGCTAGGCTATATAAGGAGGGGGGCCCCTCTTGGGCCCCCATCTCCAGCAATATGTAAGGAGGCGGGCGGAGGCCCGGGGCCTTAGGACGCGGAGCTGGACTGCGAGCGAGGATCAAGAGACTGGAAGCACGATGCACAAGGCGTCTTGGATTACTGGAGGGGCAAGAGTACAGAGTGCTCGAGAGGTGAGCAGGCAAATGGAATGGAGTGGTCGTAGGCACGGTGAGGGGGAAGGCTGTCAGCCTTTCGCTTGGAGAAGACGTCGAGGAAGTCATGGTACTCCTTGGGGATGGACGGATCCAACCCTTGGCGAGACTCTCCTCGAGGTACGCCTTCAGAGTCTTGAGTTCCACCTCCGAGAGGGAGTAGATGGGCCCCCAAGGTGGTTGTCGGTCGGGGACCAATGGAATGGAGTGGTCGTAGGCACGGTGAGGGGGAAGGCTGTCAGCCTTTCGCTTGGAGAAGACGTCGAGGAAGTCATGGTACTCCTTGGGGATGGGCGCTGACGAGTCCACTTTGACGCCGTGTGGTGCAGGAATCTTTTCGCATTGTGTCGTTGACGCGATCATGCCGTGAGGGGGTCGCCGTTGCGGCCGAGCACGTCGAGAGTTGTGTCTTCCTGTCGCGGTTGAGGGCAAGTTCTGTTTGAGGCAAAACTGTTGGCAGTACTCTGAGCAGAAGGACAGGTGGTGCCGCCGCCAGTCGATGCCGACGTTGTGTTGACGTAGCCAGTCGATGCCAAGTACAACAGGTTGATGTCCAAGGGTCGTGACGTTGAGACAAATCTGCTCCGTGTGGGCGTAGTCCGGAATTGTCATGCACAGTGGGATGGTCTCTTGGGTGATGTCGCCAGAAGCAATGGGCCGTCCGTCGATGACTTCCAAGGGCAAGCTGATCCCCTTGGTTAGAAGGGGAACGTGATGCCGGCGTGCAAAGTCGCGGTCGATGAAAGAGTGCGTGGCCCCACTGTCGATGAGAGCGAATGCTTGGATCCTCGTTCCTCCATGTTGGTGCAGGTTGACGTCGATGACGAGCTGTCGCGAGCGAACGTGCGAAGAGGTGCGGGTAGCGC
>WELB01000036.1:62182-75961 GCA_009602725.1 Spirogloea muscicola
CGCCGCCGCCGCCGCTGCCGCCGCCGCCGCCGCCGGTGCTGGCCTTGGCCATGGCCATGCCCCAGGGGTGCTCTGACGGAACTCCGCCGCCGCCGTTATGCTGCCGTTTGCAGGACGGGAAGGTGTCGCAGCTGGAGCACGTCTTCATCCGCGGCAGCAAAGTCAGGTGGGCGCCCACCACCGCCGCGGCTGGCCTCCGGCTCCCGCCTCGGCGTTCGTCCGGCCGCTCGTGGGCGCGCCACTGAGCGGCATGGCGGCGCGGCGGCGGTGCTGACTGACCGCCGGCCCTCCTTCGCGCTGGCTCGCGCTCGCCGCAGGTTCATGATCATCCCCGACATGCTCAAGAACGCGCCCATGTTCAAGCGCCTGGACGCCAAGATCAAGGTCTGCCCCTGCCACACTCGCCACCGGCCCCTCAGCCCAATGTGTATCCAGACGTGTCTTCTTCTTTTTCTTCTTTTTCTTCTTTTTCTTTGCCAGACACTTGCGGCTTACAAGCTGCTAAGACTTCTGCGAGGGTGATCAGCCGTCATTCTCACTTCGACTAGTGTGTCTCGCAACCTCCGCAAGCGCTGTGTTGCTGCTGCGTAGCATAGCAGGAAATGCTGTTGGCTAATGAACACCGGCCGCTGTCGGGAAGTGAGGTGATTCGCACCTATGTCCCGCCTGGATGTGTTGCACTAGTCCAGGGAATGATGGGGTGGTTCGCATCATTGCAGGGCAAGGGTACGACTGGCATCACCGCCGGCCGAGGCCGTGCTGCGGCGGCTGCTCGTGCCAAGGTGAGGCTCTTCTCTTTGCGTGCATTGATTACGCGTGCGGCCTGCTCCTGTGGCTGTTTGCAGCAGGGCCTCATGTCACACTATGTGACGTGCCTCACACTGGACATGGCTGTGGCGGCTGCTGCTTTTAACTCTTCCAAAGTAAGTGGAGATGTCTGACGACCGTCTGGGGGGTCTGGCGTCCTAAGGGGGGGGTCCTGTCATGAATCGCGCCCTAGCCCGAGCTCGAGCCGGCGCCCCCCGCCCTAAGCCTAAATCCAGCCTAGTCAACCCTAACCCTAATCTGGGCTCCTCTAGAGGGTTCCCGAGGGACCCCGGGCATGGGAACGTCCTCCTGCAACTTCTAGATCTTTACAGAGGCCCTAGTGAGGCTAGGCTATATAATGAGGGGGGCCCCTCTTGGGCCCCCATCTCCAGCAATCTGTATCCTGCCTGCTCACCTCTCGAGCACTCTGTACTCTTGCCCCTCCAGTAATCCAAGACGCCTTGTGCATCGTGCTTCCAGTCTCTTGATCCTCGCTCGCAGTCCAGCTCCGCGTCCTAAGGCCCCGGGCCTCCGCCCGCCGCCTTACAGGCTTTGGGCGAAGGCCCTTGCTGCACAGCTGCAGCAGTACGCTCAATCCGCTCTTGTCGCTTGCTCGGTGCTTCTCCATTTTAGGTGCATCCGGGGTGTCGTGCATACACGATGTGCTTTTCCAGTGTCGACAATGTGTTGCAATGAAGCTGTAAGCAATCCACAACGGCTTCTGTTAAGCCGGCTGTTTATGACAGGCGCACCACCTCTGCTTTGCAAATTATGCTGTGGCTGAGTTGCGGGCTCACACCCACACCTGCCCTCATTCAAAGAGACCCTTTATCTCGCAAATATTTCGTGCATCAAGGCTTCCCATTTCGAACCCCCTCCCACAGTCAGGCATGTGGGCCTTGGAAGATGTACGTGGGCCATAGGTATTTGTGTTAAAGGTCATACATGAGCACAAACGCATAGGCCACGTTGAAGGTCATACATGAGGACATGCATAGGCAACAAAGAAACAAACAGCCATTTTTGTGGCAGCGAAACGAAGCGTGCCCATGCAGGTGTTGGCACCGTTCTTCTGAGAGAACCCCTCATGGGTGCTCTGCACAGGAAGCCACCCTGGGGTGAAATGCTAGAGATTGTGCCCACGGCCCTGACCGTCAAAAGCAGAGAGGCGCAGCCGCTGCCCACTGTGGGGGTTGATATACATGTCGTGATCGCAATGTGATCACAAGACCGTCACTGAAGCAGCATGTCAACTCTTGAGGTTATTTTTGAGGTTGAGATGCTGCTTAAGTCTCTAAGTCGGCCACAAACTACACCTACTCATCCTTGCCGTTCATTTCGTGAACTTGCTTTCGTCTATTGGTATGCCTTCTTGGGCAGCACGTTCTCCTCCATCTGCTCCGGAACTCGACAGGCCCCCCTTTTTGCCCATCTCGTGGTAACCTTCGGGGCCTAGCTCCTCAGCCCTCGTCTGACCACCTTTGCTGCGTCCTGCAGATAGTACACGTCAACTCAAAAGGTCGGCTTCTGAATCAATAGTTTTCCTGATCCATGATGGTAACCTGTGCCGTGAAGCTCAGCTGCAGCAAATGGGCCGGTGGGGCACAAAACCTAGGCGATGAAGCTAATCGAGAAAGCTGGGAACTCAGGACCCCGAGCGCCTGCGCTGGCTTGCCTTCTGCGAGGTGTATCTGAGCCTCCAGAGACTTGCCGCTGGTGCCGCCTTTCACCACAGTCTCACCCTGCAGCCCAGGTATCAGAGTAAAAGCGAAATGTGAGCTCGAAATCAAATGCCGTTTCATGCGATCTTGGTCTCTGCACAAATAAGTGCACCCAACAAGGGCAACTGCCGCTGATGCGACCCAAGCAGCTGGCTGCAGGAAGCTGCATGGCAGCCAAGGCCTGCAGGCGTGCTCGGCGCATGTGGTCGTCGGACTCAACCTGGCGAGCCCTCTGGTCCAGTTCTCGCTGCTTATCCTCCGGCAGGTGCTTGGCCTCCTCCGCAGTCACCTGCTCTCCGCCCTCCCCCTGCATCTCGAGCGCCCTGGAGAAGTGGCGGCGGCGCCCAGGCCCGCTGCCACCCGCTGCCGGGCCGCCTGCGGTGCGCAGGCTGCGAAGCTCGTGCAGGCGCGAGCCGGCGGCGGAGGCGGCGAGCGCGCGGAGGGAGGAGTGGGACCAGGCGACGGACATGCAGGTCACGTCGGCGGCGGCGGGGGCCGCGGCGGGGGGGGCGGCGGCCATGCGGCGGCCATGCGAGGGGGGTGTGCCAGTCGCCAATGGGGGGTTTGGTGTTGTCAAGCCGCCGGCCAGCTGGTCCGGCCGCTCGTCGGGCCGCCCGTCGGGATCAGTGGGGACAAGGCCGCTCCGCCGTCGGCACCAGCTCGTTCCGCAGCCAGCCGCATTCTTCTCTCCTTGCTTTT
Organism: Spirogloea muscicola; assembly: GCA_009602725.1. Lineage (NCBI taxonomy): Eukaryota > Viridiplantae > Streptophyta > Zygnematophyceae > Spirogloeales > Spirogloeaceae > Spirogloea > Spirogloea muscicola. Next base: position 65,410 of record WELB01000036.1, read on the forward strand.
GATCTTTTCTTGTAGCCCCAATTTGCACTGACTTTCTGCGCCTGACCAATGTCTTGGCTTGAATGATGTATTGGCCACCCATTTCATGCGCACTGCGCGCCTTTTCTCTTTCTTTTGCTCGGTTCCGCCGCGCTCCATGCGACGTCCCATGTGACGTCGAGCCACTCGATCACCACCATCAGCCTTTCCACGTCCCCGTTGCATGCATGCTCCACCGCCGCTGCATGGCCATGGCGCCCCCCCCCGCCTCCCCACCATTGCCGCCTGCAGGCCCCCTCGCCCTCGCCGCCGCCGACGCCGCCGCCGCCGCCGCCGCCGTAAGCCTGCGGGCGCGCTCGCCGTCCAGGGCCGCGAGTCACTGCGGAGCGCAGGCGCGGCTAGTCGCTGCGGCACCTGCTTTGGCAAGATGCAGGCGCAGGGCGATTACCAGGTCAGTGTGGAGGAGGTCAAGCATCTGCCCGAGGATGTGAGGCAGGAGCTCGACCGGAGGGCCCGCCAGGTGGGCTCCTGCGACCGCATGGTCCCCAGCAAGTCCTGCACGACTCCAGGCCTCGCTGTCAGATTGCAGTCCAGGCTGTCACAAAGACGATGCTGTCCTGCTTGGTCCTACAGTCCAGATGAGTTTGACGTTGATATCGGCAGTAGCAGTAGCATCGCAGGGTCCCAGGAGTACTATTAAGGCCTTAATTATTTCTATTTGCAATTTCGATATGGGCTACAGGGTGCAACCGTGCTGCAAGGAAGCACTGACAAGCATTCCTGCTTGTACCATGCGCAGCCGCAGGGTCATGCATGAGCAAAATGCAGGCAAGCGCTGCTCTGCCCAAGCTCATTATTCGTTTGCGACTTCCTGACTCTGGGTCGCAGGGTGAAACTGTGGTGCAAGGCGGCACCGGCGGCAAGTCATTGGAGGCTCAGATCCATCTTGTGGAAGGCAAGTTACCCACGAAGCAACGTGTGATGATCCTACGAACTGGCTTATGCATGCGGCTCTATCAGCGGCGCACATCGCCTTAGGCCAGACTTGGCAAACTGTCTGCAGGCCGCAGCAAGGGTGGTCACACGAGGGCGGAGGAGCTGGGTCCCGAGGGCTACCAAGAGATGGGCAGGAAAGGAGGCTTGTCGACAACTGAGGAGTCAGGAGGCGAGCGCGCTGAAAGGGAAGGCATCCCTATCGACGAGAGCAAGTTCAGAACCGGCTCGTGAACGCATGAGCTTGTCTGAGGTGACAAGAGGCAAGTCGTGGAAGGCATAGCCGTCAGGGTAGCCGTCAGAGTAGCCATGTCAGATGCCTACTAAGCTTTTTGCCGCTCTATACAGTAGCCTTGCTGGCTAGTCACCTGGATGAAAGCTGCACAGAGCCAGCTCCTCTTGTTTTTCGTCAAAGCGTCGTAGTCTGCTGTGACAGGTCAGGTGTGTGATGGCCTGAGAACTTGCTACATGGGATACCCAATGAGCTTCTAGTTGGCCAAGCTTTGGTGAATGGTCTGATCCATAGACCAGAAGGACAGACCTCAACTTCAACCTTACCACAGCACTTGAGCAAGACTCAAGCTCAATGTATACAGAATTTCTGATTACCAAGTCAAGACACCATCAGCAGTATATTTCTGTAGCATCAAAAAATTGCACAGCTGTTTGCATGACCATCCTGCACATATGCGATTCCCCGTATTCATGTCATCAGCCAGCCTCGAAAGGGCCTCAAGTCTCAAACCATAAACCAGGATCAACTCTCTCATCACCAGCCACTGAGGGACACTTCGACATTCAGGCTGTCACACAAGCGACCAGCATAGACTCAGCCTAGAGACCAATATAGAGACCGGCCCTTAAGGTGCATGGCTAGAGAAGACGTGACAACCCACCATGCCATCCCAAGGAGCAGCAAGTAGTAAATAAGAGAATGATGACGTATAGTCAATCTTAGGGCAACATGCCCAGAATGTCTCGAATGTTTCTAGTGTTGGCTTGCAAAGCACCAGCTTGCCTTGCCTCTCCACTCATGCGGCCTCACCAATTGTCAGGTATTACTCAGAGTAGAAGTTCCAGACGGCCGCGCACCTCCTCAAAGCAAGGTCTGGTGGCTGCTGCTCCCAAGGTACAGTCCTCTGTAAGCCTCGCCAACTGCATGCACAGATGTTAACGATCAGAAAGACTAAGCCCGCCCACATAGGACAACATCAGCACCGTAGTCTGGGCCAGCAGAATGCACCTCCTTGACTGTGCTCCCGTCTGCATCTGCGCCCAGTCTTGTGACCAAGTCATTGAGGAGCAAGCCGAAGGCTCGCACTTCGTGAGCTTCATACTTGACTGGGCCAGGCTGATAGCAGAAAGATGCGCCTGCAGAGGGGTCGTGGACTGGTGAGGATGTCTGGCTGCACGCCTTAGGTGCTTGAGCTCCAGCAAGACAAGAAAGGAAGGGCTGGTGTCCAGGTCTGGAGCTGCCAACTTCGAGGACGATAGCAAACTCCGCTTCGCATTTCAAGCAGAGTACTTGGTGCGTTTGCAGGGTTTTCGAGCAAGAAGATATTCACGTAGAAGATAACATGCCCAAGTAGGATCATGGTGCTTTGGGGCTCCTACCATAGTCGCATAATACAGCAGACCCGTCATTTGCAACTATGACATTGTGTGCATAAACATCTCCATGGCAGATGTGCTTCTGGTGCATGTACGCAAGTGCACTGGCAACTCCACTTGCGGCCCTGGCAAGGACAGCATTCCCATTGCAGATGATCAATTGGCATCTGTGATTTGCCCAGACCCTTGACCTTTTCTGGCCCTCAACTGCGAGGTGGCTTGCGCCACAGTGTACAAGAATTCACCTTGTGTACACTAGAAAATGTATCAGAAGAGTAGAGCTTCTACCTCAGGACGTAGTCTGTGGTGAAAAGAACACCCTCTTCCCATCGGCAGCGAAGGAGGGACTGGAAATTTGGCTTGGCTGCCAGAGGTCTGACGAATTACAACGCACAAGTGAGAGACAATGTATTCTGATAGTGAGTGCATGTAGTAGGCTATTTGTGGTCGGGAAATCTCTGTTGTTGCTGCATCTTTGCGCACATAGCAAATGCAACAATCTGAAGCAAAGCCAATGTTTTCCACTCAACATGTGGACTCAGGTGGCCCACCATTGGAAGGTGTTACTTCCAATCTGCAACCGTCAAAATGGTGGCCAATGCAGCACTGAGGTATGGACAGTACCTCCCCTTCACAAGCTCCACAACCAGTCCTTTAGGTTCGTCCACAATGCCTATGACGTTGATGAGGTTTGGATGTTCCATGGCACAGGTGATTGCGATTTCGGAATTTGAGTGACCATCAGGACTCGTCTCTGCTTTGAAGCGTTTGAAGGCGACTGTACGTCCGTGCCAGATTGCTGCAAAGACATCGCCTGGACCAAGCGACAGAATGCTTTCATGAAGATTGCTAACACTGCTCTCGAACAATTGCATAATACAATAACATTGATGCTATGATGCCAAAGCAGAGGCCCTCACCGGATGCTCCATCACCCAGAAGTGTGTCAAGACTGAGCTCCTGGTACTCCAGCCGCTGGATGGCTTCTCTTCCTGGTGGGTTTGAAGGGCACGCCGGATTGCCTGCTAAGGAGAGCCATGCAAGTTTGTCAAGGCCTGCAAACTCAGCCGGGATGTTGCTTATGTCATTGACTGCCACCCGCAGGAGCTCCATATTTGGAAGGTTTCCCATCTCCGCTGGCAGACTTCTGAGCCGATTGAATGAAGCCTGCACAATAATTGGTGCTGAGGTGTGCCTAAGTGCACACGCAAAGTCTGTGAGCAGCAAAACCAATACAGCCCAGATTTTTAGAATGTAGACATGATCGTTAAAGACCATATTGTGAGAGACAACATAGTGAGGGGGCATGATTGAGCACTCACCTGCAGCTTGAAGAGCTTCTTCAGGCTGCCGAAGCTTGAGGGCAGCCTCTCCAGGACGTTGTCCGTCAGAAATACCTCCACAAGGCCCGTCATCTTTCCTACTGACTCAGGCAGGCGCCTGCCAGGGTGCTCCGCAGGTCAAAGCACTTGCATGCCGTCAGCTCTCCAACTGCTGTCCCTCAGTCCAAGAACTAGAATGTCTGACATCAAAAGGGCACGATTGCTGGTTATCTTAGCAACTTAACCCAGGCCTTGGTTTAAATATCACAGTGCCGCGAGCCCGCAGGAAAGGGCGATGAGGCATCAGCGTGCTGCATAAGGTCCCCCTCAGGAATACATGCCTGAGCTTATTGCTCTTCAAACCAAGACGGTAGAGGGCCGAGAGCTCCCCAATCTCCTCCGGCAAATTCACAAGCTCATTGGCCATGAGGTTGAGGAACTTGAGTGCATGCAGGCAGCCGATCTCTGCTGGCAGCGCCGTTAGCAGGTTGCGGCTGGCGTCCAGGTCCTCCAGGAAGGGCAGGCTTCCGATCTCTGACGGGAGGCTGCAGCCGCAGTAGTGGGCCAGCCACTTGAGTCAGAGCTCTCATTCTACCGGACTTCACTGTTGAGATAGATCTTATAAGCTGACTTTGGGCTTGTGATATGAGGCTCAAGGTTTTGAGTCTTGAAGAGGAATTAATGGACAGTAGTGCAAGCAACTACCGCCACCTGCATCACATTAACTAAGGCCTGACGCCGTGGCGCTTCTACCACCCATACAAAGGGGACGAACGGCAGTGTACATTGAGCGGCAAGCCTGGCTGTAGACCTGGTCAGCTTGTTTCCGGAAATGTCAAGCTTCGTCAGGCTGGTCAGGCAGGCAATGGACGATGGCAGGCTCGTCAATTCGTGGCCAGCGACCTGGAGCTGCGCGAGCACTGGGAAGGCAAACAGCTCCTCTGGCAGCTCCTGCAGCTTGCAGTCCTGGCTGGTGAGGCACACCTGCACGGCAGCATTCGCTGGGGCGGTCAAGTGAGGGCGATCAAGCATGGACCAGTACTGAGCACCTTCGCAGAGTGCGTCTCCAACACTGGTCAGAGCAGGTAGCGCCAGTACCGTGGTTGTGGACGCCTTGGTGGCGAAGCCGCCAGCAATGTGGTCATCTCTGGCCGCCGTAGGCAGCTCCTCCATGCTCATGACCTTCTCTCGCGGGGTCGCCATCCCCGCCCGCTGCAGGCCGGCCACAGCTCGCGGCAGCACTAGTAGTACATGACGCCGGCCGTTACTGCTGCCGCTTCCGCTGCCGCCTGGGAGGGCGTGATAGCCCCCATGGCTGCGCCGCCGCCACTGCTATTGCCGAGAGCCCATTTTGAAGACTGAGGCCGTTGCACTTCAGCCTCCAGCAGCGAAGATCTTCAAATGCCGTCCCGCGGCGCAGGTGCAGGCCGTCCTCGGAGCCGCTGGCATTCGGCAGGGAGCCTGCTTATGCCGCTGCCGCTGCAGCTGTTGACTCCCATGCGGCCACAGGTAGTGGAGGCCTCAGGGCGCCGGGAGATGGCGATCTAAGGAGTCTCTGTGCAGCAACTTTCTGTGATCCACCAAGTATCACCAGAATGCTGGTCGAGCAATTAGCTGGTGGCACTGGGGCTTGTCATTCTGCCTTCCGGTATTGGGGCATCAGTTAGCGACTTCTACGTGCTGACTCGTGGTTGCTGAGCCGGTCAGCTTGGCAGCGGGCGATGCACACCTGTCAATTCGCTTGCCTTGTACCTTAGCCGCTCAGGCCCTCCATCGCTCAATCTCTCCCCCTCCTCGCTCCAGCTCTCACTCTCTCCCCCATACTCCCTCGACTCTCGCCAGCCTCTTGCGCGCGCACTCGCGGCCTCTTCCTCTACTCTCTCCCTCCGCCATTAACCCCCTGCTGCGTCCTCGTCGTCTGTTGCACTCTCGTGTCGCTTCCCCTAGCCCCCCTCTAGCTGCAGCGAGAGCAGGCGTCTCGTGGGCGCCGCCTCGCCGCCGCTGTCCATGACCCCGGCACAGAGCGCAGGGCCTGGTCGTGCCGGCCCTCCTAGCCTGGCCAGGCCCTGCCAGACGCGCAGCTTCCGCTGCTCCTTCCGAGGTGGGCGCCAGGACTGCCGCAGCCCACTGGGTGCCGCACCTCGCGGCCCACGTTCTCGCGGCGATGAGCGACGCTTTCGCCCGCGCGCTGGCGCGCGTCGTCGCCGCACAAGTCTGCGAGAGCTTCGGCTTCCAGGCCATCCAGCGCTCCGCCATCGACACGCTTGCAGGTTCCACTTTCTCCCCCTTCGCTGGCATCACAACTGGCAGCTGGCCGCCGCTGCCGGAGATGAGAGCCAGCGTCAAGCTCCATTTCAAGACCTTACTATCAATGTAATGTCACCCCCAATACTTTAAGTTCTTAGACTCAGACCCTTGATCAATTGGCTGCAGGAGGTCTCTCGGCCTGACAGCGAGCGTGCGTCCTCATTCCCTTCAGACGTGCTCATTCGCTACCTCAGCGAGATTGGCGGCACTGCGCACGCGTACACGGAGCACGCCGGGCGAGTGGAGAGCCACCTTGCGGACTTGCTCCTGGCGCTCAGCGATGTTGGCGCGCCGCCGTCGGACATCGTACGCTTCGCGCATTGTACTCCGGAAACTCAGTTTGCGCAGCCCGTGCCCAGATTCCCCATCCGCAAAAGGTCCCGCAGGTTTGTTCCTGATGCCCAAACCCTGGAACCTGGGGTTACTTTATTGCTTGGAACATCAATTACTCTGAAGCTGGCGGGAAATCTTGCAGTGCCTGTCCTAGATAATGCCGTATCTCGGTTGAACCACGATTCAGTGGATCGCGGGCACCTCCTGAACCAGACATGGCCACCGCAGCAGGATAATGCTGGAGGTTTGGATTATACCCATTGTCAGCCTCCATTTCATCCTGGAAGTAAGACGAAAATGGTGGATGGTCCTCGTCTTCCTCAGACTTATCTGAACGGTGCATAGCAGCAGGAACCATCTTATATAGTTTTGAGGAGGACGAGGACCATCCACCATTGTCGTCTTACTTCCAGGATGAAGTTGAGGCTGACAATGGGTATAATCCAAACCTCCAGCACTATCCTGCTGCTGTAGCCATGTCTTATTCAGGAGGTGCCCGCAATCCACTGACACGTGGTTCAACCCCAAAGTCTCCAAAGTCAAAAACCTAGCCATGAAGCTACACCTGAAGCTAAGTCTTGAGGTTAAACCCTAAGAGTACATTTGCAGCACTGCGACGCCCTGATGGGAGCTCAATACTTTGGTGCGGCTGGCAGCTTGACGCCGAGCTTTGCACAGCGTGGGGAAGAACCGCCCCATGGCGACATTCCTGACTGGCTGCCAGCGCTGCCCGACCGGCACACGTATATGGCTACACCAGTGTGGCGAGAGCGGCCCAGCAACCCCCGCAAGGACAGCATTGAGCTTGGAAAGGAGCGCCGGCGTGCCGAGAAGTCCCTTGTCTCTCTGAGCCGCCGTCTGCAGCTCCGCTTTGGCCGCGCAGCGCCGCCGCTCGATGCCGCCGCTGGCAGAGGTCGCGTGGCCCTGCAGCAGCGTTGGAACCTCAATGAGCAGGTCAGCGCTTTTACAAAGTCTAGCTTCAGAACTTTCAAGGTTTGAAGCTAAAACGACGTCTTGGGGTAGAATCCTGAGCTGTTGTGAAGTTAGGCGGCAATGTGGCCCATGTCTACAGTGAACCTGAAGCTCGCTATACTTTCCTTTGAATCAACATCGTGCACCTCTGACGTTTTCGCAGGGAGGCATGCAACTGGTTGACGAGGAAGCCGCCGCCAGGGAGGCTGCAGGAGGCACTGCCGCAATAGAGGCTAACCCGTTCCTCGCTCCTCCACGGCTGGCGCTGGAGTTGGCGGCGCCGCAGCCGATGGGTCCTTCGGCTGGCGAGATGCAGGTGCCATCTGTGCTTGAGGCCTTTGCGCCGGCGCTCGAGGCTGCAAAAGCCGGAGCCGTGGAGGCTGAGCCACAGGACGATGATGGCATGGACGTAGACCGCGGCGCTGGCAGCCAGCCCAACTCGCAAGTTGTTGCTGGAGCCAAACCTCCCGGTACGGTGCGGCAGTCAAGCACATGTTGTGGTCTTCAAGGCCCTCAATCTAGTTGCATTCGATTGGGGTCCATAGCAAGAAGTTGTTAGCCCGTGACCCCTCTGTACCTTTCAGCGAGATGCAGGATTGGTCACCGGGAGCTGAAGGATGGAACAGAGGACCCTGACTTATCTGTCTTGTTGTGTTAAGCAGGCCTCTTGCCTCGAGCACAGGTGCTCATGCCGCTGTCCTTTGACTGGGTCAGCAAGACGAGGGCCAAGGGTCGGCTGGCCAGTCGGGCGCTATCGGCTGCCGGCGGGGGCCTGGCTCGGCAAAGGCGGGAGGCGGATAACATCAAGGACGAGGACAAGCTGGAGCGTCGGCGGCGCGCCGAGCAGATCCTTGCGCAGGCTGAGAAGCAGCAGCATGCTGAGGGCCACAGTCCCGAGAAGGCCCCATAGATTGCCATTGCCTTAAGTTGTAGGGCTCATGTATAAGCTTCTCACTCGTTGCTCAAGACTTGTCTTGACAATACAGGATGTTGAATTGCACGGAGCTGTGTAAGTGGCAAGGCAGCGGTTGCCAACTATACGTGCTTGCATTGCGAGTACATTCGAGGTGCAAATACTGCAGGTATCGGGCTTGCAATATGAGCAAGTTGAAATAGGGATGTTGTGTGTGCAGCGCTCTGCATCATGTCAAAAAGCTGTTACCAGTACAGATGCAGAAAGATGTAGATCTCAGAAAAGGGCGATGGCTGTGAGAGGCCAGTCCCAAAGTGATGAAGAGGTTTTAAAGAGGCCGAAAAAGCTCATCCCACGAAGGTACAGTGAGTAGATATTGAAGAGCTCAATAACGCCTAGTAAAAATGGAGTCGGAGAATGTAGTAGCTGAAAACAGTGAGTTGAGAATGAAGTAGGAGCACAATAACCCCTAGTAGTCAACGAGTCGGAGAACGTAGCAGCTGGAAAGAGTCGCTGTGTTGGAAGTCAGAGGCAGCAGCCAAGGTGCGGCTTGCCCTGAAGTGCAAGCAAACGTCTGAAAACAGTGCCAATAAGCAAGATGCGACAGCCAAGGTGCGGCCTGCCCACAAGTGTCAGTGAAAACCTGGAAAGCTGTATGACGGATTTAGGCGATATTCGACATATGACCTCGGAGGCCACAAACTTACCTTGATTGCTGTTGCAGATACAAGGATTTACCAACCAGACACTTGAGCACGTCAACGACACAGTATCCAAAGTGTATTAGTTACTGCACAATTTTTACGTCTTATGTCTGTGTACAATGATCAGCGCCGTGGTTGCAAGGATGTCTTTGGAGACACAGCACGTAACAAGCGATCTCCCTTCAACAATTGGACTATCCTAATGTTGTACATGCAGCAAGAATGCAGATATCCTATATAAAATCACTCACGGAAACATAATTTTATGTTACCCGGACTGCTGTAAGCTGATATTGCTGCTTTGAGCATGAGGCAGCAAGATCAACGCAGCACTGCAGTCAAGGGTTTGTCGTTGAATGTGCCATGCATTATCCTGCATGATCAGGTGGAGCACTGACTACGAGTGCAAGCTGAGGGCTTTGAGTAGAGAGAACGTAGTGTCTCCATGACGTTTGTGTGGTGTGCACAAGGAGGTTGTGATGGACTAAGAAGGCAAGCAGTGAATAGAAGCCCAGGATTTGAGTCGGCTCTTATCACGTACCGAAAGTATATCCATGCTTAGCCATAGCAGAAGGATGATGTTGAAGTAACTAGTGGCGCGATCACCTTGCTTGAAGAGGTGCAATCAGTACAAGCAAGTCAGGTTTGAAGCATTGAAGGAAGCGCTCGAAGGAGAGCCGAGAAGATGTCAGATGGTGCTGGAGAGAAGCATTGGCACATGGATTATGGAGTCCCAGCTCGGAAACCGGTAAACACCCGGGTCGAAGGAAGGTGTAGTTTTGGCGCCGTTCGGCCCTTCGGACCCTTGTCCATCCTTTGTTGTTTCTCCTTAGGTTACCGACGAGGGAGAAAGAGGGAGCACCCAGGGAAACCTGAGCACTTCCAAAGGTGGGCGAGGGCTGTGAAAAGAAGAAAGTGCTCGCCCATTTGAGGATAGGGGCTGGAAAAGCCAGCCCAAAAAAGGATGACCCAAGTGTGAGAAGCTTTTCTGCTCAAAGCCACTTCTTCTTTGGGCTGGCCTCTCAAAGGCAGCCAGCAAAGAAATTGAAGAAAGTGCTCGCCCATTGAGAATAGGGGCTGGAAAAGCCAGCCCAAAAAAGAATGAACAGAGTACGAGAAGGGGGCCAGGGGAAGCGCTAAGAAAAACAAGCACACAGAGACACAAAGCAGCTACGAATCACTCAGTAACCTCTGCTAAGCAGCCGCAGGTCGGAGATGCTAGGCTCGTGGAAGTGGGTCCCCTGGCCGGCAGAGCCCTCGCTGCTGCCTCTGGCTCTGGCCAGGGGACCCACTTCCAGGAGCCCAGCATCTCTGATCTGCGGCTGCTTAGCAGGGGTTACTGAGTGTCTCGTAGCAGCTTTGTTTCTGTTACTTAGCGCTTCCCCTGGCCCCCTTCTCGTACTCTGTTCATTCTTTTT
>WELB01000036.1:87207-100615 GCA_009602725.1 Spirogloea muscicola
CCCCCCCCCCCTTTCTTCTCCTCTCTCCCACCCATGCCCTTGCAAGAGCTCCAGGTGTTATGCAGCCAATGCCGCGACTGCTGGACGCCGGATGCTGCTGTTGTCTGCTGGCCAACCGCTGACCGCAGCAATAATGACAGCGGCGGCTGCCGCAGCTGCTATTTCTCGTCCGGCTGATCGCCGTCGCTCAAACTGTGTCGCCGCCGGGAAACCTTCCTCTGCGCCGCAGTGCCGTGCACGCCGTCCTACGCGGTCGACAGCGACAATGGCGGCGGCTGGGTGCTCGACCGCGTCCTCGCCAGCTTCGGCAGCTCCGACTGGTACGCATGCAAGGCCCCACACTGACGCTCGCTGGGTTTAGGTTTTAGGGTGTAGGGCTCAACGGATTAGGGTTTAGGTCTAAAGTGACGCAAACGTCAAGCCAGATTGCACGGCCCATTTAAGGTCAGTCTCAAACCTTAAACCCTCAAACCCCTCGGACCCTAGCGAAACCCCTAAACCCTAAACCCTGAACCCTGAACTCACCTGGGCCCAGGTGGGCGACGGGCACGGGCCGCTTCCGGCTGCAGCGCCTGTGGTCGCCAGGCAAGCGCGGCCTGCCCCCCGAGCGGGCGGCGGCGCAGGACCTGGACAGCCTGCCGGGGCGGCTGCGCCGCCTGGCCGACCCGTCGCTCTACGCCTTCTCGGCGCGCGGCCGCCTGCTGCTCGGGCCGGCGCTGTCCATGAGCGCCCACGGCGAGGTGTGCCGGCTCGCCGGCCTGTTCCCCCGCCTCGCCAAAGACGAGAGTGGTGACGCTGGCGGCCACCACCCCTTCCGTGGCCGCCTCACCATCAAGCACAAGGTGAGGGTCCCCGCCGTCCTTGACGTTCTTGGCTTACTGCATGCAATTATCTTAACCCTCAGAGATACGAAGAACCTGAGTTGAGCAACGGGGCCCATATACTGTGCGCAGCTCAAGAAGCACGACGTGACGGTGGAGGCGGCGTGGCACGAGCGGTGCGTCAACCGGGAGGCACGGTACTGGGACGTGCCGCGTGTCGTCGCGCTCGACCTGGCCTCCATGGGCGCGCCCCTCGGCTTCCGCTACCGCCTCGGCGTGCTCCGCAGCTCTGGCGTGCCCCAGGTCATGCATGGATCCACGATGCCGTCTGCCGCCGCTCCGCCCGTAGAGACTGCCCGCCTGGAGCATTGCGACCACAAATCTGAACCCCCGATGGGCATGCGGCTCCTGTTTCACTGGTGGTGGTGTGGCAGGCCTCGGAGAGCTTGCAGGAGGCTGCAGTGGCTGTGCCGTGGGGTGCGCTGCCAGGCACGCGCGCACAGGCGGCGCTTTCAGTGGAGCGCGAGGTCTTCCTGTGGCGCGACCGCTCCAAGCGCGAGGGCCGGCCGTACAACCTCCTCGCTGCACGCCCGCGCCTCATGCTCGCCGGCATTCTTGGTATGAGCGACGCACCCGCTAGAGGTACAAGTTCCTAATTTGAAAATTCCCTGAATCTGTTACGATAGCACCTAACAGCACCTGATTGGCGGTGATCAGGCGGCCTGATCACCGCCGACCTCTCCACGCTGCGCAAGGAGTTCAATTCCCACCAGCGGCTCGGTGATGGCGGAGGTGGTGGCGGCGACGGCTCCCACAAGCCGGTGGCTGCTGACCTCTTCTCTTCGCTCGGCGTCACCGCGCAGCTCGGACTGTTCAAGCGGCAGTTCCTGGACCATACATCGGCCAGCCTGCGGCTCGACCTTGGCGCCGCATCCGCCTTTGCAGCCGCCGCGGCGTCCTCACCCATCGGCCGCCACTATACCGCCAGCAATGCAGCCACCGACCCGCAAAAAGGCTGCCCAACGCTGGCCCTCTCAGTGCAGCAGCAGGTGATGGGGCCAATACGCGCGCGGCTGGACACACGGCATGCACTTGACTCCAAGGGCTGGCTTCGCGCACAGGAGGTGACATACGGCCTGGACTGTTCCCTGGAAACACTAGGTGCCGCTAAGCTCGTCGTCTGGTACTCGCCAACCCGCCGCGAGGGTATGGCAGAGGTGCGACTACTCGAGAAGTGAAATGGAGCGTGGCATCGTGAGCGGCAAAGCCGCTCCCCCTCAAGGACTGCCCGGATGCTTGTTTCAAAAGCAAATGTCCGAGCTGCAAGACCCAATTCAGGCTGACGGGCCACTCAGGTGTTGCACATATCACTGTTGTGAATGCTTGTCGGACATCTGCTTTTGATCCCCGACCTTTGCGCCACATCTCAACTGAGGACGGCTGTTGTCTCTACCCTTGATGCGCAAGCTCAGCAATAGATTTCAAGAAGCCTGCTGTCACTACATTGCCACAAGTTGGCTATCCTAGTAGTAGCTCTTCTCAAGCCCAGCTCTTCCCGCCCAAAAGGAGTGTGTTCGTGCCATGTCTGGCAAGGGGCCCTAAGTGCAGCCCAACAGCAGCCCCAGCTCCTGCTGGATGACTGACTCAGAGCTGCATATGTGATTGAGTCAAAGCACACCAGCGCTCGTTAACTGGGGCAACGCCACCAACAAGGTGGCAGCCCGCAGCACTGCATGCTGACAAACAATCTGGGAAGCGGAAGTGACATCCCTCTACGACCACCACGGCTTCTGGTCAGTGCGGAAGTCAGTCTCCGTCCACGTGGAGAAGACCACCTTGTCATCAACAACATCCGCATGCGCCAGGGCTAGGGACTGCAATGAGCGCGAGCCACAAGTGGGCACCAAATGGTCAGCCATGTTGCAAACAGCAGCAGCGCCACTGCGGTGGCAACCCAAACCAGCCCCAGCGATCATGGCATCAGACCTTGACATCTTTGAAGCCTACTCTCACGACCACAGCAGCAGTACCACACAACCACAGTAACATTGCTGCTAATAGGCAGGATCGTTGGAAGCGATGCCCCCTTGGCAATGCTACCACGTGCGCAAGGGCACATTCCCGGCCCTCGCGAGCCTCAGATCAATGACGGCAAGGAGGCCATGGCATGGGGGTGAGCAGCTCACCAGTGGGGCGGGCCCCCGGACAACCTTGCCCTGGTTGTTGTACTGGGAGCCATGGCATGGGCAGATGAACTTGTTCTCAGCCTGGTTCCACGGCACCACGCACCCCAAATGCGTGCACACCGCATTGATGCCGTAATTGGCGATTGTGCCACCGTTCTCAACAACAAGGTAAGTCGGGTCGCCCTGCGAGCCCGAGCACATGCAGAGGTCAGCTGCTGTGACTGCCGGTATGGGGGGCGTGAACACATGACCACGAGGCGTGAGACATGACCACGAGAAGGCGGCAGGCAGGTGGCACGAGGAAGCAGCACAAGGAACGGACTAAGGACTGGCGACGCTCTGCGAGGGGCAGACCTTGAGCCCCTGGGCCAAGGTGCGGTCCCCAGCCGGGTGCGACTTGATCCAGCCGCTAGCAGTGATGTCGTTGCCCAGCGCGTCCTTGGCGGTAATGCCGCCACCGCCGCCACCGGAGCTGCAGCATCACAGATCGAGGATCATTAAGCTGCCAACTCAGTAAAGGTCTCCTGCCACAACCAAGAGCTAGTTCAGGCATGGCTGCGCAGCAAGACAGCCCCCGACGTCCAGGCTCAGGGAGCCGGCTTTGAGGCCAAGTCCTTCGTGGGCACCCGCCTCGCAACCGCGAGCACTGGCTAGTTGGGGGGTTTTGCACCAAAGAGCCGCGTATTCACATGTACGGCGGGCCAAAAATCAAGGATATTGTGTATTCTTCTATATCAGTCTTGATATGACCTTACCCGGGGGGCACGAAGAAGTATGCGTAGGGGCCGGCGAGCGCGATGGTGGGCAGGCCGACCGCGCCGAGGAGGAGCAGGTTCAGGGTGTTGCGCTTGTACATGTCGGGCACCATGGTGCCGGATCCGGCGGCGGCGCGCACGACCGCCGCTCCGGCCTGCTGCCGCCGCGGCAGCGCCACGGCCGCCACCGACGGCTGCGGCGCGGGGCCGCAGATGCCGTTGCGGGAGGCGGAGAGCTGCGCGGGGGGCGCAAGCACCGGCGAGGCGGGAGATCGTCAAAAGCGCCCAAANCGGCGGCGGCGGCGGCGGCGTCGGCAGCTGCGGCGGCGACGGCGGCGGCGACGGCGTGGCTCTGCCTATTCCCACTTACCGAGGAGAGGAGCCTTATCCGCCTACGTGGCGCCCGCAGATTGGCTACCCTGCGCGTGTGGCCGTGCCCAGCCCAACGGCCGGGGTTTGGGGTTTTACTGGGTCTTTGATTAGATCCACAGTTGAGCCCCCTCTCCCCGCTATTCTTTTTCCCCCTTCTTTATCTCGGTGGCTCGCTGCCTTTGGGTCTTGTTTCCTGCTATCGAATGCGTTTCTATGAGCCTTCAGCGGCCCCAGGCAATTGCTTTGCATCGCTGGGCTGGTCGCGCACTTGCAGCAGCCTCTGGTTTGCGCAGCGGGGGTGCTCTTCCTCCCCTCACCTCATCTGACATCCTACTGCAGACACGGGGGCATTGGAAAAGAAGGTGCTCGCCCATTGAGAAGAAGAAATGCGTGTATATTAAGAGATGGGGAGGCCATGTGTACAAAGGCAAGCATATTGGACAAATGTACGTCACCTGCTGCTAAGCTGACCCGCTCAGTAACCACGAGTCAGCACATAGAGCACATAGAAGAAGGGGGGCTGGCAAAGCCAACCCAAAAGAATGGACAATGTTCAAAGCCAACATTGAGGGCGCGCTGTCTGTTCCTAGCCTTTGGCTCCGTCACGAACACCTGTATGCATCTGGCTGGCAGTTTACAGCCGATTCTTTACTATCAGCAGCCGCATTCTCTTTCTCCACCTTTTACCGTCCGCCACGTTCCTTGGGCTCGAGAGAGTAAGCTCTTTTAAAAGTGAGTGGCCCTTCCAAAGAAGTGAGCTCTTCCAGAGAGAGAGAAGGCGCGCGAAGTGCATGAAAATCAAAGGGAGGCCATTACAAGCCAATACAATAGTCAGAAAGAGAGAGAGGTGTGGAGGGCTTCTCTTGGCATGTTGGCACTGCCTCCAAAAACGCAAGGTGCGCGGTGCGCATGGGATTTTAAGTGAGGATGAAACAAGCCAACAGACTGCTCAGGCGAAAATCAAGCGCAGATTATGGGGCTACACAAAGTGAAGCCCAGAGACGGAGATTCTCCTCTCCTTCAAACGGAGCAATGGCCGGGGGAGGCCAGTCCAGAAGGAGTGGACAAGGAAGGGAGTGAGGCATGAGACGCTCAGCTTTGGGCTCCCCTACCTAAGCGTGGAGGACTCATAGTCAATTTGATGCCCTACTAGGCTCGACCGTCTCCACCAAGCTCCTGCTGGACATTAGAGTGTCATCTGGGATTGGAATGCGTCAGGAGGTTCACCTCTTGCTATGCTCGTCAGCCGCTCTGTCCTGTAGGGCCTGACCACACTAAAAGCCCCTGTCGCCTCATATGCCACAGAATTCTGAGCTGCAGACAGCTCTTACATTGCCCCATCAGCAAGCTCCAGAGCTGCACACTGACTCATGACTTCTGCAGCATCTTAAGCTGCAGCCTTAGGCTCTCGTTGACGTACTATTCTCTGTTGCCCTCATTCATGGATTGAATGCGATGCACTTGTGCCGCACGCGCTCTGGTCCTGACTTTGAAGATGCAATCGAATTTCAGCACATTTATATGTCTCTTGCTACTGGATACTGTAAAATGTCTTTTTAAGAAGTCCTTGAGTCCTATTAAGGTCTGCCGCTTGCAGACCTTTACAGGAATTTGCCATCGGCAGTGTGAGCGGACATCCTCAAGGCGCGAGCCTCTCCCTTGTCCATCCAGCTTGCTCATTGTCCCGTCTGTATCGCAACCTGAGCCATACAACAGCTACCATTACATCAATTGTTGGCCACCACATTGCTGAAGGCAAGACCTCGCACACCCTTTGCGTGCACACACATTCGCCGGTGCCGGGCAGCCATGAGGTATGTAAGGACTGCACCGAACTGCTGCCGAGTACAGCTCGCTGATCACCTGTCGTGGAGTCGCGAGGGCCGGCCCTGCCAGAACTCAATGCAGGTTGGCTTGAGGCGGAAGCCTCCCCAGGTTTCAGGTCGAGGCAGAGGACTGCACCTCGAGACAGATAAGGACCAGGGCTCAGTCAGAATTGCTAATACCAGTTGGCCATGGCAGGTGTGGGCAAGACCATTCACATTGGATGTGGTGCCCTGGTCCATCATCACAGATTCTCAGGCATGCAAGGTTGCCAGGTGAAGCTGGACTCAGGTTAGGAGACACGCAAGAGATTGCAAGCACTAATATTACCTGTTAGCGTACTTCTCATCAAGCTGCTTATAGTGCTCGTCAAGCACGTGTCTGTCCTCAATGACTCTGCTCTGCGCACCACAAGTACACAACAGTGTCTTTTGTTAACAAATCACAACAATCCGTTTACCTGTACCATTCAGTCATAGCTGACTCTACACTCCATCACCAATACTTACATTGGAGAGAGTGGATACAAGTGCATGGTGAGTGTACAACGAGAGAGCACAGAAGCAGCTGGGATAATAGGCAGATGGTCAAAAAGAGGCGGACCTGCGGACTTGATGCGGCGCCCAACTGGCTGCCGCGCGGCCGACTATAGAAGTATTGGTCCGATTCTTCGCTTAATACTTGCTCAACTGATCCCTCCACTCTCACCTGACAAATCAACTTATGAGCAGAGCTACTCATGCAGCCTACCTGAACAGAGCCTATAATCTGAGAAGTGAATAGCACGCTTAACTTGAAATGTGCAGCTTGTGATATGCAACCTCCAACGTGTCACAGGATGGCAATCTCTGGCACCTTCAGAGCCAACTACCTGTCGCTGCAGCGGCTCCCACCAGAAGACCAAAGCAGCCCTGGGCGAGACCGCCAGCTCGCGGCCCTTCCGCGACTCGTAATTTGTGTACCACACGAAGCCCCTGCTGTCAAAGCCCTTAAGGAGGACCACTCTAGCAGAGCTGGAAAAGACAGGGACACAGTGTCGACATTAAGCCAACTTGAAGTTGGAGTACTCGCCTAGTAACTTCTGAAGTAAGCCGTATGAGCGGTCGCACGTTAAGCATTGCAGGTGTTACATTTATGACCAGGCATGCAGCACCACTGAAGCTCATCAGCCCCAGCTGCATGATCAGGTGCGCAACACAATCAGCAGAGACAGGGCGGGCACTCCAGAGCTTGCCGGCCGAGGAAAAGGCTTACGGAGCGCCAGTGTCGCTGACTGTGGCGAGCGTCATCCCATTGGGCTCCTTGATACTCGACGATGTGGCATCCTCAAACCACCTCCCAAACTGCATAGCAGAGCCACAACTTTCAGGGTCGTTGAAGGTTGCTACAAGTCCATGCTGCCTTGGCAAGATGGCTGATTTGCATATAAATGGAGCTTGATGACAGATAAGCCAATCAATTATCCATATAACGGCTTTGTCACAAGACCTGCTTGAAAGGGTCGGGGTCTGCCTGCTCCTCAAGCAATTCGCCCGCTGTGTAATTTTCTCGTAAGGCTGCAATATCAATGTGGCTGGGGCCACCTGGCGCCTCCTCACGCCTCCCGCTGTCAGACAATCGCACAATGGGTGCAGAGCCCTGGTAGCATGGCAATGTCATTTGGAGCTTATTGGCAACAGCCGCAGGCACAAAACGGCCGCCGACGAAGTGGTGGTCGCCCTGGAATCCTCTTGCGCACTGCTTTGGCGCGGTTAAGGAGACCTGCCCGTGAACTGAAAATTGTGAGCAAAGCAGCTGCAGGTTGTTTGGAACAATGTCAGCACTTTGTTGACAATAGTGACATTATTATTTGCTAGTCGAGGGCTACACGACTCAGTGGCCAGAAGGAACAGAGCCATGCATGTCCTCCTGCTAAGGTGCAAGCGGTGGCTTGGTTCAGGCCATCACCAGCATATGGGGCTGCAGTCCCATGCCGGTTGTGTCGCCCTCCTCCACGTGCCAGCCAGAAGGAACATCGACTGAGACGATCTGAGGCCTAGCCGCGCCCTCCAACGAAGCAAGCTGCTGAAGTATCGTGTCAAACGGGGGGCGTGGGGCTCCTGTCAAGCAGCCAGCTTGGGACCTTTGAGGTGACAGACCCAACCACAAACATCGGTTCAAGTTGAACGTGAGTGGCCAGGGCTCAAGTACAACACCAGGTTTTCAGATATAGATATGTGTCAACAGTTCCTAAATCATCTGGCCTCAGCCCTGGAGCTTGCAAAGTCAGCACCCAATAGAGTGGTTGAACGCTGACAATGAAGTCCTTGGCATGAGCTAAGGATTGTGAGCAACTACTTGCTCAATTCCTGTTACAAGTTCGAGAGCGAAGCCACCCGAGCTACCTCTCAGCTAGACTGCCAAATCGCAGCGACTGTTGCTGAGAAGTCCAGAGACTAACCTTTGAATGAGAACCCAAAGATGGCATCCACAACAAGGTCAAATTCTGAAGCAAGGTCGGAGGGCAGGTCGCCAGCCTCCACAAAGGGCACCTCCTGGCTCTTCAGCTGCAAGCAGTGGCAGGTCGAAGTATAAACGTTGGTGCAACTTGAGTACGATCGTATTCCAATGATTAAGCAGCCAAGAGGAGCAGAAGCTGCAAGCACTTTGGAGCCAAGCTGGCAGAGCCGGGTGTTTGGCGTACTTCTCATGCAGTAGCGGGGTTCTGCATTTGGGAGGTCGGATCGAAAGGCTCCGGAGCTGAGTGTGAGGGATCTCAAGCTTCTACGAATTGCTGCAGTGATGCGTACTTGCACGCCCGTCCTCAGGCACAGCAAACAGTGGCAAAGCCAGGACTTTGAGGAAAACAAGCGCCAAAGAAAGTGTGGACGAAACGACTTGTAGCTCACCTGCTTCACTAAGCCGTGGTAGATGGGCTTGTCGGTGGGCTTGGGGTAGCACACATGCGGGGTGTATCCAAAGTGCGCGAGGTGGCGAGCAGCCACGAGGCCGTCGCCGCCATTGTTGCCGGGCCCGCACAGGACCAGCACCCGCGAGCTACTCGTCGGCTTGTACACCTGTGAAATCGCCTCGGTGCAACTTCGTTCAGCCGAGAGCATGCTCCGGCCATGGAAAGAGCGCGTCTAGCTACATCTGGCAGAGATGCGAAGATTCAGGCACGCGGGAGGGCCGGCTGCTGTGCTTCACCTCGAATATGGCGCAGGCCACGCTAAGCCCCGCCAGCTCCTGCGGCGGCGGCAGACAAGCGGAGTGTCATCCGGTGTCCCAACGCCTTGGCCCCAATAAGGTGATCTCCGTGAGCTGAAGACTCGGCCAGCTGGGGCTTCCGGGCCAACCATGAGCTGCTCGAGCGTGAACCCAAAGTCATCGCCCATGAGCTCCTCGTCCACGGCCGCCGCCTGGGCCTGGCTCAGGTATGTCACGCCTGCCATCGCCGTCCTGGCCTGGATCCGCGGCAGCGGCGCCGACGACGGCGGCGCAGAGGCGGCGGAGGCGGCGCCGGCGCACGCCACCCAGCTTGCGCCGCGACTGCAGGCTCGTGGAGCAGCCCGGGAGAGCGGCTGGCGGGCGGCAGGCCGACGCCAAGGGGCTGGAAGCGATGGCAGTGGCAGTGGCAGTGGCAGTGGCAATGGCGGAGCCCGTGGGAGTGCGGCGACGCGGCTCAGCAGCGCGGCCCTGGCGGGCAGCATGGGGGCCGCGGCGCAGCTGGCCTAGTTCCACGTAGTAGTACAAAGACTGCGGCTGATATTAAAAGAGCGGCTGTGAAAGCAGCCACGAGCATGCAGTGTGGGTGTTCTTCGAAAATACATCAGTGGAGCCACAGGTTAGGCAGACAGGGCGCCCTTCCGCAGTACCCCCGTGTCAGCAATATGAAGTCAGATGAGCTGAGGTGGGAGGAAGAGCAAAAAGAGTGAGAAGGGGGGCTCGCCCACTGAGGATAGAAGAAGTGCTCGCCCTAGACACAGAGAGGAGAAGAGGGGCTGGCAAAGCCAGCCTAAAAGGAATGGACAATGTCCAAAGCCAAAGAAAGAGGTGCCGAGGCTTCAACGCCGCCGGTTCGCTTGCACAAGTCTTCCGCACGCGCCTGGCGATATCGCTGCAACGCTCCCTTGCCCACGCCGTCCACACGCGAGCAGGCCGTGCTATGGCCGCCGCCTCTGGTCTTGGCTGAGTGCCTCATTCCCTGCAGCCAGCTATTCCGACCTGATGTTGCTCACTCGCGGATACTGAGCTTCCCTTTGCATCGTCGTGTGTTTTTTGCTGTGGTTTGTAGTGTGGTCCCTTATTCGGCACCTCTTTCTTTGGCTTTGGACATCGTCCATTTTTTTTCGGCTGGCTTTGCCAGCCCCTCTTCTCCATAGGCGAGCACTTTCTCCGAAAAAGGACTACACTGAGTATAGGGGCTGAAAGAGAGATCAGGAATGAAGGAACAGCTCTTCCAATGTAAGGCAATGGCTGTGTCACAGCCATTGCCCAAAGAAGTGAGCTTTTCCAGAGGGGGCCAGCCCAAAGAAATAAGCAAGTGAAGACGCGCCATGTGCATCAAAGCAGAGGGAGGCCCAATGAACCAGTACACTGTTTGTAGGACGGATTATTATTATTCAATAGGGGGCTAAGGTAACAGAATGAGTACAAGTGAAGCGGGACTCCCTTAGTCACTCTGATTCGATGTAATACAGTCCAAGGTGTCTGAGTGTCAAGCCATCTGGGTCAGGGTAGCATGTCGATTCTGATGTTTCAACTTTTCAGCATTAAAAAGGACTGTGGTCAATGAAGGGGCTCCACAAACACTAGCAGGTCATGCTAAAAGGGCCGGAACTGTGGATGACCCTTTGCATAGATTCAAGCAGATGTAATGCACAAGGAATAGGTATGGCTGAGAGGAGAACACATGCAACCACTTCCCAAGAGCGACCATGCAACGATCGACCTCCTTGCAGCATTTGACTAATTTGCAGAATCTTATGGAGATGCCAAGACCGTCCTCCGCCGTCGACATGATGAGCAGGCACACCTTACATGAGAAGTGGCTCTCGACGTGATGCAGCAAGAGGCTGCAGGGATTCTGGCAATGTTGGGACCAGGCAAGAGCAGTAAGCGAGCTCAGTTGCTCGTGCAGCTTGCAGCCGGCCGCTTGCGGTCAAGATCAGGTCAAGAGGCCCTGGGGTAGCACGAGGGTGCTTTCTAAGACCTTCTTGCACCCAGAGCCGCCGATCCCAGATCTGCAGTTCTTATCCTCTGCGAGCTGCCCTACGGCGGCAAGGCCTCTGGAAAGGTTTGAGCTGCCCCTGCCATCTCAGCCCGTGCCTCGTGCAGGTCCAGCAATGTGTACTGGATACACTTGCATGTGTGATACCCATCTCCCTCATTGCCGGTCGACTCGAAGCCCTTGGAAGACTGCTTAATCAGCAGATTGACATTGCTGCTCGGCAACCTGCAGGCACGACCGTCTCTTTGACTACCTCATAAGCACCACGTGCAGCAGCATGGAGGCGACTTGAAGCAAATCATGGAGCGAAAGCAGCCCGAGATGAGGACCACAAGCTGCAGCGCAGCTTGCAGGAACGAATTAATGTGCAGCTGGACAAAGGGTTTCATGCGCGGCGCACAGCTGATGGCATCTGCGAGGTCAGGCGAGCGAGCTTGCACGCGCATGGCCCGCTTCTCCCTCACTGCCGCTGGTCTCTAGTCGCTCATAGCTGTTGACCTCGCATTCGCGGCCACGACATTGCCGACCAAGCCCAAGAAGTATCGCCATAGCTATGCCCGCAGCAAAGCCCCCGGCAGTGCTCTTGCCGGCGAGGCTGGCGGACGCGGTCAGCACCGCAAGCATCCCATCCTCACGCGAGGGCAAGTCCAGTGCCACGACCGCCAGCTCCAGGCCCGAGAAGAGCAGCAGCACGCCAAGCAGCGACTTGGGAAAGAGCTGCACATCTTGCAGAGGTGGGGCAAGAAGATCAACAACCAGCCCAAATCTCTGAGCTGATTGACAAAACATCTCAAACTGAAGGTCACCTTTCCAATTCAGGCATTTGTTTCCCTCCAAATCAGATTGTGATACTGTAGATAGTTAGTAAGACCATTGCTGGCAAGCGGTGAAGTGCTTCGAGCACCGTGACTGTGCCACGGCGCAAGAGGGAGGAAGGAAGGGGCGGGGGCTCGTCGACGCCCCACAAGTACTTGCCTCAAGGAGGTGAACGAGCGAGCCGCCGAAGGTCAGGCCGAGGAGCGCTTTGCCAGCACCGAGGAAGAGGATGGACGCACCCGAGCGCGCGCCAAAGCGGTACTGCGCGGCCAGGCCGCCGGCACCGTGGCACACGGGCATGGCGCCCGCCCAGCAGCCGCACAGGTTCAGCACGCCAACGCTGCGCGCACAGCGCAGGAGCAATGTCAGCTGTAACGCCTGTGCTGGGAGCCCGCGGTTGCCATCGAGCATCATCGCATGAAGCAGCCGCCGCTCACCTTGCCGCTACGACACCAGGGCGGCACTTGCGGCGGTCCGGGAAGAGGTTGTTGGACAGGTCGCAGACGGCGAAAACCGAGTTGAGGAGCGTGAGCGGGATCTGTGGTACGGCTCCGCGCAAGAAGCCCACTCGCAGATCTTGCCAGGAGATGGCGATGAGGCGCGGCGCCGTCGGCCCGAGCCGCAGCCGCTGCCAGACTGACGGGTCAGCGGCGAAGGCCAGCGCCAGGCCGCCAAGCAGCAGGACAATGGCGGTGGGAATAGGCGCCCGGCCCTGGCCGCTGCTGCCGACCGCAGCTTCGTCGCAGCCTGCGTTGACCTGGCCGGCCAGCGCCACCAGGGCGGCCGCTCCCGCTGCGACGGCCAAGCTGTCTACGCCCAGCCAGGGCCTCAGGCGGCCAGTCGGGCCGTCATGCAGCGCCAGCACGATGCCCTTGACTGCCAGCTGGACGCCGAGGCCCAGCTGGATGCCGCGCAGGACGCCGTGAGGCAGCACCCGGTGCGCGCGGTCGATCAGGCCTGGACGGCGCAAGTCAGCGGCCTCAGACATTGCCGTAAGCCTGATGAAAGCCAAGGTGGGCAGTGATGCAGCTAGAGCACGGTGGTATGACCTGACATTTATCGTACCAGCGAGCGAAAGCACGAGCATGACGGCTGCGGTGCTCATGCCGGCAGCCATGATCTGCGGCACAGTCAGGGGGTCCCCTTCTGACAGCGCCACTGCGGCAATGGACTTCATTGGCTGGACAGGCATTGGCAGACCAAACAGAAATCCTGCAAGCAGGGGCACGGCAACAACGGAACGCGTCATGAGCCTGCTTGGGCTGCCCTGGCAAGTCGTGGGACTGGCCTGCACAATGCAATGCTTCTCTACGACAGACAACTATCACGATGAAGGCCAGGAGAGCTTGCGGGTGGCGAGTAAAGTGGGGGAGAGGTGAGAAAGTGGGTTCGAAAGGAAGCGCAAAAGGGAGGGAAGGGGGGGGG
>WELB01000036.1:101754-125497 GCA_009602725.1 Spirogloea muscicola
GCGCCCGCCTTCTTCGCCGTCCTCGCCGCGGCCATGGCCAACCCGCCGGCCGCCACCGCGCCCGCCGGGCGCGCCGAGTACCGCGCGCTCTTCGCCGCCGCTGGCGAGCGCCTGGAGGTCGGGGGTTCGAATCCTGCTCCCGCAAAAGGAATTTTGATCTTTCATACAATTGTAAAATTCTACGGTTGTCATGCCCAGCCAGTGGCAGCAACCTGGCGGCACTCGCTTTTCTTTCCGCAGCTCTTTCCGGAGGAGCAGCAGCGCCAGCTCCGCGTGTGGCTCCTGTGGGCTGACCTCGCAAACCAACTCTTCACCGACGACCCCTTTGAGGTCCGCACCTCTAGTGTCCTGCAGACTCTAGCAGTCAACTTGACGAAGTGTTGATGGTAGAGTCTAGGCTTTGAGCCCTCGTTTCTCGACCTTGGCCAGCCTGAGACATTAGAGTGAAGAAGCCGTTGGTGGTCCCTCACAGAGCCACGAACACTCACCATGCAGCGGAGCCGCTTGCGAAAGTGTGGCCACCGGTCAGCATATGCCGTGGCAGGCGAGGAATGGGTTGTGGTCATTGTTGTTGGCTGGTCATCACCTCGGGCTTTGTGCAAGCCGCTGGCCTGCCTTGCCAAGAAACACCCGCCAGTGTTTGTGATGAGCGTGCGTGCCATTGCAAGACCTCAGACTTGCCTTACACCACTGAATATGGTGTGCAGTTCTCCAAGGTGACGGGTAAGGTACGGCAGGAGATCGAGGGGCTTCCAGAGGTGACTGCCGAGGACGAAGCTGAGGAGCGCGCTTCAAGTGCCGGAAGCGCTTCAGTGCTTTCGTCAGCCGCTGGCGAAAAGGAGATAAGGCCGGGAATTGACTTGGCAAGCGCAGCAACAGATGAGCTGCAGCCTCCAGGCCTGTCGAGTGAAGGGACGACGATGTTGGCGTCACAGGCAGAGGCCGATGATCCCTTCGGGCTACGATGAATGGAGAGCGATCCGTTTGACCTTAAGGGGCTCGTGGCCAAGCCATCGCGCAAGGAGGATCGGGCACGGCGGCGGAGAGAGGAGGAGGCAGCCGCCCGGCAGCAGGAGGCAGCTGCGAGGCGCTTAGCCTCGGAGCGGCGGACTGCTCTTCTGCATTGTGTCAGCACGGCGGCCGCGCGCTACAAACTCCCATGGTGGGCCCCGAACTTTCACCACCAAATGCTTACTGTCTAGCTAATCTCCTGATCAATCTCAGCCCCAATGCTTAGATCTGATTAGCCAGACCCAACAATGACACAGCCCTTTTTTTACAGTCCTTGAGCCCAATCTCACAGTCCTTGACTGCAGTCAATTGCTGAGACCTGAAAATTGTCTCACGTGGCCGATATGATGGGCCGCCCTCCTGCAGGGCGCAGACGGCAATAGACATGCTGGTGAAGCACGCTCATGACCACGCCGCACGCTTCACGGCAGTGCAACGGGCTGCGGTCCTGAAGATGTACCTCGCCAGCAAGGAGCAGCAGCTTGCTCGCAAGCACGGTGGTCGGGGGCTTGCTGGGAAGCTCGATGTCACATCCTTTGAGCGCCTCCAAGGCCAGTATGCCAATGAAAAGATCAGCATCAGGAAGGCCGTAGGCGCATCAGGCGGCCGGACCACCACTACTTGGCTTGGATAGCACCAGCAGAGTCTGGCCCTATGCAGAAGTCGATGGCTGCTGCTAAGAGCTGATGGTGTACGCTCAAGCGCGTAGTCCAGTTTGGCATCATCGGCCTGTCTGCAGGTACATTGTAAACCTGCATTCTAAAGGCTGCTCCATGCTGCTCCTGCCTAGCCCACTACATACTTGCCCGTATGATAATGCCTGCTTATTCCGATTGTTACAAATACTCAATGAAGCAACCACAAATAGGTGAGGCATGGCCATGCCATCAAAAGAAAAATTTGCACTATCAACAAGTCTAGCCAAGCTGAATAAATCAGATCGCTCCAACAGTTCTGTACTGATGTTTTCTGGAGCATGCACCTTGAGAACCAAAGCTGCTTGCCCTGCCCGATTCAGAACAACGTCTAGAAAAGTTGTTGAAGAGAGGCTAAGGCAGGAAGAAAATGACACAGTCAGTCCCCCTGGCAGTTTCGATTTTGATGACTAGAGTCCGACATGATAAATGTCAGAGGAAGTAGAACGCCCATAAAGAGAGCTGCGGTCCTATTAAATGACCAAGTGTGAATATGTGCACACTGCTCTTCAAGATCCTCCTGACTAAACAGGCGCAATCGCCCTGACAGTATGCTCTTGCACCTGGACTAATCTCTCATCACCCTTAACCTCCACCTTGCTGACCAACTCAACGCAGCACCGCTTCACCACATCATTTCCACCGCTTGCAGCAGCTGGGCTCCTCTTCCGGCCCGGGCTAATGGCGGATACGGACTGGCCCTCGCTGACAAAATCTGGTGGAACCTTGGTAACCACACACAACTCTTGAGGAGCCACAGGTGAAATGCCACCCGCGGATTCCTTGACAGCATTGGGTGCTGCACAATTTGATGATCCATCTCCGCTCCGCGCCGTGATCGTGCAATTGCTTGCAGGGCATAGCTCAACACCAACGCCTTCAATCTGCAAAGTGGCACAGGGGTCCTTGTCCTCCTCCACCAAGATACCCTCCTGCAACTGCTCTGCCGACTTCACTTCCCCCTCCTCCAACGAGCTGATGTCTGAGTCGCCCTCCTTCAGCTCTCCCTTAGTCTTGGGAGCACCAAGAGCCTGCTGCCCCTCCTGCCCTTCTACCTCGCCCTGAACACTTCCCACAGGGTCCACTGGCGGCATCAACAGCTCGTGCTCCCTCGCCCCTGCTGACCGCCTCAGCCCGTCCTCCATGACGACAGCAGGAGCCTTGAGAGCCTCGCCATGAGAAGCATCTGCCACATGCTGCCCACTTGCAGATTCTGAGGCCATCCTTTGCTTCATGGAAAGAGCCGGCTGGGACTCTCTGTGTTCCAAAGGACCCGACTTTGCAGTAAGTGATGGGCGCTTTTTGTCGGCTGACGCTGTATCCATGGACGGCCGAGATGTCACTGCTGACACAACCACGCAGGACGATGGCGTATTGCTGCTTCCATCCTTCTTCTTGTACAGGGACATGATCTGAGCCTCAATGTCTGCACAACACACGTGAGGCACAATTCTTGGACTTGCTCAGAGCTGCAACAAGGGAGAATACATTTTGACTTCATCAAAATTCACAATCCACATGCGATCACAAGATGTCCAAACTGACAATACTGCCATATCTGCCCTGCATTAGAGGGGTACAAGAGGTTAGAACGCCTTTACATGCCCTGGCAACTCACGAGCAAGACCAATAAGCTGATTCTTATCACAATAACCTAGAGCGCTGGTTGTTAGCCTCGTCATCTGAGGGGCTGTCTTGTGAAGGGGCTGAACTCTTCAAGGCATGTACATATAGTTGCTTGTATCCAACTGATTCTAGCCATGCGTTGAATTGTACCTTTGAGAGCTTCAGCAGAAAGTGAGTAAGTGCCAAACTGCTTCCACCAAGGCTGACCATCTTGAGAGGCAGGCAGCTTGTAGTGGAGAGAGACAGCGGCCAAATTGATGCAGGCCATGGCAATGTCTTGTGGCGAATAGGGCTGCAGGCACAGCGTGGTGCGCATGCTGCTCTCGTGCCAGATCCGCACAGAGTGCAAGGGCACAGCTCAGACAGAGCACCTATGCTTGACAAATGATGACAACTAATAATAGCCCTAGGCCACAGAGGACACTGCTCTCTGGGGAAAATGCGGCCTAAGTGTTCAAACCACTCCAGGCAACTAGCAGCTCTTGGCTGCAACAATCAGCTTGGCATGCCAAGGCAAACCCTCCATTGTGGGCTTAAAGATGTATACCTGTCATTGACAAAGTTCCAGGCAATTTGGCACATTTGATTTGCAGTTGGCTTCTTGGGATTGGCCAGTCCAAGCTTCTTCAGCGTGTTTGCCAGCGGGATGTACGGGTGATTGATTTTCAAGTCAAAGTCAAGGGTCTGCAGGAGAAGAGCCTCTGCTTGGAGAACAAGCTCCTTCTCACGGATGAAAACTTCCTGCAAACCAGACATGTCAGGCAGGAGCGTGAACTTTGAAGGGGCCTGAAGCAGTGAACATGACGCCAGGTTTTGACCCATCATAGAAGGTTAACACGCTATCACAGACAAAGATCTAAGCAATGAACAGCCCGACAGGTACCACCAGTCTGCTGACTCAGTGCAAGTTTCTTCCTAGTGACTCAGTGCAGATCCTCCTTAGTAAACCCATGCCTGCTTCTGTGTGACCTCTTCGTATTGCCTGTTTCAAGTACCTCGCGTTTGATGGCTTGCACAGCAGCGGGGTCCTTCTTCATCTTGAGCACATATGCCTTGACCACAACATCTTTGAGGTAGCGGAAGTCCTCATCAACTTTGCCCGCAAGGAGGAGGCACGCAGCAGCTATTAACTGCAAACTCCCAGTAAGCACCAGAATGCACAGTTGTCATAAGCTGCAAAATGAAAAGCTGCCTCCCCGAATTCTGCTCGCTCAAAGTGCAGTATGACATGCTGCATGGCCCTGCATCTTTTGACCCCTGCTGACCATCTTCTAGCAACATGAGCGCCAGTCTACTGACATGACCTTACATCAACTCTTGTTTGCTTGGCTCACAGCATCATGTGCCCTACACCCTACAAACCTTCTCTTGACTAGGAAAAGCATGCCAGCCTAGCAACAAAACAAAGTTCTGCTTATGTAGGATGAGCCACCAGCCAGAACTCTTGCACATGTGTCGTGACCCATGTACCACTGACTTACGTGGGGATCACTTTTAGTGAGGGACTGGCAGAGGTAGAAGCGTTGCCAGTATACGATGGCGGTGGCAATGGCATATGGGTTCCTGCCGCGCGTCAGCCCAAGCACGGGCGTCAACATGCTGTTTTCTGACCACAACCACTTTCTATTCAGCAAAGAGATCCCCCATGTCATATCTTGATAACAATACGAGGAAAATAAAGCCTCGACGACGATTGTGCGAAGGGCTGTCGAAATCATGCAGAAGCCGTCATGCAGCGCCCAGACAGTCGAGGAACGGATGAGTAATTTTGCTCGTGGAGAAGTCAGCTGGCAGGTCTGCAGTGAATCGGTACATCTTGAGGGCGACGCCGACGTCCATGATGAAGGCGTGGAAGACGCGCCGCGTGGACGTGTCCTTCTTGAGGGGCATGCCGCACTTGCGGGACGGCGAGTTCTCCTCGACCTGCTTCCTGGGCCAGTGCCATTTGTCTTGCATGACCCGGGCCCCGCAGTGCCCTGCCCAGGCGCCCCCGCGCCGGCGCCGCCGCGCCGCGCGCCCANTGATCTTGCAGCGTAGGCCACTTACCGGGGCAGCCCGCACGGGAGGCGGCCGAGGCGTCGCGAACCTTCCGATGCATCGGATCGGACGAGTAATTTTGCCTGGCGACTCGTCAGCCCGTCGTCCGGAATCGCACGGAGGGGGGTTGGGGGGCCGAGGCCCCCTCCCCTCCCCGCCCTCCGCGCACTGTGTGGCCCCCTCCCTTCGCGGCAACCAGCTCTCCGCCGCCCCTCCAATCCGGCAGCTGGCGCTGACGCTGACGCTGACGGCCTCCAGCTCTCCGCAACATCTGCCGCGAGGCCCGCGGCCCGCGGCTGGGCCGCCGCCGCCGCCGTCGCCGCCGCCGCCGTCGCCGCTGCCGCTGGCAGGCTTTCGGCATTCCGAGTTCGTCTCAGGGGAGGGCGCCGAGATATGTGCTGCTCCTGGAACGCGCCAGCCAGCGCCGTCGACGTCGTTCAACGCCGCTGGGGCCTGCCAGGAGTCGAGCGCGAGCGTCGGCCTTAGGATGGACGACACTGCGGCCGCCTCGGCGGGCGGCGGCGGCGGCGGAGGCGGCGGTTACGGCAGCGGCGAGGCGCGGCCGCGGCCGCTGGTCGTGGTCCTCGGCGGGGCTCCGGGGAGTGGCAAGAGCACCTTCTGCGAGAGCCTGCGGTGCGCCGCGCCCGCCGGCAGGCCCTGGGTGCGCATCTGCCAGGTCGGGCGTCCGATTCCCAGCGGTGTCAGCGCTGACATCCTCCAGCGTGCTACTTACTGCCTTTGCCGCCTCTGCGCTTGGCGACTGCCGGCCAAGCCGAAGCACAGCCCGATGCTGCCAGGCCGCTGCCAACCAAACCCCAAACTCTAAACCCTAATTTAATTCTCAAAGCGTAAAATCTTATTCCTGAATATTCAATACTGAACTCTAAATTCTAAACCCGAAAATCTGTATTTTAAATCCTGAATCCTAAGATCCACCTTGCGTCTCGCAGGACGTGGCTGGAGCGGGCGGGAAGCGCGGGACGCGCAAGCAATGCCTGCGGAAGGCGGAGGCGGCGCTGCGACTGGGCCAGAGCGTGCTCATCGACCGCTGCAACATGACCGTGGAGCAGCGGTTGGACTTCCTGGCGCTCGCTCGGGCGAGCGGCGCCGAGGCGCATGCGGTCTTCCTTGACTTGCCGGCGCAGCTCTGCATCGAGGTATACAAGTAGTGATTCATCACAATCTCAATCACAACCAAGAATAAAAACTTTGTTGTGCTAGTTACAAGTTTGCTTGCTTTCCTGCAAAGTCAGCCGCACTGAATGTGAGGAGGGCAATAATGACATATAGACGATCGTCGCCACTTTCAGGCTTCACATGAAGGAATCTCTGTGTCACCCAACTCGGCTGCTGCAGAGGGTGACTGCCAGGCACCTCCAAGCTTCACATTAGTTTCTCCAGTGACTGCAACTCTCTATGTCACACAACTTGCGCTGCTGCAGAGGGTGGCTGCCAGGCAGTATCACGAGGGAGGTTTGCAAGGCGCCGGCGCGGCGAGAGTTGTGCGGCAGCAGCTGGGCAGCAAGGTGCTGCCGGGGCTGGCTGAGGGCTTCAGCCGCGTCTCAGTGTGCCACACAGAGCTCAGCGTCAGCCACGCCCTTGGCCTGTACGCCAAGCTCGACGCTGAGGACTGCCTCCCGGGGGGCGTTCACACCTTGAAACCACTGGTACTTGAGCAGCCGTCCAGGCGGCCACTGACAAGCTTCGGCTTCTCAAGTGGCGGCTTGGGGGTGCAGGAGAAGCCGATCTCCAAGACGAAGCCGCAGGCCTTACGCAAACTCGCCAGCCATTGCCCTGTTAGGGTGGCTGCCATTCAAAATGTACCCGAGGAGGCACAGACTGGGGCCCAGAAGAGTTTGGTGCCGCCCAATGCTCCAGATAGGAGGGGGCTGCTGGGAGCTGCAGAAAAAGGCGACGAGCCCAATCAAGGAGAGGAGGGCGGCAGCAGCCAAGCTCCGTGCATGGATGTCGATGCCACCGGCAGGACCCCTGTTGCAGATGCTGGACACGCTCTGAGATTGGTGCCTGTCGGAGATGCATTGGATGCACCTGTAAGCTGTAAGCTTCTGAGCTTCTGATGATAAAGGCTCGTAGCGCACAAGCGGATTAGCAGATTCAGTGAAGATGCCAATCGAGCTTCTGTACTCTTGCACGTCTGTTTGCAACTCCAGATTCCATGTTGCAAGGCCTGAGTGCAGTCCTCTGAAGCTTGATGCTTACACTGTGAAGCGAAGTTGATTTTCTTGCATACTCACAAGTGAATCATTCTGGATCCAGGGACTTCCCAGGGGCAACAAACTGCAGCAGGAACACCATGCCACCAGGGCGAAAATTTCAAGCGTGGCCCCAGTGCTTGCATTTCCTTCGCTCTCGACCGGGCTCTTCCAATTTAACATACAGAAAGCCGGCAACATCCTTGTGCACGCCGTGCGTGCCTTTCTCAACGACCCCCGTTGCGAGGACCTTCGGCTGGCGCTTGTGGATCCTGAAGCAGATGGCCCATTGTTGCGGCTAGTAAGAGAGCTAGCTCTGGGGCTTCAGTTGGATGCGGAGCGCTTCCAGATTATTTCAGGGGAGCTCACAGAGCTGGCGTCCTCGGGTACACTCATTGGCTGCGCTTTCCTAGCAAATGCTGCAAACTGGTAAGTGACATTCAACAACCTGTCAGCAGAGTAGAGCACTGTCAACAGAGCAAGAGCATGCACTGATGGAGGGGCTGACTGCATTGCAAAAGCCGCCGTTTCTACATATTAAGCTTTGTGATGCATGGCATTGCTAAAAAGGGCAAGGTACACACAACCTTTGTGATGCTTCATGATCGACTCAGTAGAACTGGAGTTTGGGTTCAGGAATCTAAGATGCCCAAATTTCAATTTTTCGATGAGTAGCTCCTTGCTTGCAGGAGGTTAAAGCCGGGCGGCGGCGGTGTAAATGCCGCGATCCACGAGGCTGCTGGGCCCTGCCTGCTGGCCGCCACGAAGCAGCGGGCTGCGACGCTGCGTGTGGGGGAGGCTCTCACAGTCCCGCTGCCGCCGTCCTCGCCGTTGCGCAGCCGCGAGGGTGTCACGCACATCATCCATGTCCTGGGGCCCAACATGAATCCCCGCCTGCCAGACTGCCTGCAGGGCGACTACGCCCAGGGCTGCCAGCTCCTGCAAGCTGCATACGAGTCCCTGTTTGAGCGCTTCTCATCTGCAGCGAGAGCGCAACAAGGTGGAGGCAATGGTGGAGAGACAGGGCAGCAGGCACTAAGCACGGAAAGCTCAGACGACATTACTGCGAGCTGCAGGGTGCCGCATACGGAGGCTGCCACAACAGATGCGTTTGCATTTCTCATGCAATCGGCAAAGCGGAAGGACCAGGGCGCTGTATGCAGCAGTCCAGCCAAAATGAAAGGTATGAGGCCGGGAGCTGTGGCTGGCAGAGTGGGAGCTGAAATCAACGAGGACAGCAACAACAGCGCAAGAAGCCAGCGGCTGCGTCCGGGCAGCCCCTGGACGGATGCGCTTCGCCTCAAGGTTCTCAACCCAGATGAGCAGTCGAAGGACACGCTGCTTGTTGATGACCAGGCCGTGGTCATCCGGGACCTGTACCCAAAGGTGTTGTAGCAATCTCTCCTCCCTTGATTGGTCCAAGGCGGATACACCTAGTCACATCATGATAAGGTCCTCTACCACGCTCTGCAGCACGCAGACGCTAAGCTGCAGCTCTTTTGGCCTGGAAGTTAGGGAGCTGCAGTGAAGGAGCGTCCATTGTAGAATCTGATGCTGATTTCTCCATTCTTGACATTGTTTCAGACAAGAAATTCACAATGCCTGCAGGGTTTTTCCTTGCCTGGAAATGTTGTCATGCAGGCCAAGCGCCACCTCCTAGTCCTCACCCGTGAGGCTGGGCTACACTCCCTCGGGGACGTGCAGCAGCGCCACCTGCCGCTCCTGAAGCACATGCACGACCTTGGGAAGCAACAGGCTGCGGAGCTGGTTGCTCAGGGAAGCGGCCTTGCCTTTCGCCTGGGCTATCATGTTGTGAGTACCCTGGACCTTGTCCTTGGAGCCGCTTGATTCTGGGCAAACAAGGCCCAGAAAATATGGGGTCTTAGAAAGTGATGACAGTAATATCTTCAATCGTCGATGCCTGCAGTAGCAGCTGGTCTCTGAAAGCCTTGGCGTTTGAGATATCTGTGTCGTGCAGTACCCCTCCATGCGCCAGCTGCACCTCCACATCATCAGCCAAGACTTTGAGTCGCCGCACCTGACCACCAAGCGGCACTGGAACAGCTTCACCACCCCCTTCTTTGCCAACTCGCGGGCGGTGATCGACCAGGTGGCAGCACGGGGTTTCGTCAGCAGGCCCAGCAGCGAGGAAGCGGAGAGCCTCCTCAAGCGGCCGCTGGAATGTCACCGCTGTCGAGCCCCACAGGCCAATCTGCCAAAGCTCAAGGCTCACATCCGTGGCTGCCGTGCACCCCTGCCCATGGATTACGACATTCAGCCTTAGCAAACATTACAGAGAATGCTGAATTTGATGTGATATTCAAAGGCTTACTTGCACTGCTGTAATTACGGCTGTGGAGCAACTGATGTAAGGCTCGCTTTTGAGGGAGGTATAGCATGTACAGAGTTGCTGCTTGTCTCGGTCTTGCACGTTTTGTGCCAGGCTATTGAGGGTGGTAGATCATATGGAACGGCTGCCATGGCAGATAAGCCAACTGCGACAGAGGCAGTCGCCCGCTGTCATGCCCGGGAGCAGAGCGTTGTTGTACGTCGGCTTAACCCTATACCCCTAAATCCTAAACCCCCTGATTCCTAAACCCTAAACCCTAAGAGAGGGCGGTTGGGCGGAACTGAGCAGGGCTAACCCTGGTCGGATACCTCGGGTAGGAAGGTGGTAAAGGGATCCTTGGCGGGGGTTACCCGTGGGGTGCCTCTCGCTGGGAAGGGTGCAACTCGTATGGGCGGGCCGGAGAGCCCCGGGGCGACGGACACCAAGTTCCTGTTTCATCCTCCTCCGCAATGGGGTCCCTCGGACGAGGCGTGTCGATCTGGTCGGCGTCCCCCTGGGAGGTGGCAAGCGGCTCCTCATGGACGTTGTCCTCACCGACAGCTTCCGGACGAAGGGCCCCATTACTTCTGAGACCGGCTACGCTGTGAAGGTAGCCGAACGGAAGAAGCTGCACAAGTACAAGGACCACCCGGCGGGTGATACCTTTTACCCCCTGGCCATGGACATCCATGGGTGTTACGGGGGTCGGTGGTCCTCGTTACTTTCGCTGCTGGCCTCTCAAGCTGACCAGCGGCGCCGGGAGCAGGGTGCTGCCCTTCCCGGTGGCTCGGTGCCTTTGGGTCTGGTGTCCTGCTACCGTATGCGACTGTCTATGTCCCTGCAGCGCTCCCAAGCGCTTGCTTTGCACCGCCGCGCTGGTCGCGCCCTTGCAGCAGCCTCTGGCTTGCGCAGCGGGGTTGCTCTTCCTCCCCTCAGCTCATCTGACTTCCTACTGCTGACACGGGGGTATGGAGGGCGCCCTGTCTGCCTAGCCTTTGGCTCCGTCATGAACACCTGTATGCATCTGGCTGGCATTTCACAGCCGATTCTTTCATATCAGCAGCCGCTTTCTTCTAACACCTTGACCCCCCTTCTGGCCACCCTGGCCTGGAGCGTCAATCTGCGCGACGCGCGCCAAAACGCGTAACGCAGCTCGTCGCGGTGCTGCGCCACCGTCATCGCCATCGGCATGTCCCTGCGGAAGAGCCTCATACGCTCCTCGCAGATCGCCCTGGGTTGCTCATGTCCGCCACTGGCTCCACCCGCGGCGCGCGGGTGGCAGCTGGCAGCAGAGGATGCCTGTCAGAGCGCAAGAAGTATGGCGAGTAGCTCGCCAGTGCCGCCTGCTTGCTCTTGCGATTTCCCATCAGCAACCAGGGGAGGAACAGATCCCAATCCCTGGTATCCCGCTCCAAGCAGAACTTGCTCAGTCCTCGCTTGACTGTTCGGACCATCCGCTCCGCCAGCCTGTCCGCTTGCGGGTTGTTGCGCGAGGTAGTCCGGTGGTCTATCAACGCCACCTCCAGCAGCTCGTCGAAGGTGCCCCGGAACTCGCTGCCGCCGTCGGTCAGCAACTCCGCGCAGGCCCCAAAGCGGCACAGCACCCGATCCAAGAAGCAAGCTGCGATCAGCGAGCTAGACTCTAGCTCGCTGATCCGGGATTGCCACAACTTCCACCCGTTTGCTGGCATGCTCCACCAAGATGAGGATGTAGCTCTCCCCACACTTCGACAGTGGCAGCTCGCCTGCAAGATCGAGACTCCACCTGTAGAAGAGTCCGTTGATGAGGAGTGCTACATCCTCATCATGGTGGAGCATGCCAGCAAACGGGTGGAAGTTGTGGCAATCCCGGATCAGCGAGCTAGACTCTAGCTCGCTGATCGCAGCTTGCTTCTTGGATCGGGTGCTGTGCCGCTTTGGGGCCTGCGCGGAGTTGCTGACCGACGGCGGCAGCGAGTTCCGGGGCGCCTTCGACGAGCTGCTGGAGGTGGCATTGATTGACCACCGGACTACCTCGCGCAACAACCCGCAAGCGGACAGGCTGGCGGACCGGATGGTGCAAAGCAAGAAAGTGCTCGCCCCTTGAGGATAGGGGTTGGAAATGCCAGCCCAAAAAAGACTGAATAGAGTACGAGAAGGGGGCCAGGGGAAGCGCTAAGAAAAACAAGCACACGAAGAAACAAAGCAGCTACGATTCGCTCAGTAAAGCCTGCTACGCAGCCGCAGATCAGAGATGCTAGGCTCCTGGAAGTGGGTCCCCTGGCCAGAGCCAGAGGCAGCAGCGAGGGCTCTGCCGGCACGAAGGTGCAGCGCGCGGGCCATAGACCTCTGCAGCAAGACGGCCAGGCGCATACGATACACTTGCGCCAGCGACCCGGCTGCAGGAAAGTTGACCGGCTCCCCATGGAAGCGACGGGCGATGGTGTGGCGGGCGAGCTGGGTGAGCAGCTCGAGCCACCGAGCGCCCCAGCGCCCCATGGAGAGAACGTGTGTATAAAGAGATGGGGAGGCCATGTGTGGCCAAGTACAAAGGCAAGCACATTGACAAATGCACGTCACCTGCTGCTAAGCCGACCCGTTCAGTAACCACGAGTCAGCACATAGAGGTCGCTAACTGATGCTCGAATACCGGATGGCAATCGACAAGCTCTCGAAGTACCAGCCAAGGCTCGACCAGCTTTTTGATGCAACGCATGAGCCTGAGCTCGCTGCAGACAAGCTGACACTCGACGTCGCAAAAATGACAGATAGGCAGCCGGCATACCCATCTGGGCTGGAAGCATATCCTCGTGTAGTGCATCTCCCAGACTCGCTATGGTCTCAAGTAGGGTATAGAAGAAGCGAGGACCCAAGCAGCCGAAAGTGTCGGTTGCGGCCGGGAGAAGGTGGTCGCTGCGGGGGTAGTCAGAGTAGTGTCGGAGCTTTCTCTGCTCAGCACCTCCCACTGCGTGGCCAGCAATGTGTGTGGAAGCGGAACTCTTGTATGCCTCGGTCACCACCACATCCACCAAGGCTCGTGGGCCTCGGCCATGGGTGTCAATTGCCAACGGGAAGAACTCGTCTTCCCGCGGATGGTCGGCGTACTTGAGCTCTTTAGCCCGAGCGGCGCAGGCGACCGCATACCCAACCTTGGTGGCACATTACATTGGGCTGGGTGTGAGCGGTCGTATGCGTCGGTGGTCACCACGTCCAGGAGAAGACGTGGCCCGCCGGCCTGTGGAAGAAAGTGCTCGCCCATTGAGAATAGGGGCTGGAACAACCAGCCCGAAAAAGAATGAACAGAGTACGAGAAGGGGGCCAGGGGAAGCGCTAAGTAACAGAAACAAAGCTGCTACGAGACACTCAGTAACCCCTGCTAAGCAGCCGCAGATCAGAGATGCTGTGGGGTGGCCACCAGGTCTACGCGACGGGCGTGGAGACCGTCGGCCATTTCCTGAGCGTCTCTGACCTGAGGCTGCTTAGCAGGGGTTACTGAGTGATCTGTAGCTGCTTTGTTTCTTTGCGTGCTTGTTTTTCTTAGCACTTCCCCTGGCCCCCTTCTCGTCC
This sequence comes from Spirogloea muscicola, assembly GCA_009602725.1. NCBI lineage: Eukaryota > Viridiplantae > Streptophyta > Zygnematophyceae > Spirogloeales > Spirogloeaceae > Spirogloea > Spirogloea muscicola. The sequence goes on from WELB01000036.1 coordinate 115,212, forward strand.
TTTTGTTGATTCTTTTGTGGGCTGGCTTTTGGAGCACTTTCTTTCTTAGTACCCCCGTGTCAGCAGTAGGGAGTCAGATGAGCTGAGGGAAAGCGCGCGGGGCGCATGAAATGAAATGGAGGCCAATTCAAGCCGATCTGCACTGCCGTCCACCGGCTCCTGGGGCTGCCGCCTCCATGTCTCCAGGGCGTGCGTCAGTGTGTATTGCGGCGAGCGAGGGGCCGAGTCTGGGGAGCTGGCCGCTCATGTTCTGCGCTGCACCCACCGCCTCCGCGATGCGATGAATGGCATCCTGGTGGAGGCTGGCTTCTCCCTGGCAGCGGAGCACTCCGGCGTCATGCCGCTCCAGGAAAGAGGAACGTGCTCGCCAATTGAGAATAGGGGCTGGTGTGTTCCCTTCTTTTGGATTTTGTCCATTCTTTTTTGGCTGGCTTCTGCCAGCCCCTCTCTTCTATGGGCGAGCTCATCTTCTTTCCAGCCCCTATTCTCAATTGGCGAGCACGTTCTTCTTTCCTGGAGCGGCATGACGCCGGAGTGCTCCGCTGCCAGGGAGAAGCCAGCCTCCACCAGGATGCCATTCATCGCATCGCGGAGGCGGTGGGTGCAGCGCAGAACATGAGCGGCCAGCTCCCCAGACTCGGCCCCTCGCTCGCCGCAATACACACTGACGCACGCCCTGGAGACATGGAGGCGGCAGCCCCAGGAGCTCAATGCGTCAATGTGAGTGTGGCGAGCGCGGGACCGAGCCTGGAGAGCTGGCTGCTCATGTTCTGCGCTGTTCCCACGGCGGAGAGCGGACAGCGGCCCATGACCGCCTCCGCGACGTAATGCATGGCATCCTGTTGGAGGCTGGTTTCTTCGCCGCGCTGGTCGCGCCCTTGCAGCAGCCTCTGGCTTGCGCAGCGGGGTTGCTCTTCCTCCCCTCAGCTCATCTGACTTCCTACTGCTGACACGGGGGTATTGAGGGCGCCCTGTCTGCCTAGCCTTTGGCTCCGTCATGAACACCTGTATGCATCTGGCTGGCATTTCACAGTGGCAGCAGAGCACTCCGGAATCATGCCAATCCAGCACAGGGCCGACGGTCTCCACGCCAGGCGTGTAGACCTGGTGGCCACCCGACAGGCCGGCGGGCCACGTCTTCTCCTGGACGTGGTGACTACTGATGCCTATGACCGCTCACACCCAGCCAAATGTGCCACCACGGCTGGGTATGCGGTCGCCTGCGCTGCTCGGGCCAAAGAGCTGAAGTACGCGGATCATCCGCGGGAAGACGAGTTCTTCCCGTTGGCCATCGACACACATGGGGCGCTGGGCGCTCGGTGGCTCGAGCTGCTCACCCAGCTCGCCCGCCACACCATCGCCCGGCGCTTCCATGGGGAGCCGGTTGACTTCCCTGCAGCCGGGTCGCTGGCGCAAGTGTATCGAATGCGCCTGGCCGTCTCGCTGCAGAGGTCCATGGCCCGGGCGCTGCACCTTCGTGCCGGCAGAGCCCTCGCTGCTGCCTCTGGCTCTGGCCAGGGGACCCACTTCCAGGAGCCCAGCATCTCTGATCTGCGGCTGCTTAGCAGGGGTTACTGAGTGTCTCGTAGCAGCTTTGTTTCTGTTACTTAGCGCTTCCCCTGGCCCCCTTCTCGTACTCTGTTCATTCTTTTTCGGGCTGGTTGTTCCAGCCCCTATTCTCAATGGGCGAGCACTTTCTCAGGAGCCGGTGGACGGCAGTGCAGATCGGCTTGAATTGGCCTCCATTTCATTTCATGCGCCCCGCGCGCTTTCCCTCAGCTCATCTGACTCCCTACTGCTGACACGGGGTACTAAGAAAGAAAGTGCTCGCCCATTGAGGATAGGGGCTGGAAAGCCAGCCCAGAAAAGAATGAACGAAGAACGAGTAGTGCTGCCGGCTCCTCTTTTCATTTTTCGTCTTTTCTTTGGGCGAGCTCCTCTAAGAAGGGGGCCAGGGGAAGCGCTAAGAAAAACAAGCACACAAAAGAAACAAAGCAGCTACGAATCACTCAGTAACCCCTAGATGTGTTTCCGGCTGAGATGGGCTTGCCAGCTGCATATCTGTCGCTCTTGCGACGACGAGTTTCGGCCTGTTTGCAGCGTGCTCAGGCTAGTGCCTTGCACCAGAAAGCTGGGCGAGTTCTAGTTGGTGGCAGAAGGGCTCCGTTTCTGAAGAAAGTGCTCGCCTGGCATCTAGTAGTCATGCATCGATTAGTGACCTTCATGTTTTGACCCGTGGTTATTGAGCGGGTCAATCTGCTGTAGGTTATGTAGATCTTTAGAAGTGCTTGCCTTCTTACTTGGCCATTTGGCCTACATTTGTTTCTTATACACGCAATTCCCCTGCTAAGCAGCCGCAGATCAGAGCGCCCTGGCTGCCTAGCCTGTGGCTCCGTCATGAACGCCTGTATACATCTGGCTGGCTTTCACAGCCGCTCTTTTAAGATCAGCAGCCGCTTTTGTTAAGGCCAAGAATGAAGACCAAACTTCCACACACCAAAGCTCGACCAGCCCGAGGCTGGCCGCTAGCTGCTGCCGCACCTTGCTGCCGCAGCCACTCTGGCAGAGAGAGTGGCGGCACCGTGGCAGCAACTCTGAGGGCGCGTCCGAGCAGCCTAGACTGGGGCAGTACATGGCGGCGAGTGCCGCTCCGCCACAGCCGAGCCTGCTCAGCCCGGCAGTGGAGCGAAGAAGCGTCGCCGGTGCTGGCAGTGCCCTGCGCTCGGCGCTGCCACTGGGGCCCCAGCTGCGGCAGCTGCAGAGCTGCGGTGGCGTCGTGAGGCACCGCAGATTAGCGGCTGCAGGGCCGCCGCCATGGCAGCAGTGGCGGCAGTGGCGGCGGTGGTGGGCTGCGGCAAGCGGCGGGGACTGCGAGCCCACCAGCAGCGGCGAGCCCACCGGCAGCAGCGGCACCGGCGGTGGCGATGACGACGTCAGGCCCCGCCGCCAGCCGCTGCCTGCGCCGCCGCCGTCACAGCGAGTTGGTCCCCGCTCTCAGTGAAGGTCCTCGCCGCGGCTGAGACTCGTTCGCTCTTTCGGCAATGCAGCCCGTTGCTGCCGTTGTGAGGCTGGAGCGGCTGCAGCGGGAGCTCGACCAGGCCATAATGTCCGAGGACTACGCCGCCGCCGCTCAGCTGCGCGACCAGCTCCGGTGCGTCACCCTGGTCCTGGCAGCCAGAGCCCGGCGCCAACCCAAGTCTTACATCCTCAGCCATTATTAGCTGCACTCTTGATTGTTATGCTCTGGCGTCTGACTAGTACTTAAGATACATCCTCAGGCAATTGAGCTGCGCTATTGGGATTTACATGCTATGACCAGCAGTATAAGCTTGTTAGGTGCGCTGCTCTTATGACTACAAAGTACCCATGTCTCTTCTCTCGATTGGCAATGTGCCGCTCGCCACGAGCGCACAGGCGGGTGCAGGAGGACGATGAGGCTGGGGTGCTGGCAGCGAACAAGCTCTTCTACCGTGCATTCGAGGCCGGGAGCGTCCGGCAGATGGAGCAGGTCTGGGCGCACGGCGACCACGTGCAGTGCATCCACCCCGGCTCCAATTGCATTGCCGGCCGCGACTTGGTGAGAAAAGCAGTGGCAAGCTCTTAGCATCTGTAGTCTTGGTTGCATACTTTGGCATATCGCAAGCACAGCAAACTGTCGGTCTAGATACAGCAAAAAGGTGCAGGCTCTGCATGCTGCTACTGTGCTGTCCTGCACTGTTTATAAATTCTGAAATTCTGGAAAGTATGGAGAACTCCCAAAAACGCAGGTCGAAGTGCTGAACTATTGCATCTGAGGTGGGTCGTATTGAGGGTTAAATTACAGTACGTGATGCATCCCTGCCCCATCGCATGGCCATTGGTGAGAAGTCGCAGGGGCCACAGGCTGGGCACAGCTTGATTCACTGCATTGAGCAATGCAAGGGAAGGATGTACTGCTGTGAGGAATCACCACATTCTGAGCTCCATATTGCAGGTCATGCAGAGCTGGGACCTAGTACTGGGCAGCGCACGGGACCTGCACATCGGGCTGGAGGATGTGCGGGTGCTCGCCTCGGGCAGCCTCGGTGTCGTGACGTGCGTGGAGGTCATGCAGTCCACTGGGTCAGCCGGCAGGTCCGCAGCTGACGGTTTTGATGCCCCAACCATGTCACCCCAGCAAGTCTTCCCGTGGACCCAGACCCTCAAGCGTGAGCAGGGTGACTTGAGTATTGTGATGGTCGGCTTGCAGATGAAGCACGCCTCTTGGAGGCCTCTGGCCCATGGAAGAGAGGTCTTTCTGACGATTAGTTTCTGTGGCAAAGCACACAGTGTTCGGCTCATACTGCTGAGCTCGTGATGCCAAGCTGGTTATAATGCATCACTTTGCTCGATGCAGATGCGATGTTCTTTGCTGAAGCTGACAGTTCATGGTTGGCGGCTACAGGCTGGTTGCAACCAACATCTTCAAAAAGCAGGGGGGAAGGTGGCTCATCGTCCTTCACCATGCATCGCCAGCCAGCCCGCTTATGTGAGTGCCAGGATAAGATGGGCACTCGTTGAGCAGATGCCATTGTAGGCTTGAAGAATAACAGATTTGCCAGAGGAGCCGGAGCCTGTGCCGGAGTCTGTGCTGCTCAGCTTGCGCTTCTGGACTAAGTCTACAAGTCTACATCTCCACTCCTCCTGCCTCTCATCCTCTTGCGGCTTACCTCCATCTTTCCTCCTCCTCTCTCTCTCTACCTTGCCCTCCTCTTGCTCTCACCCTCCCCCTTCTCCCCTCCTCTTTTGTACTCCCCTTCTCCCTCCCTTCTTCCCTCTGCGTCTTGCTCCTCTCTTCTCTTTGTCCCTTCCTCCACTTCCTTTGTCGCTCTGCCTCTTCCTTGTGCTGAACACGTTGTTGACACTATGCCTCTCCGGTTCAAGCTTGCATATCACATACGCCAAACACCTGCAGGCTCAGCTCCTTGCTATAAAGTACCTACCTAGCCCGTGCAGTTGCCAGCTCAATGGTGGGCTATCTCCCAAATCGTGGAAGAAGACATTGCATGAAAGCACAGTCACTTCAAGCAGGGTGCAAGCATGAGCTTATGAGTTGGTCGCTGGCATGCTAGCGGGAGAAGTGCAATCCGGCGGACATTCCATGGCAACAGCCGGAAGCCACACTAGCTGAGTGCCGCTGCAGGTGGTGAGGGCTGGCGGATGGTGTGGGGCAAGGCGGTGGTTGCTGTATCCCAAGTGTCATGCCCGGGCTCAGAGCGTCGTTGTAGCGTCGACTAGAGGGCGGTTAGGTGGGCTAACCCTGGTCGGTTGTCTTAGGGAGGAAGGTGGTATAGGGATCCTTGGCGGGGGTAACCCATGGGGTGACTCGCAACCCGGATAGTGTGCTTGTTTTTCTTAGCGCTTCCCCTGGCCCCCTTCTCGTCCTCTGTTGATTCTTTTTGGGCTGGCTTTTCCAGCCCCTATTCTCAATGGGCGAGCACTTTCTTCTGGTTTGAAGAAACAAAGCAGATAGTGGGCGCGCCGGAGAGCCTCGGGGCGCTGGACACTTATTCCCTGTAACTACTGCCTTGGACCCCCCCTCCCCTGGAAATGCGGCTGCTGATATTAAAGAATCGGCTGTAAACTGCCAGCCAAATGCATACAGGTGTTCATGACGGAGCCAAAGGCTAGGCAGACAGGGCGCCCTCAATACCCCTGTGTCAGCAGTAGGAAGTCAGATGTGCTGAGGGGAGGAAGAGCAACCCTGCTGCGCAAACCAGAGGCCGCTGCAAGGGCGCGACCAGCCCGGCGATGCAAAGCAATCGCCTGGGACCGCTGTAGGCACATAGACAAACTCATTCGGTAGCACGACAGAAGACCCAAAGGCACCGAGCCACCGGGAAGGGCTGGACCCTGTTCCCGGCGCCGCTGGTCAGCTTGAGAGGCCAGCAGCGAAAGTAACGAGGACCACCGACCCCCGTAACACCCATGGATGTCCATGGCCAGGGGGAAAAGGTATCACCCGCCGGGTGGTCCTTGTACTTGTTCAACTTCTTCTGTTCGGCCACCTTCACGGTATAGCCGGTCTCAGAAGTAGTGGGGCCCTTTGTCCGGAAGCTGTCGGTTAGGACCCCCCCTCCCTGAACATTATGTCGGCTTGAATTGGCCTCCTTTTCATTTCATGCGCCCCGCGCGCCTTCTCTCTCTCTCTTCTCTCCTCCCCCAGGAACAAGTACAAGTACCAGGACCACCCGGCGGCGGTCCGAGGCGATTGCTTTGCATCGCCGGGCTGGTTGAGCCCTTACAGCAGCCTCACTCGTTTGCGCAGCGGGGTTGCTTTTCCTCCCCTCAGCACATCTGACTTCCTACTGCTGACACGGGGGTTTTGAGGGCGCCCTGTCTGCCTAGCCTTTGGCTCCGTCATGAACACCTGTATGCATCTGGCTGGCAGTTTACAACCGACTCTTTAATATCAGCAGCCGCATTTCTTGCCGCCGATGGCAGGTTCCTCAGCGCTGCGAGGCGCATGGCCTCGTCGCAGTCCTCCGCCGCGCGCGCGCGCCGGCGCCCGCCTCTCCACGCTGCCGCCGCGCCCAGCTGCCTGGCCTCTCGCCAGCCGGCACCTCCTCCATGACGTGCTCATCAGCGAGGCCGCCAAACGATGTGCAGCGACGCGCGCCCGTCGACCTCCCGAGCTACCGTCCAGGGTTTGCATGTGAGGAGGGGAGGAAGGTGGAGTTTCCCTTGCAGCTGGTGGCCTCAGCGGGGGCAGGGGTAGCATTCGCTTGCCGTGACGACGCTGCGTGGGTGGGCAGCGCTCTGCTGGTCATGCCACCGGAGGAAGCAGTCACCACACAGCTGGTGGCCGTGCGGCCGGGAGCGGCGGCTGCTGGCCACGGGGCCCGGCAGCAGGAGGCTGGGGGGGGGGGTCCCGCAGAGCTCCACGATGTCCTCCGGTGACATGACCAGCTGACCGCTGCCCACTCACGCAGCGTCGCCATGGCAAGCGAATGCTACTCCTGCCACTTCCCTGCTGAAGCCACCAGCTGCAAGGGAAACTCCACCTTCCTCCCCTCCCCACATGCATACCCTGGACGGTAGCTCCCCGGGTGCGGTGACTCTTCTGCCACATTCTTTGCATGTCTGCTCACCTGGTAGTGAGGCCATGCAGGGCAGGCTACTGCTTGCTACCAAGGCATAGTCCTGGCCTGTAGGCGGAGCTTCAGGTTTGGCACCTCGACGCATAGTTAGCGCTATACGGGCAGGCACGACACAAGTCGAAAGTAGGTCTGGGAGTACGCAAGGCATCATGTACTGCATGCGAGGCCGTATCATCATTATCTTGGCAACTCGGCGCACCCCTCATTCGCACCAACACCAGCATAGGCAATCTCGACATGCTGCACCTGCCCATAGTAGTAGAAGTGTGCACATCCGTGGCTGTCCAACTATTAGCGGGCCTTGATCAGGGTGCTGGTCCATGGCTTCGGCTCCATCACTTGAGCAGTGATATGATCTCCATCTTTATCTAGAATTCTCTCTGCTGCTATTATGAGTGCATCATTGCTCCTGGAGATGAAGCATTTTGAGCCGCTGAGATGCGCCCTTGCGGACGTGTCATTGCACAGTTCATCGCACAGAGCACCAGCAACGAGGGGGTGGGAGGCCACTCACAAGGCCCAAAGTTAAACACCAAACGCGGCTATCGCTCCTGGACTTAGTCCCTACCGTCTCCTGGTTAGTCCAACAATAGATCCCACTTGACTTCTTAATATTTGTGCCTACAAAGGACGTGTCATGGTGTGGCTTTTAAGGACTTAAGCGTAACAGTTGAACAGTCATACTGCCATGCAAGGGGTGAACACTTCGCAAAATTCGCAAAGCATATACAAATTCTTGATCACCTCCTAGAGCTTCCTAAACACGCGTTTGTTCTAGTCATCTGCTGTACCTCTCGTGTCTGGCGGTTGTAGACAGCAGTCTGACAGAGATATACTGTACCTCTCTGTTTGGCGGTTGTAATCAACAGTCTGACAGCTACTTATTCGTGGTTTACCGCCTAGATCCCTCCATTGCGCCCAAGGCATGCCAAGCGTCCACAGACCTTAGGCCGAGGGCTGTTGCACAATACATTTCATTGATTGATCTTAAACGATGTGCAAGCTGGAATACGACCTCTTAAACACATCACGTGCACTTGCCCAATTCAGATGTTCAGACTTGAAGTCATTCTCCAAGTGAGTAAGACAGCCAAGAACAAGCGCCCTTATTGAGCAAGAATTCTAGCAAATGAGGCAACAGAGTGTCTCACAGCCTCTAAGCCCTGTTAGACGCCACAATGCTGCTTTTTGCGCTGGGCCTTGCCTAAGGGGCACAACGATCATGACCTGATCACAGTACTCGCATGACAATGGTAGAGCAATTGTTGTCAACTCCAGCAGAAATGGCAGACAGATCCAAGGCATCCTTCCTGGTCACTACGGGCTTGCAACTCTTGCTGCTGGATTTTTCATCGAGAGCCCAAGGTAGTTGATGATTTTATGGTGCACATCTTGGGGTACTATACGATTTAAGATTGAGGGTTGAGGGCTTGGAGTCATTGGCTACACAAGAAAGTGTCCAGGCGGGCACAGAATCTGATGGGCACAACACCATGCAGAAAGCATGTCGGGAGCTTTCGAGGATATATGACGGGCGTTAGGTGCTTACTTGTTGAAGGGTTTAGCCCAAGCAGCAACTCCTTCCAGAGCAGCTGAGGCGCGCTAATCACTGGTCCATTAGGGCTTGAGATCTGGCGACGCGGAGTCTGCCACAAGCACAGTGGGCCGCCTCTCGATCACCTCGTCCACGAGGCCAAACTCCTTGGCCTGCAGAGGCGACATGAAGTAGTCGCGCTCCATGTACTTGACTGCAGGAGAGGAAGCGGCTGCTTGCATCAGCGGCCAGCGCTGCGCCAGCCGTAGATGTCAGAATTAGCAAAGTGCCAGCGGCAGCTCTAGATTCAGCTCCACAAGGGAGGGGCTGCACCAATGGAGTCGAGGGCGTGGCCAGTGTGCTTGGCGTAAAGGGCGTTGAGGCGGGCACGCGTGTCGAGGATCTCCTGTGCAGCAATGGCGACGTCGCTCGCGGGGCCTTGGGCGCCCCCGGACGGCTGGTGAATCATCATGCGCGCATTAGGCAGGGAGCGGCGCGCGCCATGCTCGCCCGCCGCCAGCAGCAACGTCGCCATGGACGCCGCCTGCCCAACGCACAGCGTCGTCACAGGGCTCCGGATGTACTGCGCACGCACAAGGTGGTCATCTCCAAATCATGAACCAGAACAACATCATCCTGCCTTCGTTAGGCTCTGCAGCTTGCTGTCAAGAGACAAGCACTTGCGGGTGCAAATCTGAGCTGTCAGCAGCAGCCGCAAGGAAGGTGGCAGTAGAGTCTGTGCCAGCAGTACGTTTTTTACTGCTGGCACAGTTATGCTGATGCGCCATGGCACCTGCATTGTGTCGTAGATGGCCAGGCCGGCAGTGACAATGCCGCCAGGAGAGTTGATGTACAGGTGAATCTGCAGCACGCAAGCCGCGGGCCTCCCTCATCATAGAGCTCTGGGCCAGAGCACGGCCACTCCGACACAGCATCGGATCGGCAACATAGATGGGGATCGGCAAGGCAGCAGACGTCTCATAGTGGCACCATGGGCCTTGCGGTGGGCGGCCAGAGCAGGGAGGAAGGCGAGAGAGGGCGGCGGATCACCCAAAACCCTTGCAGTCAATGTCAATTTCGGGATACGAACATGGGGCTGAATGTGAGATTCAAGGCCGAGCCACGCACCGCCTTGTCGGGCTGCTCGGCCTCGAGGAATAGGAGCTGCGCGACGACGAGCGCGGCGGTGTCGTCAGAGATGCCGCCGTTGACGCAGACGATGCGCTCCTTGAGCAGGCGCGAGAAGATGTCGAACACGCGCTCGCCACGCGGCGTCTGCTCCACCACCATCGGCACCAGGTTGTACGACCGCGCGCCCGCCGCCGCCGCTGCCGGCGACCGCCGCCGGGCAGTTGTCGCCGCCGCCGCCGCCGCCGCAGCTGGAAGCCGGCTGCGCAGCATGGCCTCAGCGGCTCGGCTCTGTCGCGCCGCTAGGGGCTTGCGGCGGATATCCGTCGCCGACGTGGAGCGGCGGGCCCCCACGGCTCTGCCATAAGCGCCGCCGCCGCCTCCGCCGCCTTAGCCGGTGTTGCCGTCGCCGCCGTCGCAGCTGCTGCTGAGGCGGAGCAGCCGCGAGCCGCCTCCGTCGGGAGCCCCGCCGCCCCGCGCGCAGCCCAGGCCCCGGGTGGGCGGCG
>WELB01000036.1:148844-185766 GCA_009602725.1 Spirogloea muscicola
TTTTTTTTTTTTTTTTTTTTTTTTTTTTTTTTTTTTTTTTTTTTTTTTTTTTTTTTTTTTTTTTTTTTTTTTTTTTTTTTTTTTTTTTTTTTTTTTTTTTTTTTTTTTTTTTTTTTTTTTTTGCCGCCGCCGCCGTAGGCGCCCGGCGCGGGCGTGGGCATGAACCCGCCGCCTGCGAATTGGCGGGCGCCCGGCTCGCCGCCATGGCCATATGCCTCCACGCCGCCACCGTACATGGCGGCCGCTCAGCGCCGCGCCGCCCTCCTCCTCCGCCGCCGCCGCCGCCGCCGCCGCCGCCGCCGCGGCGCTCGCTGGTCTCGCGGGGGAAGAGTACGGCTGCTGATGTCTGCGGCGCGGCAGGTGGGGAGGCGGAGGTGAGGGCGAGGTGAGGGCGAGGTGAGGAGGCGGAGTGGGGGGAGGTCCGAATTTGGCGCCAACGTCACTCCTTCCCGGCTCCCGCCAAAATTTCGGAGTTGCGCACGATCCCAAGCCTCCGAGAAGAAGGTGGCTTACCCAATGGGGGTTTCCTCCCCATGATTGTCCATTCTTTTTGGGTTGGCTTTGCCAGCCCCTCTTCTCAATGGGCGAGCACCTTCTTTCTTCCTACTGACAGCTTCTTCAGGCCCCTTCGTAGCTGCTTAGCGCTTTTGGCCAGGGAACGCTCAGTAACCTCTAGTCAGGAGATGCAAGTCTGAGTACTCCGGCTCCTTCAGACCTTGTCCATTCCTTTGGGCTGGCCTTTCCCAGCCACCAGTCAGTCTGGCCGCGCTTCCCTTTTACCACCGACGCAAACGACCGCTCACACCCAGCCCAATGTGCCACCAAGGTTGGGCGCTCGGTGGCTCGAGTTGCTCACCCAGCTCGCCCGCCACGCTATCGCCCGTCGCTTCCATGGGGAGCCGGTGGACATTCCTGCAGCCGGGTCGCTAGCGCAGGTGTACCGGATGCGCTTGGCCGTCTCGCTGCAGCGGTCGATGGCCCGCGCGCTGCACCTGCGGGCCGGCAGAGCCCTCGCTGCTGCCTCTGGCTCTGGCCAGGGGACCCACTTCCAGGAGCCTAGCGTATCTGACCTGAGGCTGCTTAGCGGCCCTTGCCATAGACGTCCACGGGGCTTATGAAGAAGGCTCGCCCATAAAGAAAGAGGGGCTGGCAAAGCCAGCCCAAAAAGAATGGACAATGTCCAAAGCCGAAGAATGAGAAGCCGAGGAAGGACTCCTCTACTCTACCAATTATGGCAGCGGCTGGCTGGATCTCCTCCAGCGGCTTGCCCGGCAGGCCATTGAGCGGCGGCCGGGTCCGCCAGGGGGGCTGCCCGGCTTCAACGCGGCCGGCTCCCTGGCCCAGGTCTTCCAGATGCGGCTCTCCGTGTCGCTTCAACGCTCCTTCGCTCATACCGTCCACTCGCGCGCGGGCCGTGCTCTTGTTGCTGCTTCCGGGTCTCATCTGCCTGCATCTTTTCCAGCTTCGAGCTACTCTGACCTGATGTTGCTCTCCCGCGGGTATTGAGCTTCCTGTGGTTTCGTCATGTCTACTTGTCTAGATGCCTAGCTGTGTGTTTCCCTTCTTTTCGGCACCTGTTGTAGCAGGGGTTACTGAGTAATCCGTAGCTGCTTTGTTTCTTTGTGTGCTTGTTTTTCTTCGCGCTTCCCCTGCCCCCCTTCTCGTCCTTTTGGGCTGGCTTTTCCAGCCCCTATTCTCAATGGGCGAGCACCTTCATCTTCAGGCCCCTTCGTGGCTGCTTGGCGCTTTTGGCCCCTGCGAACTCGTCAATTCTCTTCGGGCTGGCTTTCACAGCCCTCGCCCCCCTTGGGATTGCCACTTTGTCTGATGGGGGCAAGGGCTGTGAAAAGCCAGCCCGAAAAGAATGGACAAAGGTTCAAATCTTTCTTTCTTTGTGTGCTTGTTTTCTTAGCGCTTCCCCTGGCCCCCTTCTTGGACTCTTCATACTTTTTTGGGCTGGCTTTTCCAGCCCCTATCCTCGATGGGCGAGCACTTTCTCGATGGGGGTCCGAAAGTTGCCAGCCCTTGCATGCGATGCGCGAGCACTTCATGGGCGAGCATTTTCTTCTTGCATGCCGGCAGCCAACTTGTTTGTTTTGCGATGTCGAGTGTCAGCTTGTCTGCAGCGAGCTCAGGCTCATGCGTCGCATCAGAAAGCTGGTCGAGCTTAGGTGGCACAAGACCTTGTCGATTGCCGACCGGTATCCGGGCCCCAGTTAGCGACTTCTGTGTGCTGACTCGTGGTTACTGAGCGGGTCAGCTCAGCAGCAGGTGATGTTCATTGGTCAACAATTGGCTTGCCTTTGTCCTTGGTCACACAGGCCCTCCATCACTACATACAAACTCCACACCTTGCAGCGGGGTTGCTCTACCTCCCCTCAGCTCATCTGTCTGCCTAGCCTGTGGTCCGTCATGAACCTGTATGCATCTGGCTGGCTTTTACAGCCGCTCCTTGAATATCAGCAGCCGCATTCTCATTTTGCTCATCTGACTTCCTATTGCTGACACGGGGGTACTAAGAGCGCCCAGTCTGCCTAGCCTGTGGCTCCGCTAGTAAACATATATTAACACCCTTTGTATGCTTTTCCGCCCTCTAGTTATTCTGATTAGCACTTGCTGACTAGAGGTTGTTGAGCGCCCCTTGCTGATATCATGGAGACTAGTATCCTGCTTCTTATGCCATCCGGCCCCTCCACTGAGTGATCCGTAGCCGCTTTGTTTCTTTGTGTGCTTGTTTTTCTTAGCGCTTCCCCTGGCCCCCTTCTCGTCCTTTGTTGATTTTTTTGGGCTGGCTTTTCCAGCCCCTATTCTCAATGCCTGGACAGCAGCCCCCCCCGACCGACCGACCCAACGGCTCCCTAGCTCGCCGCCGGCGCCGCCGCCCCCCCGGGCGCTGCGGCGCCTTGCCAACCCCCCGGGGCGCTCGAGCGCCTGAGCGCCGCCGGGCGCGCATGCCGCCGCCTGCCAAGGCACGGCGCGCACCTGCGCGGCGCGCTCCTCGGAGCTCGCCGCGCACAGTGCCGCCCGCAGCGCGGCCCCCAGCTGGCGGGGTCCCTCATGCCACGCCGTGCGCCGCGGCGGCCACGGCGGTGGCGAGGGAGGATACGGCACCTAGGCAGCTTGCACAGCCTCGTGCGGGGGACATGGGTCCGGCTGCCCAGCCCACAAGCTGGCGCGGCCGGCTGCGATCAAACCCTCGGCTCACTTGTGCCGGGGAGGCAACCGCACTGGCGGCCATTGCGAGAGCAGTGCACCGGAGCTCCAGGAGCTGCTGCGCTACGCGCTCATCCCAGGCCCCACCAGGCCCAGGGATGGACGAGACGGCTGTCCCAACCACGGCCCCAACATCATCCGAGATTGCCATGGAGGAGGACAACATGGAGAGGGGCACAGGACCCCCTCCCCCAGTATCCTCTCCCACTGCTTCTCATGCTGCTCTACTCACGGGCTTCGAGCCCCACCCACAACCAACGCCGTGCACCTCTCCCGCGTCTGCAGGGCAGGCGGCTTCCGCAAACCCCCCTGCATCTTGGAGGGGAGGTCGCCGCAGCGGAGGAGCCAGGCGGCGCTTGGAAGTGGTTGTCGCCATGGGTTCGGCGAGTGGTGGCAGTGGCGCTGGTGATGCTGACGGGCCCGTGGCTGGCGATGCCGCTGTATCAGCTGCACCTGGGGAAGGGGAGCAGGGCCAAGAGGACCTCCGGCCCCCTGCGGAGGCAACCTCTTGCCCGCCTGTTGAGCTCCGCTGCCGGCTCTGCCGGCGGCGATGTGCCAACAAGGTGGGTTTGAGCTCGCACGAGCGGGCCTGCGTGCGTTTGGCTAACAGAGAGGCGCAGCAGGCAGAGGCATCCGCCACCGCTCGGGCTCGCAGAGCCCCTACAAGAGGGGCGATGCCACCACCACCACCAGGGCCTACGGCAGAACACTGGCGGTGGGCGGAGAGCGTGGACGTCTCCGAGATCCTGCGGACGACCAACGCGCAGCTCCTACGACACATCCCGTATTGGGCCCGGCCCCACATACGGAGAGCCCTTCGGCCCCTCCTGACACGTCTGGCTCGTGACAGCGAGGATGAGGCTGCATGGGCTGTGTTTGTGTTGTTTCCGCGACTCTTGCTTGGTCGCCTGCCGCAGGGGAAGGCAGGTCGCACGGAGCTGCTGTTGCGCCTCCACCTGTTTGAAGGTGGAGAGTGGCAGCTGCTACTTGCAAAGCACCAAGCGGCTGCGCAACTTGCGCAAGCCAACTATCGGCCCACCACGTCGGAATCCGATATTAAGGAGGCGGGCAAACGACGTGCCATCCGATATGGGCGAGCCGGCGACCTTGGCAGGGCTGCCCAAGCCTTGGAGCCCTCAACACCAGCACCGCATGATGCGGCAACCTTGGCCGCACTCGAGCAGCTCCATCCTTCGGCCCCGCGAAGATTAGATACATGGATGGAGAGCTTCATGCCTGCTGAACCGGTGGACCTGGACCCGGCTGTCTTCCGTCGGGCGATTGTGAGTAGCCGCAAGGCAGTCGCCGGGGGTCCATCTGGCATGCTCTTTGAGCACTTGCGGGAGTTATATGGGGAGGAGGACTCGGAGGATTTCGATCTGTTGCATAGGGTCGCGCAACATGTTGCGCGTGGGCACCTCACCCATCGTGTAGGCGCAGTCCTCTGCACAAGCAATCTCATTGCTTTGCAGAAGGACAACGGCGGAGTGCGTCCTATCTCGATGGGGGAGGTTCTGGCGCGCCTTGTGGGGCGCACCCTAATCATGCAGATCCAGGACGATGCCCAGGCGCACTTCCATCCCCACCAGTTTGGGGCTGGGATGCGTGCTGGCGCTGAGACCCTGGTGCACGGGGTACGAGCGGCACTGGATGTAAACCCCCATTGGCTGGCCCTGAGCGTGGACGTACAGAACGCCTTCAACTCCGTGGATCGGCAGGTTATCGCCGAGGAGCTAAGGCAGTACTTTCCCACCCTCCTCCCTCACTTCCGCTGCATGTATGGCTCGCCATCTGCATTGTTGTGGGGGGCAGGGACTTCTTTGGCTGTTTTGCAGTCAAAGACGGGGACACGTCAAGGTGATCCCATGGGTGGTTTTCTCTTTGCTCTGGCGCATCACCGTGCTTTGCGCAACACGGCGAGCGCTCACCCTGGCGTTCTCCTCCCGAGTTACGCGGATGATACTACGCTCCTCGGCCCCCCAGAGGAGGTGCTGCGAGCTTTTGGCACGCTTCAGCACCAGCTCCAGCTCATCGGGCTTGGGATAAGTACTGCCAAGTGCTCTGCCTGGTCCCCCAATGGCATCCCTCTTTCCCTCCTTCCCTCGTTGCCTACATCTTGTCAGACACCAGAGGGCGGTTTGAAGATCTTGGGAGTGCCTGTAGGGGACCCGTCTTTCTCGGAGGGTGCTGTCCTTGCTCGTCTCCAAGGATATATGCAGGTCCTGCCAGAGCTCCCCACCCTCGGGGACTCTCAGTTGGCAGTGGCCATTTTGACCAGGAGTGTGGCACAGCGGCCGTGTTACCTCTTAAGAACGGTCCCACCTTCGGTTACCATGGATGAGGTCTATGCATCCATAGATGTCAGGCTCCAACGATGCCTAGCTGACATGATTGCTCACCCACTTCTAGAGCAGTCCCCAGCAGCACTGGTGCAATGTACGCTGCCCATCCGTCTCGGTGGGCTTGGTTGTCGCCCCTTGGTCCGCTTGTGCAGACCAGCGTACCTTGGCTGCTGGGCCCAGGTGGCTTCGTCCATATCTGGACGATTCCTCCTTGGGCAACAACGTGTGTTGGCGCCTCACATCAGTACCGTGGTTCAGGGGAGTCTGCCTTTCCAAGTGACTCTCAAAGCATGCCAACAGGACCTCTTTGCCGCATACCCGCCTCTGGTAAATGAGCCTGTTAGTTTTGCTGCCTGGGCTGACGTTTCTGATGTCAAGGCTCAATCGCGGTTTACCCGTGCTGCAGACGAGCAACCACTGGAGCATCTCCGGAGTCTCCTCCAAGGAGATGCTCGAGGCCAGGCTCGGCTCCTATCTGTTTCGTCTCTGGGAGCGTCTGAGTGGCTCCGCGCTTTGCCTTTGCATGCGGGCTTGCGGATGGAGAATGCTTTGTTTTGCGATGCTATGCGCCGCCGTCTTGGCTTGCCATCCCTGTGCTTGGCAGGGGTGACCCAATGTGAATGTGGGCTTATTGAGCATGATGCATTGCTCATGGGTGACCACATGCTCAGGTGTGCCAAAGGCAGTGAGCGCACGGGCTCCCACAACCTCCTACGTGACGCCATGTATGGCATCGTCAAGGAGGCGGGATATCAAGTGGCGTTGGAGAGCACTGGGGTGATGCCCATCCTCCTCCGCAATGGGGTCCCTCGGACGAGGCGTGTCGATCTGGTCGGCGTCCCCCTGGGAGGTGGCAAGCGGCTCCTCATGGACGTTGTCCTCACCGACAGCTTCCGGACGAAGGGCCCCATTACTTCTGAGACCGGCTACGCTGTGAAGGTAGCCGAACGGAAGAAGCTGCACAAGTACAAGGACCACCCGGCGGGTGATACCTTTTACCCCCTGGCCATGGACATCCATGGGTGTTACGGGGGTCGGTGGTCCTCGTTACTTTCGCTGCTGGCCTCTCAAGCTGACCAGCGGCGCCGGGAGCAGGGTGCTGCCCTTCCCGGTGGCTCGGTGCCTTTGGGTCTGGTGTCCTGCTACCGTATGCGACTGTCTATGTCCCTGCAGCGCTCCCAAGCGCTTGCTTTGCACCGCCGCGCTGGTCGCGCCCTTGCAGCAGCCTCTGGCTTGCGCAGCGGGGTTGCTCTTCCTCCCCTCAGCTCATCTGACTTCCTACTGCTGACACGGGGGTATTGAGGGCGCCCTGTCTGCCTAGCCTTTGGCTCCGTCATGAACACCTGTATGCATCTGGCTGGCATTTCACAGCCGATTCTTTCATATCAGCAGCCGCTTTCTCTTATGGGCGAGCACTTGCTTCCTTCCAGGCCTTCGACATTGCTTTGGGCTGGCCTCGTAGCACGACGCTGCAGTGGCTGCGGCCACAGCAGGCCGCCGCACTTCGCAGACAGCGCCTTCGCCTGACAGGGCGGCCAGTGTCCGCCGCGCTCTCCGGTATGGCCATGCCGGGGAGCTCTCGAGAGCCGTCCAAGCGCGCGATGATTCGGTGTTGGCGCCGGCGACTGAGGCCACGCGGGATGCCCTCTCGTCCCTCCACCCCTTGGTGCGCTCTCCCCTGCCTTCGTGGTTGGCTTCCTACATCCCGCAGGAAGGGGTGGCCCTTAATGCGGCCGCCTTCCGCAAGGCCTTGCAGAGCAGCCAGCGCGCAGCTGCAGGCGACCCCTCGCGCATGGTATGGAGCATTTGAGGGAGCTCTTCCTCGAGGGGGACGAGGCGGTCTTTCGGGCGCTGCACCAGGTGTGCCAACGCATGGCCCGGGGTCACGTCCCTGCCAGCATCCGCAGTGTGCTCTGCGCCAGCACCCTGCTAGCCCTCAGCAAGGTCAATGGCGGCGTCCGCCCCATTGCCATTGGCGAGGTCCTGTACCGCCTGGTGGGACGGGCACTCTGGCAACAGCACGCCGATGCGGCCCAGACACACCTGGCCCCACACCAGTATGGCGCAGGCCTGCGGAGCGGCGGCGAAGCAGTGGTCCATGGGGTGCGGGCTTCCCTCGACTTGCACCCCAAGTGGGTGGTGCTGGCAGTGGACGTCCGCAACGCGTTCAACTGCGTCGACCGCGCAGCTGTCGCCGACGAGCCCCGTGAGGCCCCAGCAAGGCCAATGGGGGGGTCAGGCCCATTGCCGTTGGCGAAGTGCTCTACCGCCTGGTGGGGCGCGCACTATGGCAACAGCACGCGGGGCTGGCCCAGGCACACCTGGCGCCCCACCAGTTCGGCGCGGGGCTGCGAAGCGGCGGTGAGGTGGTCGTGCACGGCGTACGGGCCGCCTTGGACCTGAACCCAGATGGATGGCCTTGGCGGTAGACTACCAGAATGCGTTTAACAGCGCAGACCGGGATGTCATTGCAGAGGAGCTGAGGGCGGCCTTCCCCAGCCTCCTCCCCTTCTTCAGGCTGGGATATGGTCAGCCAAGCGACCTGCTGTGGCGGACATGGCATGGGGTGGTGGAGGTCCTCCATTCCTCCACAGGCGCGCGCCAAGGAGATCCGCTGGCTGTGCTCTACTACGCACTGGCTCGCAACCGTGCGCTGCTGGCTACGGTCGCGGCTCACCCGGGCGTCCACGCCCCCACGCATGCTGACGACACAACGCTGGTGGGGCTGCCAAACGACGTCGTGGCAGCCTTTTGACACCCCCAAAAATTGCAGCTGGGCGCGATCGGCTTGGGCATCCGCGCAGCCAAATGCAGCGCTTGGTCTCCCCAGGGCCTGCCAGCCCACCTGCGCTTGCCCTCGGGCTGTCAGACACCAGCTGGGGGCTTCATCCTCCTCGGCGCCCCCATAGGCTCCCCAGCCTTTGTGGTGGAGCAGCTCCAGGTACGACTGCTGGAGCAACTCCAGCCGGCGGACCGCCTCCACACGCTGCAAGACATGCAGTTGGCGACCGCTATGCTGACCAGGTGCACTGCCCAGCGTCCACACTACCTGGCCCGCGTCCTCCCTCCCTCCCCGGCGGTGAAGGCGACATACGCGGCTTTTGACTCTGGCATTCTGGCGAGCGCTGCCACTCTCCTGCAACACCTCAGCTTTTTCACCACACCAGCCGCGTTGCTCCAGGCTAGCCTGCCTGTTAGTCACGGCGATCTGAGCTGCCGCCCAGTCGCCCTCACCTGCGAGGCCGCCTACCTGTGCAGCTGGGCCCAGGTCGCCGCACCCATCAGCCGGCGGTTCCAAGCTCACGGCATCCGCACCTTGGAGCGGGTGGTAGCTGAAGTGGAGGGCGGCTCGTTGCCCTTCCAGGCTGCTCTCCGCGCTGCCCGTGACGCGCTCCTGGCGGCCCACCCCGACATGTCGAAGCAGGTCGTTCCATTCATCCACCTTGCGCACACCCCCGACCTGCGGGCCCAGGCCCGCTACACTGCACTTGTGGACAAAGCGGCCTATGACCAGGTGGTGGAGCTCATTCCGCCGCACGACACCCGAGGGCGCGCCCGGATCCTCTCGCCTCCTCCCCCGGGGCGGCGGCGCGGCTATCAGCACTCCCCATCTACGCGGCGCTGACAATTCCAGACGCGGTATCCAGGACGGCGGCCCACTGGCTCCTTGGCCTCCTCCCTCCCTGCCTTGTCGGGGTCCAACAGTGCAAGTGCGGTGCCCGCCACGATGACCCTGCGGCGCTGGCGGCCCACATGCTCCGCTGTGCGCATGGGGGCGAGCGGACAGGTTCACACGACCTCCTGCGAGACGCCATGCAGGGTGTGTTCCTGGAGTCCGGCTACAAGGTGGCAGTAAAGAACTTGACGATGATGCCCATCCTGCGGGCCGCTGACGGACAGCTTCACACCCGCCGCGCGGACCTCATTGGTATCTCGCCTGGAGGAGGTCCGCGAATCGTCGCTGATGTGGTGACTGCAGATTTGCGTGGATTTGGCCAACCCCGCGAAGTCGGCCACGCTTGTTGGGCACGCGGTCGCTTTGGCGGCTCGGAGTAAGGAGCGCAAGTACTCTGACCACCCTCCAGGCGATGCCTTGGCGGCACTGGCCATTGACGTACACGGGGCCTTCGGCAGTGGCTGGTTGGATCTCCTCCAGCGGCTTGCCCGGGAGGCCATCGAGCGGTGGCCGGGTTTGCCAGGCTTCAATGCTGCCGGGTCCCTCGCGCAGGTCTTTTGGATGAGGCTGGCGGTCTCGCTACAGCGCTTTTTGGCTCATGCGGTCCACGCGCGCGCTGGCCGTGCTATGGCTGCTGCTTCCAGGTCTCGGCAGAGTGCCGCTTTTCCTGCTTCGAGATACTCTGATCTGCTGTTGCACACACGTGGATATTGAGCATCCATCTGAATCTCACTCTGCACCGTCTCGTGCTTTGTAGTGTAGTCCTTTTTCGGCACTTCTTTCTTTGGCTTTGGACATTGTCAGCCCCTCTTCTCCATGGGCGAGCTCTTCATTGGGAGCAGGCGGCAGTGGACGTGGGGACCGGCACGTTGCCATTCCAGGTGGCTCTCCGCTCAGCCCGGGATGCGCTGCTTGCAGATCACCCCGCCCTGGTGCCACGGGCCGTCCCGTTCGCGCACCTTGCCTGCACGGCCGACCTCCGGGCCCAAGCTCGCATCAATGCCGAGGTAGATGCGGCCTCCTTCACCACGGCGTTGGGGCTTTTGCCTTCGGACGACCTCCGGGAGCGCGCGCAGTTGCTCTCTGCCTCCTCCCCAGGGGCGGCAGCTGGGTTGTCTGCCCTGCCGATCCACGACGCGCTCCGGATGCCGGTTGACGCCTTCCGTACAGCGGTGCACCGCCACCTCGGCCTCCACCCACCCTGCCTCAGTGGAGTACAGCAGTGTGGGTGCGGCGAGCGCAGCTCAGACGCGACATCGTTGGCAGCTCATATGCTCAGGTGCGCACGGGGTGGTGAGCGGACAGGAACTCACGACCTGCTGCCGAACGCAATGTTTGGCATCCTTGTCGAGGCCGGTTACACGGTGGCGCTCGAGAATACCGCATCATGCCTCCGACCGTTGGGGCCGATGGCCGCATCCACACCCGGCGCGCCGATCTCGTCGCCAGCACGCTCGGCGGGGGGCCTCGGCTCATCGCCGACGTTGTCACGACTGACTGTTTTGATTTCAGGAGCGCCAAACGCTCGTCAAAGGAGGCGGGCTACGCAGTCCGCCAAGCGGCGAGCGCGAAGGAACGTACATACTCGGATCACGCGGTGGTAGACGAGTTTGTCCCACTCGCCGTCGACGTACACGGCGCCGTTGGCACAAAATGGCTTGACCTGCTCCACCACCTTGCGCAGCGAGCAGCGGCCCGCCCCCTTGGGCAGCAGGGCGAGCAGCCTGGCTTCAATTTCGCCGGGTCCCTCGCTCACGTCTTCCGGATGCGCTTGGCCATCTCTTTGCAGCGCTCCCTTGCCTTCGCGGTTCACTTGCGCGCAGGCCACGCTTTGGCGGCGGCCTCCGGCGTCCGTCAGGGCGACGTCTTTCCGTCTGCGAGCTATTCCGACTTGCATCTTCTGACTAGAGGTTACTGAGCGTACCCTTGCTGATGTCTTAGTCCTTAGCACTCCGGCTCCTTCAGACCTTGTGCATTCCTTTGGGCTGGCCTCTCCACCAGTTACTGTGGCCGCGCTTTCTCTCACAGCCACTGCCGTACTTTGGAAAACATTGGAAGCGCTTTCGTACGTCCTCATTGGTTACGTGACGTTTAAGTGGGTCACCCTGACGCGTAGTACCAAGGTGCGGCGGCCCAGTATCGTTAAGACTCTCGCGGCCCCATTGCGACGGTGACGCGCGGCGCGCCGAAAGAGGAGCTGCTCGGCGGTGCCGCCGCCGCCGCATCGCCGCCGCAGCGCCGCCGCGCCGCCGGAGCCGCCGNGGCGGCGCCGCTTCCAGAAGGAAGCCGTGTGGCGTGGCTCTTGCGAGCCACCTGTCCTCACAACCGTATCACCCTTGTCGGGCCCGCCTTCTCGAAGGTGGGCCTTGAGGCGAGCCTCCCAGAGACCCCTGGGGAGGGTGGCACATGAAGCCCGCAACATCGCAGGCGCTGCTGTGGCGGCTGTGTTGCACGCTTCAGGGGTTCGGACCGCAGACGTGCGGCCTACTCGTGGAGCTGCTCGGCAGTCCACCACCAACCTCTCTGAGCTGTATGTGCGTGGGTCTGTGCCATACCCATCACAAATACGCACATACAGCTCAGAGAGGTTGGTGGTGGACTGCTGAGCAGCTCCACGAGTAAGCCACACGTCTGCGGTCTAAACCCCTGAAGCGTGCAAGACAGCCACCACAGCAGCCCCTGCAATGTTGCGAGTGATCCATTACAACCGTGAAGTCAACACCCTCGAGATAGCATCACAACACACGTAGGGCGTGCACAACGACAGCAAGGGAGCAGGCGTCAAGCACGGTGGCTGATTGCATGGCCGCATTTTGTTGCCAAATTGTGACGTCCTGATCCTTGTACACACAGTTAGGGTCAGGGCGTCCTGATTGTATCCGGTCGCTGGGGTTTAGAGACGGGTTTCCCAGCACAGAGAAGCACCACTTTCCTATGCAGCAGAGTACCTTGCCCTGAGGCGCCGCCAACAAGCGGCGACTCACCACCCGGTCAAAGTCAGTGAAGCCCACGCAAGAGAGGCGCGCGCAGCCCTGCTGCCGCCTGCTGTCGCAGCTCGTCAACGCAGCCCTGCTGCTGCCTGCTGCTACAGCCCAACGCCGTAACCCGTCACTGCGGATCTTCATTGGCTCTCCTGAAAGTAGACTGTGGCTGCTCCCTTTGGGGACAGTTGCTAGCCCGTAGCGAGAGGTGAGTCGCCGCCTGTCGGCGGCGCCTCAAGGCAACTTATTCCGCTGCATATCGAAGTGGTGCTTCTCTGTGCTGGGGGTTTCGTCTCTAAATCCAAGCGACCAAATACAATCAGGAGTCTTAACCCCTAGCTGTGTATATGGATCAAAACGTTACATATTTCTTTGTATGCACCTGGCTGGCTAAATACAGCCGCTCTTTAGTATCACCAGCCGCATTTCTACTTTCAGCGAGACGAGCCCTTGCGCGGGAGACTTTGTCTAAGTCCATTCCATTACTGCCATTCCTTTGGGCTTTTGAGGAACAAGAGAGGAACGCTCTTTCAACGTAAGGCAATGGCTGTGAGGAAAGAAAGGCAGGCCAGCCCAAAGGAATGTACAAGGTCTGAATGAAAGAGCTCTTTCAATGTGCGGCACATGGCTGTGAGAGGCCAGCTCAACGAAATGTACAAGATCTGAAAGGCCGGAAGTGGCAGAAACCACGGAACTCTCTGCCTGAACAGTGTATCGCCTTGAATTGGCCTCCATTTCGTTTCATGCGCCCCGCGCGCCTTCCCTCTGTGACTTCCGTGAGTGGGCACTTGATAACCTCTAGTCAGCAAGTGCAGATCAGAATAAGTAAATTGCAGAGAAGTGTCGCCCTGTTGAAAATTTGGAGGCAGCAGCCGAGGCGCGGCTTGCTCGCAGGTGGACGGCAGACGCCAAGGACTGCTGCAGGGAGATGGCAAGGTGCATCCTTGTCCTTCATCACAGCCATTAAACCTTAAACTCTAAACCCTAAAACCTTAAACCTTACATTAGGGGTTTAGGGTTTTGAATCCTTGGGCTGGCATCTCACAGCCATTCCCTTACAGAGGGGGAATTGTTTCTTTCGGGCTGACTTTCACAGCCCTCGCCCCCCGACGAGCTTACACCCCTTAGTGCTGGCCTCACACAGCCACTGCCTTACTTTGATAGAGCTATTCCATATCCGGCTGCTCGTGTTGGGGACTTGCGGTTGCTGACTAAGGGTTACTCAGCAGGCCTCTGTGGTGGTCTCTGCGCTGTCCCAACCCCATTCCTTTCCAAGCTCCCATTTGCTGTGGCTATTAATTTTTTTTTTGAATGAGCCACTATTTTAGGACTTTGTTTGATCATTTGTTGGCTGGCTTATCACAGCATCCTTCGAAAGACCTGCTTCTTGTTTGCGAAAACTCTTGTCAACCCAAAGGCGTTCGCCGTGCACTTCCGAGCAGGTCGCACCTTAGCTGCTGCGTCTGTGTGTCAGCAAGGCAAACTCTTTCAGGCTGCTAATTGACACTTTCCTGGGCTGTGCGCTCTTGTACCTGCTCCTGTATTTGTCCCTGTGTGTTGTCCACAGCGTTCTCAGAGTCTGCATTCCTCCAGTCGAGCTCCTCCATTGGACGTTTGCATTTGTCCACAGGTCCAGCAGATCGCTCTCGTTGAGGTGGCGGCCCAGCAGATCGACCTCGTCGCAGCGGCTCAGATGCAGATGCGCTATGGCAGCAGACAGATTCAGATCTCAGACAGTCAATTAGACAGTACAGGCTCCGCCCTCACCCAAGGTGGGTGGCAGCCATAGCTAGAGAAGAAGTGGCACTCCCAATGGGGGCAAGGGCTGCGAAAAGCCAGCCCAAAAAGAATTCACAAAGGTTCAGAGGGGCCTAAGAGCGGTGAGCAGCTACAGCTAGGGCGCGCGGGCGCATCGCGTGGCCTCAGATGTGGGGAGTTTGCCCGATGAAATGCGTGTGTATCAAGAGATGGGGACCATGTGTGGCCAAGTACAGTGGCAAGCACATCGACAAATGTACGTCACCTGCTGCTAAGCTGACCCGCTCAGTAACCACGAGTCAGCACATAGAGGTCGGTAAGTGATGCTCGAATACCGGACGGCAATCGACAAGCTCTTGAACTACCAGCTAAGGCTCGACCAGCTTTCTGATGCAACGCATGAGCCTGAGAGATGGGTGCCCGAGGGTGCCCGAGGCCTCCCTTAACCAGGCCTCCACCTCTGCTTCGTCTTGTGCTTTGTAGCGTAGTCCTTTTTCGGCAGCTTTTTCATCTTTAGCTTTGGATATTGTCCATTCTTTTTGGGCTGGCTTTGCCAGCCGCTCTTCGGCACCTGTTGTAGCTCTTTGGATTTTGTCCATTCTTTTTTGGCTTGCTTCTGCCAGCCCCCCTCTTCTATGGGCGAGCTCATTCTTCTTCTCCAAGGGCGAGCACTTTCTATCTTATCCAAGGGAGACTCTCACGGCCCAACGAGACGGGCGGGGAGGTCACCCACCCCGACCCGCCGATTCACCATATTACAATATTCAACACTAATCACTCCTGGGATGCGGAGCGGCCATCCCTCGAGATCAATTTGTTCCCTGAGTGGAATCGTCCATCTCTTCCAGAACTTGTCATTCTTCTACGGGCTGTCACAGCTCTGGCCCACTTTGAAGAGCTTCTTCTTCTCCTTCTGAGCTCCTATTAGTAGTCACTCTGTGTAGCTTTAAAGTTGCACTCTCCAGCCCCTTTGGACCATGTCCAATACTGTTAGGCAGGCCTCACAACCATCGCCCCCTTGCAAAGAGCTTCTTCGCTTATCGAATCGATCAGAGCTGACAATCCTCAATATCGCACCTTTTAATGATTCTCAACAGACCACTTTCTCCAGTGTCCTTAGCTGGCCGTCAGCCCCTCTCCATGAAAGCAGCAAACCGCCCCTAGTCCAGCGGTACTGAGTCCGATCCGCTTATGGAGGCGGATGCAGATCATCCTAGCACAGGCTCCGCCCGCATTCAGGGTGAGTGGCAGCAGGACCTGCACCAGCGCAGTAGAGCAAGAACCCCTCAGGTTCAGAATTGAGCCCAATGAGCTGAGACACCCCTCTGAGAGTGCAGCCCACTGAACTGATAGAAACTGTCCCCAGCCCAAGTCGTGAGTTCTCTTTGTATAATACCAGTCGACATCCTTTTGAGCTTTTTGTTTCATTTGCAGACATCGACAGAGTTCCTCTATCCTCTTGCAAGATATACCAGACAGATCAGTCAAGAGTACACCAGTCGAGGACAAGCAAGCCCATGGATTGCAACATGCACTCCATGGCTGGCAGGTAGTGCCTTGCCAACCTGCTGCGTAGACACTACTTCCAGGTTGTGCTATGATTCCCTTGCTGATAATTGCTCAGTCCAAACGAGCCTGCACATGTTGTGAAGATACAAGAAATTGCTTTGTGAGGCTATCAATATGGCAAAAACAAGGGCTGTCAGCTTTGTGGGCTGTTCTCCCTGTGGTCACAATACTGGTATTAGTAGTACACCAATTAAAAAGGACTCATGCACCTACAACAACCAGATTACTCCAAGACCTCAAACGGGCAGGCTTTGCGGAACCATCACGGATGCCCACAGGTGGCGGATGTCCCGCTTCATACCTCGTATGCCCAGCTTAGGAGGTTGCTTTATCATGCTGCAGACTGCCTCTTGGACTCGTCCAAGGATGCGAACCCCCAGGCTTTTAGCGCTAAAGTCGCGGCTCGAGCTGCGTGGGTGTTGGAAGGGCCTGCCCGCTGAGCCACGCGTGATGGAGCTCGGCAAGAGCAACCTCCTCATCCACACAATCCTCTGCAGACAATTTCCTTGTTGTCATCATCTCAAAAGAAGAATGACACGGCTGTAAGCTGAGATGGCAAAGTAGATATTGTGACGGCAAGTTGCAAGCATTACAGCGCTGAGTTACTGCTTCTGAGATTTGAATTCTTGAGCTGAAGAATACATAGTCATGGTTGTGGGCTTCCCCACAAGGTTAAAGCTTGTATAAGAGCATGGGCACCCACCTTCAAGCGGCACAACATTGCCATCGCCACCGGGCTCCTCATTCGGTAGCGCTAAGGCCGCCAGCCGGCACAGGAGCTCGATACCATGGGGCAGGACGATGGTGGCGTGCGGCCACAGCAGCCTCTCCTCTGTCTCCGACCTTGGCGTCCAGCACCGCGGACTGCTAGCCAAGCTCCCCCAATTGGGCCCAACCGAACAAGCAATGACCAGCTGATTGAGGAGCAGCCGGCTTGCAGCTGCTGACATCTGGTGGCGGTCACTAGCGCCAGCAGATAGCTGCTGCCGCTTTGACGATCTCCCTGCCTCAGAGGGCAGCTCCTTTAGGCACCGCCCAAGTGCGTCAGCAAGCTCTGCCTCCCTCTGCAGGATGTCCTCAAAGCCTGGGCTGCTGGCGGCTGCAGCCCTCACATCACTCAACACCTCCCCTAACTCCAACATCACGGCCAGTGGTAATTCCTGCGGCACGTTAGACCCATGACTGGCACGCGACTGGTCATCGTTGCCGTCAGCAGTTGTCGTTTCCCTTGTGATTGACCGGATGCTGCAGTGAATGCGCCGCTGGAGGTCAGCCTTTGCATGGGGTTTTCCCATTGTCGCATCCCTTGGCTCTGGGACTACTCCATCCAGCCTCTGCAGCTCGGCCTCCATGTTTGCTGGCGAGTAGCCGAGCCGATGCCAGTGCTGCGCAAGGTTGCTGTAGTCCTTCGGAAGCGCCACGGTGCAGCTGCGGAGCGATGGCGGCAGCTGCTCCAGATGAAGCTGGACAACAAGCTCCCGCCTGTTGCAGCAAAGCAATCATCATCACCTGGTGCGGACCCCCAGAGTTCCATACTTTAACACAGACCAAGAAGACATGTATCACATCACATTCTATGCCTGCATCTGCCACTATCAGTGACAGTAATTAGTGCAGATAGCGAACTTGGTATTGCTGTACATGCCACTACGACAGGCAGCTCACAATGTCACGGGCTCCTTCACATCCTCAAGGACTTGCTGAAGTCTAGCCTCAAGCTTTGAGGCTGCGTCAACCCTGTTGTGGCATGATCAAGGTGGCCTGCCTTCCTTTTCCTCGCAAGTGCGCTCGGTGGCAGATGGTGGTCAGCGCATGACCTGTCTTCATGTCTATATCATAAGTCAAGGTCACATTCCAATTTCGTACAGCACGTGATGCTATTGAAGTGTCACATGGAAGCAATACAAACGGTGCAGGTAAACTGGACTGATTTCAGCTGATACAATCCACAACACTTGGAAACTCCTGCTGTGGCCTTGTGGGAAACGATGACGCCCGTGCAAGATCTGAGGATCACAAACCACAGCAGCCGCGCATCTTAGGTTGAATGCCAATTCGAATTCGAGAGCCATTGAGCTGCATCAAGCATGTATCAACTTTTGACAGGACGCCAGCTTCTCAAACAGCACAGATGGCTGCGCTGCTATTCGTAGGCGCATACCTTGCAAAGCTTCCGTCACTTTGTCCATCTTCAATTGTGCACAAGCATCAATGCAGTCAGTCTGCTTGCTGAGACCGCGCCGAATTTTATGGGCCTCCAGGGCTGCAACAAACTCCTGGGTCACCAGTCGGCCACGACTGGATGAAAGTCTCAAGATGGCAACACTGCTGGCACTGGGCGCAAGCGCAACTCCAGCCAGTCGCTGCTTCGCCATGGACTCCGGCCCCTCCAGGACTTGGTTGCCAGGTGCCTCCAACAATCTGTCCACCGTGGAAGTAGGGCTTGCAATCAGGACGGCAGGTCCCTTCTGTAAATGTTTGGACGATACGTCCACAGCGCCTTCTGGCCTGATTGAGGTGTACGGGAAGCAGCTGACTCTTCCAGAGACAAGCGAAGCTGCAACAATCATATAACCTGTGCAAGCAAAGAACATGGATTGATAAGCAAAACGGAGAGTTGTGACTTAAGCCTTCACCTCCTCTAGAAAGGCTATTGCTTGGTCAAGTGCTCAGTAAGGTCTACTAAGCAACACCAGTTGCAGATGCAATGCTGCGTCTCATGCATGGCTTCCACAATTGGCTGAACCATACAGACTACTTTCACAAAAATTCAGCCATCTCCAGAAGAAAATTGGTGCAGCTTTGGGTTGACATGAATATAGATCTTTCTTGCAATGAGCAGATGTGGGGTAACGGTCTAGGCTCATGGACCACGTTTGTCTCTAAGAGGCTTCCGACCGGGATTGCCACATCGCCACACTCGTCAGTATATTTCAGAAGCAGGGCATTACTGTGGCGGCCATGACAGCAGCTCGCTGCCAATTCGTCTTGCTAGCAGTGAGCATCTTTGTGTAACATCGGCATGACGGAGGATGAAAAGAAGTTGGGGTGGCTCGTCCATGAAGTGCTCCCACTAGGTACCATGCCACAGACTCAATGCCTCAGATCAAGGAAAGCAATGACGTTCATTGAAAGCGTCCCAATCAGCTTCTGCATTTGAGCGTTCAGCTCTGGAATTGCTATTGCCAAATTAATAATAAACCTTTGACTACAAGGACGTGCAGAACTTGATAAGGTAAGGAGGTTGGTGAAGGTGAGGAGTTTTGGAAGACCTGGAGCATGGCTGCTTGGGGCTGCCGAACGTCGAAGAGCATCACGTGCGAGGCGTCTGCTACAGCAAAGTGGAAGCCACTGCCGCCAACGAGGGGACTGGACGTCGCCAGGGACCAGAGTCTTTCTCGCGGCGACCACGACAGGCTGAAAGCATGGAGCCTGGCAGCGTCCACGAGGCACCGGATTGACGAGCCTGCTTGGCAACACGAGGCAGGGTGATTGACAGATTGCTGGTTAAGTATCAGCGAGCTGAAGGTGCAGATGCCATCCTGTCAAGACACTGCGGAGCAGACTCCTGGACAGTAAGTACGCTATTCAGCACACATGTAACATTGACAAGCTGGAGCTTTGTACACAAGGGTTTGGAGTTTAGCGTTAGCGACTATGTTTTAGGGTTTGTGTTTCAGGGGTTCGGGCTAGGGCTAGGGTTAGGTTTAGGTTTAAGCTGCAAGCTGTGGAATCTGTGTGTACCTCCAAGGCCATCCTTCACATTGACCAGGTACACATGGCGCTGTGACGCCACGAGCAGCGTCTTGGAGTGCCCGCCGTACTCGCAGTGCCACCAGCCTTGTGCTGCAGGCAAGAGCCCTGACGCATTCTCCACCGATGCAGCCACACCCGCCTGGCTGCCAATGCACATGTCCTCCGCTGAAGCCACGGGAATGTGTGCAGCCTCAAGCAGGCCGGCGCTTGTTCCCCGACGAAATCTTAGGAGGTGCAATGAGCCATCATCAAGCACAAAAGCTGTCTCTGTGCCCGGGAAGTACGGATTCCACGCCACCTGCATGCACGTGTCGGAAATGTGTTAGAGAATAGACTGTCTTGTGTCAAGACATGGGTTTAATTTTGTACTACTGTTCACACTGTGAACATTGAACATACAACTGTGAACTAAGATCATGGTGCACTCTGACATAAGGAACACGTAAGCCAGCTACACAAATGATCAAGTGACAGCTTGCCTGATAACTTCTACTTAAAAGGACGTATGCCTGAAAACCTCTACTCCACTGACGCACTAAGCATTATGTCAAGTACAGGTGCTTCCAGATCTTTGCCATTTTACCAACTTAATTCTCACATCCCTACACAAGAACTTAGTGGTAGCACCTCCAGATCAGCATCAACAGAGTCTGCAGGACACTTCCTTCTGATTGGCAATCTCAACTGCAGGGTGCTCTCACTTTGTTGTGAAGGAGTTACCAAGAACCCTGACATGCTTAAGCACGTCCTTCCTTACAGACCTGGACCTTATCCAACCAACCAAATATCAAACAGATGACAAACTTCAGCCAGGATAGTCCTGCTTTTCCAACATAGCAGGTTCAATTTGGCAGGTTCACAGCCACCAGTCTACTGTGATCGAACCTGGGGTGTGGTCAGAATGCAGAATAAGGGTCCAAGTATCTATGCATCTTGACTTGCCTTCCAACACAAATATTGTGTTGCAAGACATTGAGGTAACAGGCAAAGGGTACTGGATCTAGCAGGTCGGAGATTGCATTGACCAATACTATCTCCAACACGTACTTGACCACGTACTTGGTGACACTTATTGGACTTGGAACATGACATCCTAGGCCATTTCAGACTCCCATTCAACAACCAAGTGTTCAGCAAAGCACAGAAAGCACACTCTGCATCCAAGATGACTACATCCAGACAGTGCATAAGCAGTTGACGCTGATCAAGAGGTACCACTACTTAAGCCCAGGTCGGAAATACAGATGCTGACCCTGCTGCCAATACATGTAGGAGCATGAGATCTGAGCCAATCCTTTCGAGCCTAATAAAGAACTTCATGGATGGGAAGCTTACATGGCATGGGCACCTCGAAAACCTCGCATCCACAATCAGCTCAATCTCGCTGCCAGCTTCCTGTTGGAGGTGGCAACATAACCGCCGTAGCCCAACTGAGAAGTTGGGCTGCAACTTTGGCAAATACTAGCTAATGGAGGTGGAGAGGCAGGGGAAGAGAGAAGAGACTAGGGAGGTGATTTGCTCTAGCAACTCTGCTGACCAAGGTGCAGGATGGTGCTCGAGTGCTCTTGATGGACTGAGCAGGCTGATGGACCAGAAAAGCTCAAGAACCGTGGGAGTGGCCCTTATGCGGAGCTATCCAAGGCACTTGCAGCTGACAGATGCTAGGAGTATGCATCCTATATGCAGGATGCAAAGAATCTACTCTACTCACCTTTGGTGACAATCGGAATACCTTAATGGTTGACAACGTCCGGGCAGCAATGAGAGTCGTCGTAAGGCTTGCTGACTTGCCATCACCTGCTACAGCGGCGAGCTTCTCGACCGAGCAATGCATCCGCAGAGTACAGTCAGAGGTGCTGCCAACTCGCAGCAACTATCTCAAGGCAAGCGACAGTAAATGTGAGGCAGCAGGAATCATCTACAACAATTGGGCCAAACTGCATCCCGATGGTCCTGGTGAAGGGCGTGCCACGGCTAAACGCACTTTGACAATGTATCCAAGAGCGTTACATTTACTTATCAGCAAGTGTGGCCATGCTAGTGTACTGGTAATAGACATTAATCAGATATGTGTCGTCACTGTCATTGGCCATGTGCTGGTGTGCTGCAAGAGCTGTGCAAGGATTAGGGTTTCAAGTTTAGGGTGTGGGGGTTTAGGAATTAGAGTATTCTGTTTAGTTATTAAGGGTTAAGGGTTCAGTGTTTAGGATCTAGGGTTCAGTGCATATCCACCTGCTTGATTGGCTGGTCCAGCGGCCCCGTGAGCGCATAGTGGCCAGGCGGCGACGTGCGAAGTGGCTGCACCACGCGCTGGCTGCCGCTTGCAGTTTTTGCCGACCATACTGGTGGCGTCCTTAGAAGAGGCGGCTCTGCTGCCTCTCCAACAGAGTCGCCGCTGGACTGCACCACCCCTCCTTGATGAACCGCTGACTCCTTCCTGCCCTCGCTGCCGTTGTCACTGCTGCTGCCGCTTCCCTCGCCACTCTCCTCCACGTCCTCCTCTCCGCCGTCGTCACTGTCACCATCTCCTCCATTGAGCTCCCTGCTGCTCTCCCCCTCCTTCATCGCCACTGCCGCGACCTCCACCGTTTTTGTGTCCACATTGGCATTCTCGTGCTGCACCGCCCGCCAGTTCCCGCCATCGTCCCTCCAGCAGCGGGCCCCCCCGAGCTGCGCGCCGTTGCGCCCCGTGGGGAAGTACACGTGGAGGTCCCCGCTGGACGCCTGCAGAGAGGTGACTTGACACGCCGGCTCAGCCGCCGTCTAAGCATGGCCCCATGGCAGGGGCTCACTGCCAATGTGGGTCCCTACTCTGCTCAGACTTCTCAGTAGCTATCACCATGAAGGCTAGAAGGGACTGGGGCCTCAGGAGCTTCAGGAGCTTCAGAAGCTCCATGTCCTAGTGCAATTACTCAGGGGTTGCGATAATAGCATACGTACAGCTTAATCCAAGCTGTGAACCAGAATGCAGAATGGATGAACCAGATGGTTCATCCATTCTGACTTACACTAGGTTCTGACACCTTCATGACTTTGCCTGATCCATCCTACCATCCGATCCTGACTTTGATATGTGATCCAGCCTCATGCTCCAGTAGATGTACTCCTCAAATGCTACATCGAGCGGCAAACACGACAGGCTGAAGATGAAGCAACGCCATGCTGCTGCTGCGGGTAGTGCGGCGAAGAGGAGCACCTGGATGGACTGCAGGCAGCAGCCGGCCAGGGGGTCACCGTCCAGCGCGGAGCGGGTGCGCAGCGCCGCGTCCTCCGCCACCAGGCCCAGCAGGAGGTGCAGCGGGACGTTCACCCCCGGGAAGCTCGCCAGCACGCTCTCGGCTACCTGCGAGCGCAGCAGGCGAAGCAGGGTCTAGGCTTATGCATAAGGTACCAAATGCACGGATAAGGGTAAGGGCTTGATTCTCGAGGGTTCAAGTACAGGTCGGGATCCACAGCTTCGAGGAATTTCCCAACGTAACGGACGCGACGGGCTGGGCGCCGCGGAAGCCGGGACGTCCGGGCCGGGAGGACCTGTAGGGGCTCACCAGGCGCGGGTCGCCCTGTGGGGGCCCGGCGCTCGGCGGGCGCAGGTCCGCGCCGGTGACGAGCAGCTGCACGGGGGGCGCGGCCGGCGCCAGGCTCGGCACCGGCGTGGCCGCCATGCCATCTGCGGGCGCAGCGGGGCTGAAGTCGCGGCTCTCGGCAGCCTCGCTCCCACGTCGGCAACGGGCCGGCGGCGATGGGCCTGAAGAGGCCGCGGAAGAGGCGGCGGCGGGGGCGGCGGAATTGGCGGCGGTGAGAGCAGCAGTAGCGGCGACGGCGGCGGAAAAGGCGCCGGCGAGAGCGGCGGTAGTGGAGGCGGCGGAGGCGGCAATTTGAGAGCACAGCAACCTAACCCTAAAACGAGTCCAAGTGGCAAGGAGGCCGCGCCACGTGGCGACACTGCCACGTGGTGACGCGTGCTCGACGCGAACGCGGACGTGAGCATTGTCACGGCAGCGGACGCAGACGTGACAAGTCGGATCAGGTTGAAAATTTAAATACACTTCTGGTGTTGTTGTTAGCGTCCAACCTGATTACATCTGGGCAAGGATATCGTAGGAGGCAGTCGACGGCCCCAAACGTGTCATCGAAAGCCGCCGCCGGGTCACGTCCTCGTCGGCGGGGGCGTCGGCCTTGACGTCAGCGCCCTCCCCCCCCCCCCGNTCCCTCCCCGCCACACGCCCAAAGCCCTTTCCAGCCCCTCGCCTCCTGCAGCCCGTCTCCCGGCGCCGCCAGCCAGCAATCCGCCGGCTTCCTTCCGAGCTTCCTGCCCCACCATCCGCCTCTGGCAGGAGGTAACAGTATTCCGCTCTTATTACATTTTTTTGATGTTACATGGGTTGCACTTGGGAAAGTAATACCTACAGCAGCTCGCCGAAATTCTGACTGCCTGTGCTGTTGGCTGAGCAGGCAGGCCTTGCTCCGTGGACCTCCGCTCCCCCTCGTTGTTTCCCAGCCCCTCTCCAGAAGCAGCAATGCTTTGCCCGTCACTCGGAGTGGACAAGTAGCCCTGCGCAGCTGCCCGCACCTGGCTTTGGTCTCCCACCTCTCCCTCACCTCTGCTCTTGCACAAAGCGCTCCGCCATTTTCAGGCAGCCAGGCCAGCTCGCTCTTCCACCCTCCTGGAAAACATTTCCTCCCACCACTTCTAGCTGTGGGCAGCACGCAGCCATGGGTGGCGATAAGCGCAAGACGTCGGACGTGTTCGTCAAGGCCCTAGAGAACGAGCGAATCGAGTGAGTCGGGGACGCAATCACACTGCTCCTGCTCGCCACTCTCGTTGCCCACAAATGCCTGCTGCTCAGACTTCTGCAGGCGGCATGCTGAGCTGCTCCATGCCGCGTGAAAACATTGGTGCAGGTGCATTTTTGGCATACCCGGCGAGGAGAACATGGACCTTCTGGACTCGCTGCAGAGCTCGACCATCAAGCTGATTGTGACGCGGCACGAGCAGGCGGCGGGCTTCATGGCCGCCACCGTCGGCCGCCTGACAGGCCAGTGTGGCGTCTGCCTCTCCACGCTCGGCCCTGGCGCGACCAACTTCACGACCGCCGCTGCTTATGCTCAGCTCGCCGGCTTCCCAATGGTCGGCCGCCCACCTCAACTCGAGCACCTTGCCGGCTGCCGCGCCAAGCTGAGACGCCCACATTGCATCAGTGCGGCGACGGCTCTCCTCGTCGCCCCGACACCCCTGACGAGGTCTCGGCTGGTGGGACGAGCGCAGATGATGATCACGGGTCAGAAGCCAATACGGAAGAGCAAGCAGGGCTCATTTCAGATCGTAGATATTGTTGAGAATCTGCGACCCATCACCAAGGTGCGAGGTGCCACCGCCCTCTTAACTACGCCTGACGGGTAGTTAGTGTTCAATCTACAATGTCTAGACAAACAAGCTATTTGCATCTCCCATTTGTGCACCTCAGAGAACCTGGATTGGCATAAGTGACAGTGGGCCTGAATCGAAGCCGGCGACCGGCCTGCTTCTCCTGCTGCAGTATACGCGGCAGATTGCTGACGGCGACCTGGTGCCGTCGCTCGTACGAGAGGCGGCGCGGCTGTCCGTGGAGGAGCGGCCTGGGGCGGTGCACCTGGAGCTCCCAGAGGACATTGCAAGCACGCTCACCGACGCCGAGCTCTTTCCGGTGCACCAGGTCCGGCGACCTGTCGCCGAGGAGAAGGCCATTGCTAAGGCTGTCGCGATGATCGAGGCCGCCCAGCGCCCGCTGCTCCTCATTGGCGCCGGCGCCAACCGCAAACTCACCCAGAAGATGTATGTTGGTGCAGCCATACTGCAGCTTAAGCTCTAAGGCTTCCGTTGGCTCCGCAGCCAAGCTCAACTTTTCAATGCATAATCTGCATTGAAGAAAGGTCACTGTCACAGCAGGTTACGAGGCGATAAGCTCAGAGTGAAATTGCTAACAAGTAGTACTCACCGTCAAGTCTTTCTGATGGGGGTATGGTGTTCCCACTCTGCGATAATGTTAAGCTTCTTGCTGCTATTAGCTGGACACTAAGCAGTGCCCGAGTGGGACGCGCTCGTGGCCTTAAGGCTGTCACGAAATGGGCGCTCACTTTTGCTGCGGTGGGTGCTGATGGCGGCAGGCTGAGGCAATTCGTGGACCAGCTCGGCGTTCCCTTTGTCACGACGCAGATGGGCAAGGGCGTCGTCCCAGGTGATGCCTCGCTGACCGCTTCTCTGTCCCACATAAGCTGCCACGTCCAACTCAAGCATCAAGAAAGCCCGCGATCCTGCAGCGTGCACAAAGACCAAGAGTTCCCGAGTATGTGAGCTGAAGGGTCCTGGTGGACGGCACCGACTGAGCGTGCGCAGATTCGCACCCGCTGTGCCTTGGCTGCTGCGCGCTGTCCGCCAACGACTTCCCGCACCTGTGCTGCGAGACCGCGGATCTCATCATCAACATTGGCCACGACGTCGTTGAGAAGCCGCCCTTCATAATGAGGCAATGGCCACCCTCTCAAGCCAGCACACCTCCCTCTGGAAGTGAGGAGGTTGCTAGTTTCGTGAGTGTAGTGTGCCGTGCACAGAAAGCCCAATGTGTAGCCTGCAGGAAGGAGGTCCAGCAGGAGCTAATTGCCTGATATATATGAGGAAGATGTTCAATTGTCTTCCAGTTCATCTTGTGACAACCACCGTTGTGATATGATGGGATCTTCAGGCACAATGAGCCGCCGATGGTGATTCACGTGAACTTCTATAGCGCCAAGGTAGACAATGTCTACTTCCCGCAGCTGGAGGTTGTTGGTGACATCGCCAACGCCGTCTGGCAGCTTACGAATCGCCTGGAGCCCCAGAGCCACTGGGACCATTCCTTCATGATGGGCGTGAGTGGACCTGGACATCTCAGAACTCTATTCACGCTAGTGAATAGAGTTCTGAGATTGTTGTCAAGCTGCTGCCTGCCTCCCCTTTGCCCCAAACAGCCTTGCAGTGCTATGCTTCTACCTACGATGGGTGCAGGTTTGAAGAATCAAGCTTAGACTCCAATATGCAGCTGCAAGCTTAGCTTTTGACCTTGGAACTCTGAAAATCACCTTTTTTGAGACAAACGCGAAGGTGAAGAAGGACTTTGAGGACTCACTTCGCAAGAACGTTGACAATCCGGCCTTTCCCCTCTCCCCACAGCGTGTTGTGGCCGACGTGAGGTGCTTATCGTCACAGCATTGTATCCTGACTTACCTAGCTTTAACCTCTCCACTGTATCTCCTGGTCCTACTGCGAGTCCACGTCCACGTTGGTCCTGAAGACAACACGCGTGTGCTGATTGTTCCCACCACATCAACCTGCGCAGGAGAGCACTCCCAGATGACGGTGTCGCCTGTCTGGACAACGGTAAGCTGGTGTTACCTCTCCTTCTGTCGGTGTGTGACTCTAAGAGCAGCAATGGCTTGCTGGCTTATTCTATACCAGAGGGGTTTGTCCTTTGAGCACTGCATGTGTCATTTTGTCTTTATCAGGAACTACTAGAGATCCTTGTCGCTGGAGCAGGCAGCAGGCTGGTCTGTGCTGATCCACCCTTTCATCTTGCTCTCTCTAATGCAGGCATGTACAAAATCTACTTTGCTCGCTGCTACAAGGTTGGTGGGATATGAAACACAAGGCTTCTGGATTAGTGCTGCTCGCTCCACATGTTACCTACAGAAGAGCTCGACGAAGACGAGACAGGCTTTGACTTAGGATGTCTCAAATTTCTGCAATGCCTTCTATAGTAACTCTGCTGGTCACTAAAGTTATGGGCTTCATGACTTGATCCACTGTACTGAGGAAGCAAGGAGGTGCTTGACAGGCCTATCAACCAAACACTCTTCTGCTTGACAACGCTCTCGCCACAATGGGCGCCGGTCTGCCCTCGGCAATGGCTGTCTCGCTGCTCTACCCAGAGAAGAAAGTGGTGGCTGTATGCGGCGACGGAGGTTTCATGATGAATTCGCAGGTGCGCATGCATTGTACGAGGCCGAAGCCTCGTAAGCTTCTTCGAAGGGCCTTGTAAGCTTCCTCAAGCTTCAGAATGTGGAAGGATGGTGGAGCCAGGGACAGCCACAAGAGGAATAATGAGATGACCAATCTACTTTGACTACTGTTCTTCGAGTAATCATGTTTCTAATTCACGTGGTCATAGATTTCTTGTCCAAAACTAGTTCATGTCACCTCATCGTGAATTCTGACATTTACCCCTGCTTAACAGGAGCTGGAGACTGCGGTCAGGATCAAGCTCAACATGACTGTAATTGTCATCAACGACAATGGCTACGGCATGATCAAGTGGAAGCAGCATGCGGCGGGGTTCAGCAAGTGCGGCCCCCTTCAACTTGGATATAATTGTGCCCTTGTGGTGCGCGGCGCGGCAGGCTAAGCCGGGTCCATGTGAAGATTGGCATGTCCTTCTTTTCGGGCCATAATTAAATATTTCAATGTGGCGTCCTCGACCACTCTAATGGTTTCCCTAGTCAGCCTGCCATTGAACTTTGTGAGCTGACTGCCCTCTCCTTGCATTGGTGCAATGGTGATTGGTAGATTCGGTTTGGAACTGGACAACCCCGACTTTGTCGCGTATGCCAACAGGTGGGCCTCTGTCTCCACACCTCACCCAGGAATAGCAATCAACATGATTGATCTACATGACCTCGAAATATGTCCTGCTGGCCGGCTGTTTTCGGTGTCTGACTATGGCGAGGGCACTGTGAGCCACCAGCTACGGAGCCAAGGGCTTCCGTGTGACCAAGGCAGACGAGTTCCTCGAGATCCTGCACCAGTGCCTCGACGTCTTACCTGGCGTCAAGCTCATTGAGGTCAGTCTCGGACTTGGCTCGTCTACTCGTTGTGTTATGTTCTGCTCTTGCTGTGTACTGTGCCTGCCTGCATACGAATGTGTGCTTAAGCTCAGCGCTGAGCTGCTGCAAGCAGGTCCCGGTTGACTACACTAAGGACAATGAGGTGCTTGACAAGGAGCTGCCTGGGCTCGTCCGCAAGGACCACATGCAGGCTAACGTGAGATCTAGTCATCAATCTGGCTGCCATTGCCAAAACCCCGTGTGAAGAATGGCTATGATCACACTTGTTATCACTAATACTGACTTGATCTCTTTGGTGAGACCTTCACAGCATGTCTTATCATGGCTGCCAACGGCGGTGTCATGTGCAGGTCATCAGCGGTAAGCTCAAGGAGGTGGCAGCTGTGCCAGCCATTTGCGGCTCGACGCTCACCTCCGTCCCAACACGCAAGGACGACGAGGCGGACATCAACACGGGCGAGAAGTCTGCGGACATCCCCCACCCTGGCAGGACCCCTTCACTGACAGACAACACTGGCCCCGCGAAGGCTGAAGCGCCAGTCAAGGTGTCCTCGGCGGAGTTCGGCATGCTCCAATCTGCAAGCAAGAAAGGGGCCTCTGAAGGGGCCTCTGAGCACCAGAGTGCAGCTCCGCCAAGGGCAGAAGCGAGCACCTCAGAGTCGGAGGTCACCACATACCCGTTCTACATCGCTAATGTCGCCAAGCAGCCCAACACAGACCTGGAGGTCACTAACAAGTACACTGGTGAGTCAGCGCTATCTATGACTTTCCTGTTCGTTATGCTCTAAAGGTACCTACTTTCTCACACTCAGGCTCAAGACAAGCTAGCTGAGGTGTATCACATGTGTACTTGGTCTTCTCCCATACGTTCACAGCTTCACTTCTTCTGTGTGTTATCTTTGCTACTAGAGGTGAAATTGGTGTCAAGCTTTTCTGCTTCATGTAGCCACACCCATGAGCATCCGTATACGGTGGAACAGGCAAGGTGGGCGCGAGGTGCGCCCTGGCGCATGCAGCGGACATTGAGATGGCCATTGCAGCGGCAGAGCGGGCTGCGCCTGCAATGGCAGCCATGGCCAGCTACGAGCGCAAGGCGGTCTGTGAGATGGTTGTGAGGGAAGTGAAGGCGAGGTCGGAGGAGTTTGCCAAGGCCCTCTGCATGGAGGCTGGAAAGCCCATCAGGTAGCCCGCTGCCCTTGCCGGCCCTGCTCTCAGCAGGTTCTGTTGGGTTGACGCTTCGAGGTACTTGGTGCTCATTATTCTGAAGATTGCATAAAGCCTTACTGGAAAGAGTGGACCATTAAACTGAGAATCACAAATCTACCAAGTGATAATGTCATTGGCTACTAATTGTGCGCTTCGTTCATGATTTATAGGGACTCACGAGGAGAGGTGCAGAGGCTCATTGACACCTTCCAGATTGCTGCAGAAGAGAGCGTCCGTATGTAAGCACCAGTCCTTGTTGCCCATGGCCATTGATACAGTCCAGCTATCCTAGCTTGATACTGTAGATTAGCCGTGCCCAGTCCAAGTTGTGTCCAATCAAGGCCTAAGGCGGTAGTTGTGCATTTAAGATGTCACTCCTCACCGTCAGCAAATAGGAATACTTCTGTGACCAGCAAATGGGAATACTTCTGTGACATGCTGACCTTCTTGCTGCATCCCGGAGAAATGACATATGGATCTTACACTACTCCTGCTTCTGCTGAGGTGAAGGTATGGCGAGTATGCCCCCATAGACATTTCAGAGAGAGCAAAAGGCTACCAGTCCCTGGTAAGCTGCTATTTTTGGTGCATGCCTTAAGAGCGTGCAGGAAAAAGCACAAGATTTACCAAGTTGTGTGACTGAAGCCATGGTGCGATGCTGTTAGACCTGATAATTGTGCCATCCTGATTGCTGGTGGCGTGATTGGGTGGAGCCCTGCACATTTTGCTGACAGGTGAGAAAGTTTCCGATAGGCCCCATCAGCATGGTCAGCCCGTTCAACTTCCCCCTCAATCTGGTAAGCCCTTGGGCTCTTCACCAAGCGAGCTGCAAGGATCCTCCTGTCTCATGTGGCATTGAGTCGATTGCAGGCAATTAAAAGTGCTACACTGTGAGACTGTCACACGCAGCTGCAATGCTCTGACTCCTGATCATCTGCTTTTCAGGCTGCTCACAAAATTGCCCCAGCGCTTGCTGTCGGCTGCCCGTTCGTGATGAAGCCTGCCAGGTGTGGGCTGCCACCTTCATGCAGGCTTGGGGCTTGATTACAGTGACCTGATCTTATTGACCATCAGCTGAACGCCATCATCCGTGAGATGATTCCTTATCCTCGTTGCCATTTTGCCGCTTTGCCGCTGGCTTGCAGCCGTACGCCCATCGGGGCACTTCTTCTCGGAGAGATCCTGTCGCGTGCGAACCTGCCGGAAGGAGCATTCTCCATCCTCCCATGCGCCAGAGATGGAGCTGATCTCTTCACAACGGACGATAGATTCAAGCTCCTCTCCTTCACGGGGTCCCCATCTGTGTGTTCCGTCTCTCGTTAGCTGCTCTTCTCTCTCCTCTGCACTTGCATTGCCCTGGCTGTACTGCTGCCCAGGTTCTGCAACCCCCCTGGAGAGACTCAGTGCCAAGTCTATGCTGATACTTACCTTAATTGGACTCACCTAACAGCTTGATGGGCTTGTCTGCAACAGGTTGGGTGGGCTATGAAGGCTCGAGCTGGAAAGAAAAAAGTGGTGCTGGAGCTGGGCGGCAATGCTGCCTGCATTGTTGATGTGAGCATTGCTTCCTACTTTGTTGCGCCTTAGCCATCCTCAGTGATTATGTCACCCAAGCAATTTCACATAGCAGAGATGACTGCTTATGAGGGCTCAGACTCACTCTGCCTGTATTATTAACAGGTACTACTCTTGCTTTCTGCTGTCACTTACTAACATACTTATGCATTGTTCTGCTGGTGTGACAGGAGCTAGTGCCTGACATTGGCGGTGTAATTGCACTCATCGTGCACGGTGGTTTCTACCAGAGTGGGCAGTCGTGCATCAGCGTGCAGCGGATATACATAAAAAAGGCATGATAGACTATCGCTACTTTGACTGTATCTCGTGCAAATTGCCTTGTCAGTCTCACGATCTTGCAATGTTGCCAGCCGAAAGCAGAAAGTGGAGATGCATCAGGCAATGAGGCAATAGGGCGTCAGTGAGTGTGATAGTTGACACCCACTCAGTTACCAAAAAGAGCCCATATTCCTGCCATTGAGATCCTCCTCATTGCTCTGCCTATGCACAGAACCTTTATGAAACGGTCAAAGGGGCGCTGACTGAGGCAGTCTCGCAGCTCAAAGAGGTACGACAAAGTGATTGTTCTTTCACTTGCTGAAAGTGGATGCAAGCCACTGCTCTGAAATGTCGGGTAACACGATGGTGTCAACACATCACTCTCTCAGAAATGTTCATACTCAAAAGTAGACTACCACGAGGCCCTTCTGAGATTGCAGAGTTCTTGTCTCAGGGAGACCCACTAGAGGAGGAGACATTCATAGGCCCAATAATTGCCGAGTCAGAGGCCAAGCGCATCGAGCAGTGGGTGGATCACGCAGTTGAGAATGGGGCGCGGTAACCACCACCCCCTAGCAACTCTTGCCAGAACAAGGAGGCTTTACCTCTCCTATTTGTGCCTCATGCATTGTGCCATCTCTGCCAACAACACATCTGTAGCTCAGCCGTTTGCCACCGGTTTCCCACAACAGAGTCCTGATAGGTGGCAAACGCGACGGCGTCTTCTACAAGGCAACCGTCATGGAGAACGTGAGGACTGACATGGAGGTGAGCACTCGTCCGTCCTTGAAGGTAGTGCATGCTTCAAAAGCACGAAATCTTCAGGGATCAGCATGCAGCCGTTGTGAAGTACACTTCACAACCCTGAATGGATTAGAGAGTGCTCTGAATCTCCACAGAGTGACTGTCCTATCTCGCTGGCCAACTCAAAGAGCTGATGCAGACACAGCCTTGCATTGTATTTGCGCAGGTCCTTTGCGAGGAGGTATTTGGGCCCGTGGTGGTGCTCATACCTTATGACGACTTCACAACTACAATCAACGATGTCAATGCCTCAAAGTTTGGGCTCCAGGTAATTGATGTGCCGTCTTGGCAATTGCAAAGTGGGCCAGTTCTAAGTGCGGTCTCCTCGTCCTTATGGCCATGCTGAAGGAAGCTTTAAGGATGTGTACTATTTATCAGCGGGGAAAGTTCGTACTCAAGAAGGAACAATTCAAAGTAGAGGCCCTGTGGCAGCAACTTTCTAGTCTCTTCATCCTGTTAACAGCCAAGCTCCGGCGAGCACTGCAGGCTGGAGTATTCAACAGGGACCTGAACAAGGCCTTCTATGCATTTGAGCACCTTGATGTTGGCGGCGTGTGCATCAACGACGTGCCAAGCATGCGCATTGACTCGCAAGTGAGCTTTGGTGACTCGAATAATTGTGCTACAGTGTCTGCATCCTGCCAACGCTGCAAACACGTATCGGGCTCCACATGTCTGCAGAGCTTGATGCCCTTGTGTTGCTCTTGATGGCAGCCATACGGCGGCGTGAAAGACTCGGGGCTGGGCCGCGAGGGCCTGCGGTACGCCATGGAGGACATGACGGAGACCCGCGTCATGCTCATGCGCAATGTGGGTCAGATTATGTGAGACCATGCGCTTATTTACTGCACATGTTACGAGCTCGAGGGCATGCGCAAGCTCAAGCTGCAACAGAGGCAGACATCGTTGCTTTACTCCTGAGTGAAGCTTAGATCTGGGTCGATTTCCATTGGGTTTGAGAAGTAAACCTGCAAGTACAGAATGTAGATTTGAGGTGCAAGTGATGCCATTTTAGCTGCTCGCTGCTTAGCTCACAGCCATGTAAAATCGTCCTTGCTTAGAGGCAGGCACTTATGGGCGCAAGATGACTGGATTCCCGTCCTTATCCGCAACTTGCCCTTGTTTGCTCAGCCACGCCTCCTATCACATGTCGCCCCTTTGGGCTCGACAGCTCTGCTCGTCATTTGGTTTTCCAAATATGTCCATGGATTGACGAGGTGTTAAATGGAGTGTACCGCAATCATTGACGCATGCTACACTGATTTTAAGTATAGCGCAAGGTCAGCGAGGCACATCAATGAAACACCAGAGCCTTGCACCACACAGCGGTCGACATCTATGCATGTCCAAAGGCTGGACTTGAGGCGCGCACAGGCTGCACCAACCGCCATTGCTTGCTACTAAGCAAGCGGGCGATCATAGGAAGCCGCAGATGGCTTGTCATGTGGACTGCAAGTTGTAGAAGATGATCTGTCAGTCCTCCAAAGAATTTGCTAAGCTAAAGTTTTCCGAATTTGCAGTACAAATGCGGCAGCTAATGGTGGTCTAAGCAGGTGCAATGAGCAGTTGCCAGCAGCCAGTCAGCTGTTGGTAGTGGTGGCAGAGGTGGCGGCGGATTTTGGGAGGTGGAGCTCTACGACCCTACAGAGCTGGTTCCTGATATTCATGGAGACGATTCACACCGCCAAGGCCAGAAGGGGCGCATAATGCCCAAGCAAAGAACAACAAATAAGTTGTGGATAAGCGCCGGGCTACGATGGCACGTGCTAGCGCTTGACACCGACCATGACAGCCTCGCGACGGCGCCAGTACATGCATGTGCGCTCCGCCTCAGCAACGGCGGCAAGCAGCGCCTCATCAACATGGAGAGACCCCTCAAATGCTGCACGCTGCCGACCAACCATGCAGCGGTGCAGAAGAACGCCTGGAAAGATAGAGAGGGGGAGGAGGGAGGTGCAAAGGAGTGGTCATTGACGCTGTAGCAAGACCAGACCGGCGCTCAGGCAGTTTGCACATCGGGCATGCGGCCGCGAGTGCCGCGCAGCAAGTACCTTCATCGGCGAGGCAGTTGGCTGTGGCCTGGACGAAGGTGCAGAAGTCGTCGTCGCTCATCCAATCGCCAATGTTGGACAGTGTGATGAGGTCAAAGGGG
Source organism: Spirogloea muscicola (assembly GCA_009602725.1). Taxonomy (NCBI): domain Eukaryota; kingdom Viridiplantae; phylum Streptophyta; class Zygnematophyceae; order Spirogloeales; family Spirogloeaceae; genus Spirogloea; species Spirogloea muscicola. Next base: position 182,991 of record WELB01000036.1, read on the forward strand.
GCACCCTCCTGCGACCCCCGCACTGGCAGTGTGAGAGGGCAGAAGTAAAGGAAGAGGGAGGGCACTGATGGCATTCACAAGCGCCATCAAGCTGTGACTGTCGCATCGCCGTTGGCATGTGCTTGCACCTCGCGGCACAGGCACTTCGCCACAGCGACGGCATTGCCAACGTGGGCAGTCAGGTGCACACAGACGGCGCCGCTGCTGGGCTCCTCTGCCACTGCCGTGGCGCGTAGAGCTGCGGCGCCCTCTTTGGTGAGGTATAGTGGGTAACTCCTACAGGCTCCACCCTTAGGCAGGCCGCCTGCGAAGAAGCGGTGCATGGCGGCGTTGGCACCGTTGGCCAGCCTGCTAGCCAGCTGTGCCATCAGGCCCTGTGCACACGCCGCACTGCCGATACCTGTCAGCGTTGAAAGCCATGCAAGCTCCAACTGGCAGGAATCATGCCGGTCGCAGGTCACGCGGAGTTGAAGTTGAAGAGCTTAGAAGAACTTGACCACAGAACGACCTCCTATTCCTCCAACTTCATCTTCAATCAATTTAGTTGCAGTATGTAACTAAGCTTGAAGCTTCTTTGGTGGTGGGAGGAGGGGGTTGGAGGGTGAGGGTCGACTGTCACCAATCGAGGGTGCTCGAAATGCCGGGAGATGGCCACTCAAAACTCCCCACGCACCATGGCTTTCCATCTGCAGGCAACGGCTTGACAGCCGCTGCAGACACATCAGCACGCCATGCGGTGGCGACAGCACATAAGTAACTTGGGCTGCAGTTAACTGCGGACCTGGAAGGCGTCTGCAATGGCGGCCTGGGCAGGCAGCCGCCAAGTACAGCGCGCAGAATCTCATCAGACGCGCCCGTGGCGCCAGGCACCACGGCATCGCGCTCCAGGTGTAGCAGTGTGCCGACGTCGACTCCACGCACCGCCAGATGCCGGCGCACACCAGCGCTGAGCCGCTCCAACGCACCACTCGCTGCTGCGCCATGTGACACCTCCCCAGCCAGCCGCGCATCCCAATATGCCTGCGCTCACGCTTCAGTGGAGCCGGCGCTCAGTCTCTGACCGAGTAGCAAGCTGAAACGAAGTTGCTGTCATGGTCAAACTTTAACATGGGAGTCAAGCCACTCCAAGTCAAAGGCAAGATCATGTCAATGTCGAGTTAAGTCACGGTTGTTGTTGAGGGGTCTAAGGACTGTGTTGTGGCGCCCACCTGTTCGATGATGGGCAGCGCCTAGCGGACGGCAGCGACATACGTGGCACGTCGAGCAATGCCGGCTGCCGCCCCATGGTCGCCATCGAGGCCGAGGAAAGAGACGCGCCGCCAAGTGGTGCCTCCGGCGCTGCAGCGCGCTTGAGGTGAAGCAGGTGCGTCTGCGCCGCATTCACGTCCACTGCGGCCAGTTGGGCTATGGGCGCGCCAGGCAGGCAGCAGAGTGACAGCGCGCCGTCGCCACCGCTCACCACGACCAACAGGCGCAGGCGCCGCCCCCCTGGCCCTCGTCTGGGTGAGCGAGCACCGCGAAAGATCAGCGAGAAATTTGACTTTCAAGGGCAAGTGAGGATTGCACAGGAAGAAGAGGAAGAAGAGTGTGGAGTTGGGGGAACTGTCAGGTGCAGTCAGGCGGAGGAGGGAGGCAGGGGAAGGAAGGGGAGGGGGGGGGGGCGGCAAAGAAGGAGGATGGAGGAAAGGGCTGAGAGCAGGTGAGAGGCAGTGGAGTAAGAAGGACCCCAGCTGAAGCAAGAGCCAGAAGAAGAGAGACAGAATAGAAAGGCAGAGCGTGAGACACCTTCTTCAGGAGGAGGGGGAGAGAAAGGCTGAGGGAGAGGGAGAGAGAGAGAGGAGACAGAGAGGCAGGAAGCAGGGAGGCGATGTGAGATGGGCACGCGGAAGGAGCGAGAGACACGGGGGAAGCGCGAGCTCCCACCGTGCTCGCAAGTACTCGATGCAGGTGAGCTCTGCACGGAAGTCCTCGTTGTCGGACCCGTTGCTCAGCTCGCTCACGAGCTGCGGGGCATTGGGCTGCTCCGTGACGGGGCTCGCCATTGGCCCTGGCGCCTGCATGCAGCTGGGGCAGCCGGCCATAAGGCTGCAGAACCGGCACTCGCTGCCACCAATTTCAGCGCCGAGGCAGCCCAGAGGAGCTGGGCTGGCGAGCTGCCGTAGCGAGCTGGTGGGCCTCCCAGCCGGTGCCTTTGGCGCCAGAGCCAACTGGACCAGCTCAGGGAAGTCACTCCTGGACTTTGGCTGTCAAGAAGAGAGAGGAGATGGAGGAGAGAGGGAGGAGAGGCCAGGATGGGGAGGAGGGAGGAATGCTGGAGGCATCGACGAGGCCGCTCGGAGGTTCGGCAGAGCCTCACCTCCCCAGCCGCCATGGCGGCCTCCCTGCCCCTGCGGCGGTGGGAAACGGAGGCGCAGCCCCGCCGCCTGAGCCGCCGCCGCTCCCTCCGCCGTCGCCGCCGCTCGTCTCGTCGCCGCGGCGCTCCTACCCAGCGCGGCCCTCCTTTGCCTAGGCTGTAGTTCCGCAACTACAGCTATGGACACCCTCTGGATGCACCTGGCTGGCTATCACAGCGGCTCTTCTAACATCAGCAGCCGCAGTCCTCCCACTCCACCCTCCTCCTCTCCTCCTCCTCCTCCTCCCCTCGAGATTACCCCTCCCCCCTCCCTCTCCTCCTCCTCCTCCGGCCTCCTGGCTTCGCCACCCTCTCGCGCCGGTCGCGGCGGCTGCGCCGCCTCGCCGCGCCGAGCGCGTCCAGCGGCCACCCCGCTGCCCCGCC
>WELB01000036.1:197321-228244 GCA_009602725.1 Spirogloea muscicola
CCCCCCCCCCCCCCCCAACTTGCCTGCCCCCCACTCTCTCACTCTTTCATGTACTTTCCTGATGGCTTTTGCGGCACGACGATCGTACCCCTGCTGCCCTTAGACTTCGCTACTGCCCCAATTGCTATTGACTGAGGTGACGGCGGCGGCGGCGTCGTCTCCTAGGGCTGTGCGCTGTACAACAACTGGTGGCCCATGCTCACAGGTAGCGACCGCCCCACTCATTGAAAGCTGATTTTTCTAAAGCCCTTGACTTTGGACCTTCAATGTAGCCCACAAGCTCAAAATTAAGGCCAACTTTCCGACGTTCATTCCCTGCCTCCTGTTTCTCTGGGTCCTCCTTTCTCTCTCCCCTCCTCGGCTTGCCACCAAGCACATGACAGCCGGTCTGGCGCTCCCTGGACTGGAGATTCAGCCTTTGCTCACGCGTTTGTCTGGACTTCCTCCTCAAAAGCCATGGCGGCATGGTGCTCGCAGGGCTCATGTACATCCTGCTGCCCATGCCGTGCCTCTTCTTCGGCACTGGCTCCACCACTGACTTCATCACCATGGCTGGTGACGGAAACGAGTGAGTTGGCACACCCGACACCCCACCCACCCCCTCTTCTCTTACTCCTCCGCTAGCTGCAAGTTGCAGTCCCTGCCTCCTCGCTCAACTTCTCTGTCAGCTCCCACACGCGTCCACAGCTGGGAGGACGCGGCCAAGTTCCTGACGGGCTTCTCGTCGGTGGGGAGCATCGCCATCCCCGCGATCCTGCGCCATGCCGGCCTCATCACCGCGGGCGCCATGTGGATTGAGCTCCTCGCCTTTGCTGTGCTCGTCGTCACCATCCTCCTCTTCCAGCGAGCTTCTGCCGAGGACGAATGGGCCTGATGTCTCGCTGCTGCCGCCTGTGCTCCTGCTTCCTACTCAGTCTCTGGCAGTCTCTGCGCCTCCAATGACAGCTGTGCAGCGCTCACGACTGTCAACAACCGGCGGCTGGCAAATGCTTCGTATGTTGTTGAGTTCCCTTGCCCACAACCGAAAATAAGTCGTCAACCTACTCAGCTTTCACCATGTGCCAACAGTGGCAGCCACAGTAGCACAACAGCTGCTGCAGTGAACATCGCAGATTCAGCTGAGCCGCATGCCACCACCAGAGATGGCTCCTTCGCAACTCTCGCCAAGCAGTTCTGCTGCGCTGGCTTTTGTTGTAGAGCAGCTTTGCATGAGCCCACATGGAGCAACTGGAGCCTCACAAGGTAGCTTCAAGGCAGCCCCGTCAATCAAGGCCCACCTTTCGGCCACAACCCTTATGACTGGATTGGCATGCACGATGTGCAGCCAGCATGTGGGATCGAAGTGCAAACCAAATTGCAGTAAGCCTTCAAGCAGTAAGCAATAGTCATGCACAAACAAAGCCCACGATGGAGCGGCCCTCGTGTGGAAAATGATACTGCCTGGTGCTGTGGAGCGGTGGAAGTTGGTCTCTGTCATGCAGTCTTGCAGATTGCCAAAGACAGCCATACATTGACTCAGGCTAGAATAATAGTAAATTACACGTCTCCTTGCAGGATGCTGAATGATCAGTAAGAAAGCTCCCAGCAGACGGTTCTAAAAAGGCATTTCTGTCACGCCTTTCTGCTTTAGCAATGCCCCTGCAGTATAAGGGCTTGGGGCAGGGCAATATGTCAATGTGCCAAACTTGAGCCGCCTATTGAGCGCACAGTCCTCAACACAAGCTCTGGCCCGGCGTGGAGATGCCAGCTGGGAAGTACCATCTAGCTAAGCTGCCTACGGATATGGCAGGATCTTTGCCAGAGCAACCCGTGGGCCGCCATCGGTTCACCTTGGCCTGCCGCTCATTGTGGGCCGTGCAAGCCCTTTAAGAGAGCCGGCCACATGCAGAATGTAGAGCGGAATTGATCGTTGCTGTTGAGTCTTCGATGCTTGTAGAAGCCAGCTTGATTGTTGCTGCCAAGCACAGAGAAATACTGCAGCAGCTCCAGCATGCTCCCAGCAAGCCCGCAGCCGATGCACTGCTGTGCTACAGTAATGGTCGCCTGGCCTAAAAGGAAAGGACTTCACAGGCGGCCATGCCTGCACTGACTGCTGCGTGAGCAGGCAGCGTCTGCCCATCACCTTGATCGGCCTTGTTGGACCTTGATGCTCGTCTCCAGCTTTCCTACCTGGAAAGGACTGCTTGTCAGCCACCGAAGCGGACCGAGCTTCACAACAAGACCCCTTCAGCCAAAACAAGCACACTGCTGCCAGGCAATCCCAGGGAAGAGAAGAGTGATGGGGAGCTTCAAATGAGGCCGCTACTATCTCCTACTTGCAGCTGCAGGGCCTCAAGTTCAGCCACCGCTCTTCTTCGCTGGCCATGAGACTCAGCGAGCTCCGCCGCTCCAGCTGCCAGTTGCTCCTCAAGGTGGAGTTTCTCGAGCCGCCTTGCTCCTCGGTCCTGCTCATGCAGAGCAATGCCTCCAGCCAGCATGTGAGAGCATGGTCTGGCTGCTGCAGGACTAGACTGGACAGGCCTCAGGATATGAAGAGCAGGTAGAGGATAGGCAGCAGACCCTCATGTACAGCAGGCCTTCCTCCGCCTTCCGCAAGCGGAGCAGCAGCATGCGGTTCCTCTCTGTCAGCTCGATTGCCAGTTCCTGGTGCCGGCTTTCATTGGCGTCCAGCTCTTTCCTGCAAACGGTACAATCCGTTTGCCAAACAGAAGTCAGCTTCCGGAGCTAACTAAGCTGCGAAGGAAGTAGCAAGAAGAGACTTAGGCTTCTTCTTCTTCTTAGGCTTAGAGGTCTACAGGAAGCCCACCTCAGACGGTCGTTGACATCGCCCTGCTCCTCGAGTTGAAGGCCTGCTTCCGCCAAGCGCTCCTCCAAGATGCGGTTCTTCTTTGCCTGCCGGCTTGCAACCAGCTTCACAAGTTCAGTCGGTGGCAGATTTTGCTGACGAACGCATCAATTGCTGGAGGTGTGCTCCACTGTCACACATAACGTTCAGGCAGTGGCATGATTTGTGGGGTGGTCAGGCGTTCTGCAGCGTAGTAGCTGGTGCTCAGACCTGTGCCTCCGACTGGGAGATGAGCCGTCTCCGTCCTGGGGTGTCGAGGCCCGTCCTAGTAGACCTCAGCATCTGCTCCTGAGATTCCACCTCTCGCAACTTCTGCCTCAGCTTGTTGACCTCCGCATTGGCTTCACCAGCAACCTCCTTGAGCTCGTCGATCTGGGCATCAGCTTCCTGCAGGCGCCTCTGCGCCTGCCTAAGTGTATCCTTGGTTGCAACGACTTCTGCTCTTGATGCTTGCTCTGACTCTGAGGGCAGGACAGGCATAAAGGGTGTCAGACATCTGCAAGATTAATGTCATCATTTATATAAGCAATAAGAATATCGAAAGTGCGGTTCAAAACAAAAGAATTGGCTCAGAGTGAGGAGCACAAATTACTTACGTTTGACAGCCTGCGAAATGTCCATGGTGTCTCTCATCCGTGCTGCCTCCAGCTTAGCGTCCTGCAGTTGTTGCTCTGCCTTGCCAAGCTGCGACCTGGCTGTCTCTAGCTCCTCCAGGAAGATCAGCTCAGCACTGGCGGCTGCCTCCTCCGCCTGCTTGATGATGCTGGTCTGCATGCGGACTTCGTGCACAGCCCCTTGGTACTGGAGCTGCAGCAGCTCTGTCTGCTTGCTGAGTTTGTCAACCGTCTCCTCCAGCCTCTTGCACTCTGCCAGGAGCTTGGCTAGTTTTGCCTCTTTCTCCAGGTCAGCGCTTTGCAGCACTGCGAGCTGGGCCATGCTCTGCTGCAGCATCATACTCAAGTGCTCCTCCCTTCTAAGGAGCAACTCCTCCTTTTCTTTACTGCAGGCGCAAAGCACATACAAATCTTACATAGAGCTTCGGCAGATTAAGTAGTTTATGTTGCTGTTAACATCTTTGCTGTAATTGTATGTCTCTGCTCTGTGATCAAGTCTGAAAATGAGATAGTGGCTCCTTACCTTGCTTGAATTGCTTCTTCGGCCGACTGAGTAGATAAAGCTTGCTGCTTGGTAAGCTCCTTTGCATTTTCTTGCATCATCTCAAGCTCAGACACAAACCTCTCTTTCTGCAGGGTGAGAAAGCACACAAGCAAGAGATTGTTATTGCAAGCATAGGTCGATCGGTCTACATCGTACATGGCACCCTATTCCAGTTGACAGATATGATGAAATACATGAGCTCCCATTGACTCCAGTACCTGCAGCTCGTATGCTTCTGCCAATTTATGGCTCTCCATGGTGTTATGCTCACGTTCTTTCGTGATGCTCCTTTGAAGCTCCTCACTCTCCTGCTTTACTTGCTCATACAGTACAGTCACCTGACCGCAAGCCATAATGACGGGTCATCAGCTGCCCCTCCCTGTGCCTTCCATACATCACGGATGCAGCTGGGTCGACAACAGAAGGACGGTTCCAACCTCAGTAATCCTCACTTCAGCATGTCTCAACTGCTCCTTCAGCTTGGAGCACTCTGCATTCGCGGTGATTACGTTGCTCCTCACAAGCTCAAGCTCACTGCCAAGCTCCTGCTCCCTTGAGGACATTTGTGCCTTGTCCTCCTCAAATTTGAAATGTGCCTCCGTGAGTTCTTCGGTCACCTACATGCAATGTTTGCAAGGACAATTTCTGAAGTGAGATGGTCAAGCTGTGCACTAGGGGTCGTGAATCTCCAGCGGCAATTCACGCATTACAGAGGCAGCTCTGTCCAAATGCTGCAAAAGCCATACCTGCTTCATTTCCTTCTCAACCACTTCAAGCTCCAGTATTCTGCGCTCAGCTTCAGAACACCTCTTCTCGAACGTTTGCAGCTTACTTGCCTGTGCATGACATCCATGAAATATATACTACTCATTTAAGAAGCCATGTAAGTGGTGCTACTATTAAACAACTACCACGCTGCAGACAGGCGAGGTTTGACTGCTCTCTGCTTTCATGGTGTGGAGTATGAGCTTCACCATCAGTACACACTCTTGCCGAGCCTCCTGCAAATCCTTCTCAGCAGCAGCAAAGCCTTGCTCAGCATCATGCTGAAGTCGGGTGGCCTTTTCCAGCTGCAGCATCAAGTTGCCAGTCTCCTCCCGCAGTGTGCTGAGGTTGCTCTCTGCTGTCTGCAGCTTGCTCTCAGCGTCAATCCTGGCGGCTTCCAGCTCCATGTTGGAAGCCTCAAGGCCTTTGTTGGCCTCCTGGACATGGACAGACGCAGGGAGATATCAGCTCTGCATCAAGTAAGAAAAGCCCACATGATCAGATGCATCTGTTGGTCATTGGTGCTGATTGTTCGGCTGTGACAATCGATATTGCATAGCAGTCATGGCACAGCAGCATATGGCAGCAAGTGTCAATCAAGAGTGGCGTCTGGACCTGAAGCATTTGAAGGTCAAAGCACGTCTTCTCAAGCTCCGTGCACTTGTACTGCAGTGCCTGCTCGATGGAGGAGAGCTGGGATTTGGCTTTGTTCAGGCCCTGGGCCATGCTCTCACGCCGCTTGTCTACCGTGCTCTCTCTGCGGTCAATGTCGCGCTGCAGCAGCGAACTTTGGCCCCTGAGCACCTTCACCTCCCTTTCTATGTTGGCTTTCTCTGTCTGTAAGGCCCAGCATAAACAACTATCATGGTCCAGACACAGGAGGCACTATAGATAGGGGAGTGGTAGACAGCGTCACTAGTAGGGAGCACAACTACAATACCAGTACCAGTACCAGTACCAGTACAAATACCAGTGTTATACCAGTACCAGTACCAGTAGAAATAGATCAGCACCGGTATAGTAGATCAGTCATCAGGCACCAGTAGGAGTTATTGACACCTTGTGTCTCCAACAATGACATTCATTGCAGGCAGTCCACATGCTACATGCGGGTTGCATGTTTCTTACCTGCAAGCTGCTCTTGTCTTGAAGTGCTGTCTTCAATTTTGCATCCACGTCTTTCAGTTTCCCTCTCAGCTTCTCCAGCTCCTTCCTTTGGCTGTCCCGCTCCTTCTCCAAGCCTGCTGGCAGTGCCTTGGCTGCGGCCACCTCCTTCCGCAGCCCCCCAAGCTCTGCTCTTAGCAGTTGCACCTCATGGTAATGCTGCTGTTGGCACACCTGGCCATGCACAGTAAATGGCACATCAAGTCGAAGCTTGTGAGAGATAGCATGGTCACAGAGGAAGTGTGTGGAGCGGGCTTGATTTTATGGCATATTGTAAATGTACAAGAAAGCTGGCAAAAGTTCCCAACCTCCAGCTTGCTAGCGATTTCCTCTGCTAAGGCTTTTCCAGCAAGCATCTGCCCGTCAACCTCCTCCTTTGCATGTGTCACGTGCTCCTGGTAAGAGATAGCAGCAGCAGATTTCGTCATACCAACTGAAAGTGTTGTGCATAGCCTTCAATCTAGATAATCAGAAAAGTATAAACGCCAGGATGCTGACGGCAAATCAAGATTAGGCAGAGCTCGTCGCAAATGCCAGTCTTACAAGCTTAGCAATCGAAGTATCCAGCTCCTGACTTGTTGCACCAATCTGCAGCTCCATGTTTGCAAGCTCTTCGCGAAGGTTGCTGATAGTTCCTGTAAGTGCACATTCAAGCTCACGGTGTTCTTCCTCTCGCTTAGCCTTTTCCACCTCAAGCACTTTCAGCTCTTTAGTCAGTTGCTCATTATGTGCCTCTGCTTTGAGCAAGGCAACCTGCCTATCTGCAGACTCAGTGGACTTGACACTGACCACATGGTCTGACTCGGCCAGGAGACCCTTGAGCTTCTTGACGTCGCAGTGCAGCTCATCTAAGTCTGCAGTCGCTTCAAGAAGGGCATTTTTCAATCTGCCATTCTCATCGACTATTCTCTCCAGCTCTGTCTGCAGAGCCTCCACCTGGTTCTCTGCCTCCAGGCCATTGCCTGCGCTACTCTCCCATTGTGCAGCAAGTCCCTCTGCCAGCTTGGCCAGCCTATCCCTGTCAGCCTCTGAGCATCTCAGTCGTTCCTCAAGTTCTGCCAGGGACGGCCCTGAGTTGCGGCAAGTAATGGTCGGCCCGTCCTTGAGAGCTGAATGATGGTCTGAAGCTGATGGCCAATGCTTCAAGTGCATGTTGAGAAGGTCTATCTCCTGCCAGGCATTGTCACGTAACTCTCCTTCTTCCTTCCTCGTCATTTCCAGCAAATGCAGCTCCTCTGACAGTTGAAGCAAGCTGTCCTTAAGCAAGGCAATCTCCTGCTCCATGAGATCCCTCATCTGCACGACGTATGCCCGTTCGGCAACAAGCTCCTGCTCAATGTCTGCCTGCTCTTCAAGCTGGTCAGCATGTCCCATATCCACCGTACCTACTTCTGTAGCCACCTGCAGACATTTCCACAGGTGCAATCAGTGTCTTCTCTCCTGCCAAAGGCAACCATGACATGCACTGTGTACTTGCATTGCAAAGTCGATGTCAGGCTGCCAGATGAGCAGAATAGTGAGCGGAAAGTTGTGCTGACAAGTAAGTGCAACAGATGTTGGTATCACTTTGTACCAACCTCAGTCATTGATGCCTCTCCTGTTGCAGCCAAATATTGTCCCTCGGACTTGGCCAAAGCTTTTCTGAGCTCCAGCATCTCCACTTGAAGCTGCATCACATTGGCACACCTTAGCACACCTCAATAGTGTGAGCTCAAGAGCCATGCCCGCTGGAGTAGGAACAGATGCAACACAGCTTGTCTTCGAAGTGAGCTCTCACCTCATCCACATGCTCTTGTGCTGACTTCTGCTGGCTCGAAGCCAGCTCCGTGACGTGTTCAAGCTCCCGTTCCATACACGCCTTCTCTGTCTCAAGGTTACGCACCTGTGGAGCAGCACATAGCGGCATGCATATGCAAAGGAAATACGTATGCTAGAGCCCCCATGTTACTTCTCCATGGAGCTGCACAGTAAAAGTGTTTCAATCGCAATAACAGCAACGTATGTGATCGAAGACTATTGTACCTGGGCTTGAAGCTGACTGATCAGCTGAGCTGAGTCTCCCAGACTCTTTGTCCTGCGGTCAAGATGAGGATGTACATTTTCCTTCCGTGAGCTAGTCCTTGTAGCAGTATCGTTCTTAGGCGTCTGCACCTTGGCAGAGAAAGCATATCAGTCAAGAGTTGCACAAATTCCAAAGCCATGGCGTCATCAACCTCTGATCTGCATGGAAGAGCTATGGCAGATATCAGAAATGTTACCTTGTGGTACCAAGCCTACTGTCACAAGGTGTGATAAGTTTAGCAGGCATCCTTGTGTCATAGAAAAGCCGCGAGCTCAAGTCCTCAGGTATTATCGTGCTTGTCTTCCTACAAGTCTTACCACAATAATTGCAGTGCATGCTTTGTGCATAGCTCTCATCATACCATGTGGAGCAGGGAGTAAATACAGGGCAAGCAGTGGTTTGCTTGCTGAAGCTCACCAAGGTGCCAGCTTGGAGATGCATTCCCTCGCTCATGCTTCGCCGCCTCCTTACCTTTGTGCCCAACTGCCAACGTGCTCTAGTCGAGGAATAAGCAGGAGTTAAGGACTGCCTCTTTGTGTGCCTTCTTGCCTGATCTGACAGAGGCATCTTCACTGGCCTTCCACTGGACTTTGGCGTGACTGCCAGGGCCTTGCTTTGTATATGAGCCTCTGCTGGAATTGCAATCGGAACCTCATCACCCTTGCTGCTTAGCGAAGGCACCACTCCTGGACTGGACAGCCGGCTAATGATTGCCTTCAAGGCGGGGACTTTGTCCCCTTCGACCAGACTCTCAAAGGTTGGGGGTAGGTGGGCAGTCCTGCAAGTCCTCTTTCGCAGGAAGTCGGCCTGAGCATCTCCCAAATCCTTTCCAATACCAGATCTCTTCTCCATCTGGAGTGCACATGTCAATGTCAGCTCCTTCAGGTCGAACTTTTGCATCTGCGCTGGCTGATTTTCGGTGACCTCGCTAGATCCAGATGATTCAGACATTAGAAGAGCATGGCAACCGGTAACAATGGACTCCACTGGGAGTACAGAAACCCTTACATACCATCTGGCCAGATTGTTCATCCGTTTGTCGGCGGGGAGGACACCAGGTTTCACGACGATGGCCCTGAAAGCCACAGAGTAGACTCTGTGTTAGTGCAAAGCCCTATATACCTCGACTGTGTGGGTCATCTCGTTCATGTAAATCGCTACTGTTGTATATGGTTAATACATGCCTTCTTTGACCACCGGTCCACGTTTCGATCGTCAATAGCAGAGTTGATGACCATGGTGCTAAGGTTCTCGATCTTCTGCTCCTGCTCTCTGATGCGCCTCTCAGCCTCTACTTGGGCTGCTCTTTCCTCCTGCAGCTCCACTACCATCCTCTCCCTCTCAAGTTCAATCTGCACATGGTAGGGACAATAAATTGTGATATTCCTACTAAATGACAAAGGTTTGCAAAGAAAGAATGCTTAGATTGCTAACTCACCTGCTAAAGCTTGCGTTGGTATTGTCCTGCTTATTATACCCAATCTATATCAGAGTACGACCATTGCGCATCTTCAGACAAGGTTCACAAAACCGTTGGTCTACTTTTACTTATTGGACCAACCTTGAGCATTTCATTCCTGAGTAGCAAGATTTCCTCCTCGAGATGTGGGGAATGAGACTCCTGCATTGCAGCGCACTTGCATAGTCAGGGAGGGTGATGTTAGCACAATGCAAGTCTATCTGGGGCATCTTTCCTGACGTGGTCCTCAAAGTACCTGTCTACAAAGGGCATGTAGAATTGTGTCATTTATCAAGGTGATGCACGCTTCCCTATGCTTCTCCTCCCATTACCATTGGCATGGTCTGTTCTTGTACCTGCAACTTCAGCCTCAACTCCTCAATCTCGCGTTTCTGCCTCTTCAGTAAGGCGGCATCTGTGAGCACCTGCAAGTCTATCCTATGCCTCTTAGCCCTTGCCAAAGCAAGTTCGAGCACAAAATATGCTTTCACTGGATCACGCACTTGGCAAGCTCAAGCTCCTATCACTTCTGTGGTACAAGCAGCACCAAGCATTCCTCATGCAGTGGGTGTACCTCATTGACTTGTGCGCAGTTGGTGATCTTCTTGGCTCTGCTTGCAAATAACAGTGTACCCCGGGTCTCATCCACGTGGATCTATTTCGGGCAAGCACTTTTATGCTGGCATGAGCAACCATCACGTTGCCAATGCTCTGCTCTTCAGACTGCTTGCCTGCCAGCATTCTGTGCTGGCAATATCAAGACCAGTAAAGTCGGCTGGTGCAAGGAAGCAGTCACTCACTGCAGCAGGTGTTATGTTGCAGATGATGGCCGTCTTTGCATTGCCGCCCAAGGCAGATTGCAGTATACGGGTCAATTTACTATCCCTGTATGGCACATGGCCCCTGCCAAATCCAAGGAACTAGCAGTCTGTGAGCAGCAGGGCAGCGACAAGACACCAACCTTCTATTTTCGGAAAACAAGCCATGAATTAAGAGAAGTGAAGTTTGTGGATACGACTATGGAACCAGAGGGGCCGGTTGTGAAAATGCTTGTCACCCACCCTGCGCAATATAATTATCAGGAGTGATGGGGGTAAAGCTCACCCATTACGCTCGGTGCCTTCAGACAGCTTGTTAATGACAGTGCCCAAGGTCATGAGGCTCTTGTTGATGTGAGTGCCTTCTTTCAGACGGGCACCTTCAGCGCCCGTCTTGGCTATTCGCTCGGATCCAGCAAGGTCAACCAGATTCTGTATGCAAGATGGCCAGATTAGCAAAGACCTATGAGATTAAGAGCAGATTCGCATCAGAAGAAAAGGAAGAAGACCAGTATGTACCAGCACAAGGAAATGTCAACCAGCACGTCTTACCAATGTTGAGACCCTCACGGCGTCAACCCTCCTGTCCTTCTGCGTGTTGTCAACGTCATCCATGCTCTTGTCCCTGCTCTCAATGACCTGACGCAAGCCCAAGCACACTTGCCTATAACCCACAAGCAAGTCACACTACCCTATAGCCCACAAACAAGTTGGCATCAAGACACTCTCACAACATCCTAGCCAAGCGTCTAATTTACTGCTGAGACCTATCTCTACCTTGAACAAGAACAATAGTGGATTGAATAACACCGCTGGGCAGGGCTAAGAAGCACTGATCTCAAGTCTAGAATACTACCATTCTGAAAATGCTGTGTGAACGACTGCTGTAGACATTCATGTTGGTCTCACCAATATGCCTGTGCGCTGGACCACACAATCAAGACGGTCAAATTCACAAGAAAATAAGAGTAATTGCTGTCTCGCTGTGAAGCCATCTGGTCCAAAACTGCCTGAGTTCTATTTGATGTTGTATCAGGTTTTCATAATCGAAGACCACCTGAGAAAAGCGGACTTACAGTCTGATATTGGGGAACCAGACAATTCATGAATTTGCAGGGAGGGGCCCCAGCAAATCTGGTAGGCCAAAGACATGCCGAAGAGACTAGGCCAGCATACCTTCACCCGACTCCAATATTTCCAAAACCTGCTCCGGCGTAACAACGATTTCCTCACGGAGGCCAGCTACAAAAGTACCCCTCTGCAGCACCCTTCTGGGGTCAGCTCCATGCTATGTCGGATACCCACAGCAAGTATATCCTGCTGCACGGCCTGCTAGGCCAGTGGGCGTTGTTTAGGCTACCTCAAGGCTTTCGTGTATTTGCAGCTTGCGATTTTCGGGAGCCAACAGATCATTGATCTCCTCATTGTAGATCTCCATGTATGAGACCCGGAGCAGGAATTCGCGAGTTGTCGCCTGCAGCCTTGCAGCAGGGAGAAGCAGCCATTAGTGGCCTAGCATGCGTAGCTCAACTTGGAGGGCCGCACGTGAGCACTGCGGCCTGAGCTGCGCCAAAAGTGTGACTAGACATAGAAAGCACATGCACAGGCTGAGAGCTGCATTCTCGTGCTTTATTGGTCAACGTTCATAGCTACAGGATCTGCCCTGCTGCATCTGTCGCCACACCTCTTGAATGTGGCTGAAGACGTCGTGCACAGCTAGCGGAATGATGCCCGGCTCCTCAGGCGTGCCGCGCATTGTGTAAGTCTTCCCACTGCTCGTCTGGCCATAAGCAAAGACAGTACCTGGCGATATACAGCAGCCCTCATGTGACAAGGCTGAACAAGCCTTGGCAGCCACGGAGAGATGCTAGGCAACTGGGGCTCAGCTCGCTTCTGGCTGTCTGCTGGGCTATAAAGAGCAGTCTCTTAACAGCTACAATAGATGAGACCAAGTGCAGCTGGTCCGGAGCCCGTGGTTGTCGTGCATATGTCGTGAATACGGACCATTGAAGCCATAGACAGTCGATGTTATGATGTCCTTGGTGTCCTGTTTGTAGATGTCGAGGGTCTTGACATCATGCTCGAATACGCTGTCTGTAGGTCGAGGGCCAAAAAACAGTCTGTATATAAGCTAGAAGCAGAAGCAATGAACAGGAGGAGGGCCCCATGGCTGAGAAGGAGAAGAGGGGCGGCGGGGGTCTCCTGTAGAAGCGCTGCCTCGTACCGAAGGAGAAGGAGTGGCCCGAGACGACCGCGCCGGCGGTGGTGCAGAGGGCGACGGTGTTGGCCTCGGCGTGCCAGGGGCTGCCCTTGGCCAGCTCCGGCCGGCTGAGCGGCCGGACGCGGATGGAGACGGAGATCTTCTCCATGGCCGGCGCCTCGGCGGCCGCCTTGCCGATACCCTGGGCGGCGCCGCGGATGGCGACCGCGGGCGCGCGGCGCCGTCTGCCTGCTCGCCGCCGCCGTGGGCCGGCNGGGCCGTCAACCGCTGACTCTTGCGCCAGTGGCAGCCGCCTGACGCGTCAGCGTTAATGCGGGAACACCCCCGTTTCCCCAGTCTTGGGTTTGGTAACGGCGGGGCTGGGGTGACGGGCGGGGCGGGGGGAGTTGCGGTTAGGTGACGGGGCGCGGTGACGGTGGCTGAACGGGTGACGGCTTCCAGGCTAGGGCAGCAGTCGCTTCTCCAGGCTAGGGTTGCTGCTGCAATTTTCCCGCCCCAATTGCCGCCCGCCCCTTCGCGGCGCCAGTTGCGGGGCCGCCGTCCCGCACGCCGGCGGCGGCAGCGGTGGCGGCGGCGGCGGCGGCGGCGACGGCGGGGACAGGATGCCCGCGCATCGCAAGTCGGGCGCGGCAAAGGCTCGGGACTTCGAGGTGCAAACGCAGCCGCAGCACAGTGGGGCCGGCTGCCGCGTGAGGCCCCTGTGCGCCGCCAACGAGCGCCTCCGAGAGAAGAACGCTCAGGCCTGCTGTGAGCGTGCCTGCGCCTGACGCCATGGTTCTCGAGCGGCGATGGCGGGACAGGGCGAGAACCTGCGCAAGCTTGATGCGCTTGCAGAGGCCCTCCACAAGCGCTTCCCCGACTCGCAGGTCGACCGGCAGAGCGCTGCCAAGCTCACTGTCCAGCTCATCGACTTCTCCGAGCTCGTGGCTGGCAAGGAGGTGCCGCTCTTCTTCCCCATCCCCTGCTCTCCTGGCCGATTGAGATGAGGCGGAGGTCAAGAGCGTCCATTTATGCGTCGCACATCAGTTGGTGCGCCTACCCATGGTCCTCGCTTCTGGCCCAGGACGGCGTTGGCCGTGATGGAGTAGCTTGATTGCTTCTGGCTTGCAGAGTTGCCGGGGCCAGCAAGCCCCAGGTGCTCGGCGGCAGTCTTGCTGCATGAGGCAGGCTGCAGTAGGACTCTGCCGAGCTCGCGCTACGGCAGAGACATCGTTAGCTCTCGTTGTTGACACTGAATGCCCATCTACAGGCGCCGCACCAGCCCCCATTCCTGCGCATCCCCCTCAAGCTCTTCCACGACTTCCGGCCCAACGGCGCGCTCGCGACCATCCTCAGCAAGTGCATCGAGTTCAAAGCGGAGCAGGATGTGCGGCGCATCGACTTCCAGTCCCCCGCTCGCCGCGACTCCCTCATCATCCTCCTCCAGCGCATACACAAGGAGCTCGAGGTGCGCAGCGACAGTGGCCGCGACCAAAAGAGCCAGCCTCCTCACTCAGATCAGGAGAGCTGGGCAAGCTGCATATGCTGCAAGTGGTTCTTAAGACGGATCGTGCGAGTGGCTCGCAGGCCAAGGGCTTCTTGAGGCCTCCCAAGATCTACTTCACACCCGGGGCAGCTGGCGAGGAATTCGAGCGTCTCAAGGTGAGGGACAGTGGGTATCCTGATGTCAAGGAGACTGCCTGCATTTGGCAGGTCATCCCATTGAAAGCTGCAGGATATTGGCCTTGACTGATGCTCTTTAGCTGCTTCATAGAAGGCTGCTGATCATATTTAAATTGCACGGGCTGCTGTTACCGTATGCAAATCGTATGCAAAGGTCCACCCTACATATAGGCCCATCGGTAACTTCCTAAAGCCTGATACCTCTTATGTGTTGCAAGGACTTTGTCCTGAAGCAAGCTGGCGCTGAGTTCGCAGCATCCGAGTGTGAGTTGACGAACTTCTCCATGTGCAGTTGTGCATGGTGGACATCAGACATATTGTCAGTGTGTCTTTAGGTTATTCTCTTGATCTGGTTTTGATACCTGCTGCAAATAATTGCTGAGTTGCCTATGTCCATTGCTGCTCGCCAGCTGAGAGGGGCGTGTCGCACATCCTGTACCTGGACCCACCGGCGGAGCCCGACGCAAACCCGGACTCAGAGTGGATCCGTACGCTGGAGGTGCAGGGGAACTTTGCCAGGGTCCACTGGTGGTACTACCCTGACAGCTATGATGAGTGGCTGCCTCTTGGTGAGGTCCGCATCTGCGCTTCAGATACCCTCATCTTACAGGACACGTAGTCCGGACGAGACAAGTCAGCTACACAAAGTCTAGATTACCAAAAATGGGTCACGGTCAGGCATTGAGATGTTTAAGGGTTATCTTGCTCAAGCCCTCTGGCACGGTAGCCCTCAGCTCACTATCCACTACTCTATGTTGGTGGCAGGCGATGTTGAGGGCGAGGCAGAGGAGGAGACGCAGCACAAGGGGCCCTGGCACCTTCACCTGCGATGGCTCAGGGACAGCTGCCTCTACAATGAGTGGTTGGCCCACTTGACCTTGAACCGGGCATTGAGAATGCGTCTAAGGGCGTCCGTTTAGTACCACAAGAGTGCACCTTCTTGTGGATTGTCATGAAAGTGCAAATATTTTCTCTTGTGTTGCCATCAGGATGAATGAGCTGGACTATGTGCTTGAGGAGAAGGAAGTTACGAAGAAGGGAGCCAGCGGCGCAGCAAGGAACTCGCGGAGCAGAAGCCGGCGGAAGCATTCACAGGATGAGGGGGATGAGGCGGTCCTGCCAACGACCACGGAGACTGCTGGAGAGGAGGCAGGTGGGAGGAAGGGCAAGCGCGGGCAGGAGGGGGAGCTCGATGGCGGCGCCCCCGCTGACCGTGACAATGGTGGGAGCGCTGGAGTCGGGGCTGATGTCGAGCAGGGAAAGCGCAGGAAGCGGTCTGCAGAGGATGAGGGCGTTGCAGAGGGCGACGACCAGCCGCCAGGTGCTGTCAGCAGGCGAGCATGCATGTGCGTCTAGGGTTGAGGGTTTTAGGGTTGAGTGATAAGAACATTTTAGGGTTGATGGTTAGGGCGTGGTTTTGGGCAGGCTAAAGCAATTGCCTCAAGTAAGACGGTCAAGATAGTCATATGCTGCAGATGCACAGCTGCAGTCTGGGTGATACAAGGTTGAGCTTCAAGGGATGGGCAAGGTGATGCTGTATACCTGGAGGGAAAGTAGAGAGCTTGGAGCATCCGCCACAGTGCAGGCAGCCTAAAAGTCGAGACATTGGCCTGTGTATCATGCTCATGGCTATTTGTGTCGAGTGTGCAGCTCTAAAGCTCCGGCTGACCAAACGCGGGGACGACTACACTGTAGCGAAGCAGTTTGATGTAGGTACAGAGGCAGCAGCGGCTGTGGCAGCAGAACAGAACGGCCTGGCATCGCCTCTTCCAGGCAAGCGGAAGAAGCAGCTGCCTCCAGGAGGTACGCCAGCTCCCAAGGAGCCGCCGGTGCCGCTTGGACCTGACGGCAAGCCCGTGGAGGTGCTCCCAGGCAGGGCAGAGCAGGTCAACGACGTGCCCCGTGTGTCGAGGCAGCAGATTGGGCAGCCGCATGCTTCAGTGCTGGCAGCCATCGACGCCCGAGTGGCAGTCAATGGCAGTGCAGGCAACAGCGGCAGCGGCGGTGGCAATGGCGGCATCGGTGGCGGCGGCAGCCAGCTGCCAAGGGTCGAGAACATCTCAACCTACACAGGCCAGCATGGCGCCCCCAAGCCGCCAGTGCCAAGCCCGACGCCGCATTCCGCGCCGCAACAGGAGGGTGGAACACCGTCCAAGCCGACGACCCCGGAGGTGCACAGGGTGCCGAGCCATGCTGGTATGAGTCCACTCTGCTCTCAGGGCTTTGCTTCTCTGAGTTGCTGACACAGAAAGTTAGGCTGTAAGGTTAGTGATAGTTGTCAGGTCCTTATGGCACGCAGACACTGTCATGACCTGCTGTCTTTCATGACCACGCGTACCAGGTTGGTTCTCATGGACGCGGATACACCCGTTGGAGCGCCGGCACCTGCCAGAGTTCTTTGAAGGCCAATCGCAGTCCAAGACCCCGGAGCTGTACATGGAATACCGCAACTTCATCATTAAGAAATATCGAGAGGACCCCCTGCGCCAGCTGACATTTACAGAGGTCCGGAGGATGCTTGTCGGCGATGTGGGCATGCTGGGCCGCGTGTTTGACTTCCTTAGTCACTGGGGCATGATCAATTACCAGGTACCCAATGGTTCTAGCTGCGGCTGCTCAACATGTGAAGTGGTTGGTTGTCATGTCCTGTAGGTATTTTAAGAATATTGTATGATGTTGTGACATTTGAGAATATATCCCTGCTTCGAGAGCAAGATGTGTGTAGACAACCCTGAGCCTTAAGTAGCACTGTCTTTACACCTGGCCGCATTTTCCCACCATTATGCGCAAGGTATCTGCGAGGTCTACCTTGTAGTTGCATCCATGCTCTCATACTTCACGCCTTTTACATGTCACTGTGTTTGATCATTGATCAACACCACTGTATCTGCTCCAGAGTTGTAAGAGTCATCAGAGTCCTCAAGTCCTCAATTCGCAAGGAGACTACTCAATGTCCTAGTTAGATGGTGCAAGTATATTGTCATGCCTAAAATCATCCAAGTTGCATAGCTGTAGAGTTTGCCATTGCCCAACAGAATGAGCTTCTCAGAAGTTTGTCTTATGTCTTACAGGCTACGGGTGAGTCACGCCAGCGAGGGCTACCGTGGGCTGGTGAGCCAGCAGCGCTGGTGGAGACGGGCCCAGCCGGCGTGCGTGCAGTCGTGCCAACCATTGTTGGCACAGGCCCAGCCTTGTACCACTTTGCGGACCCGAGGCAGCCCCACACGGGAGCACACGAGCAGACCCTTGCGACCCACCGGAGCGCCTATGCACCTGCCAGCGCGGAGGCTGCGGTCCAGCAGGCTGCACAAGCTGTCCGTGGACGCGTTGCAGATTACTTCTGCGATGCGTGCGGCGCAGAGTGCACTTCCAGTCGCTACCACTGCCGGATCCAGGTGAGATTGGCCACCTTCCTCCGGCAGCCTCTCAAGGAGCTAAAAGGGCTTCACAGGTGGCCATCTAGATCCTTTTGGAACTTGACACAGCTGAGTTCTATTGTCCTGCAGCCCAATGTTGACCTTTGCCCGGGCTGCTATGCCGACGGTCGCCTCGGGCCTGGCCTGGCCTCAACAGACTTCACTCACAAAGGACCTGCGCCAGAAGAGAGCGGCGGTGGGGGCATGATAGAGGACTGGAGTGAACAGGAAACATTGCTCCTCCTTGAGGGGCTGGAGCTCTATGGTGACAGCTGGACGGAGGTTGCCGAGCACGTGGTAACGAAGACAAAGGCGCAGTGCATCTTGCACTTCATCAGGCTGCCCATTGAAGACCCATTCTTGGAAGTAGGTCCCTCTTTGCTCCTTGATTGCAGATTGTCTTTGCAGACGTACCACGGCTTGCTACTCCTATTACTGTTCAAGTATGTCTGACCTGCAAGCTTTCAGTGCAGGCATCCTGCCAAGCATTCCACATTCTTGAGGAAGATGGAAAACAATCAAGCATGAGCTTGTGGTGCTTGTGGTGCAACATTGACACACTGCTTGACAGGTGCCCATTCCTCAGCAATGGGCTGCCCTCTTATGGATTTCCATGCTATTCACCTGCAGGAGCTGGAGACGACTAACTCCGGTGCTCCACAGCCGGTTTCTAGTGCGACACAGGCCCCCGACATCTCATCAGATTTTAGAGAAGACAAGCGGGACGAAGGCGAGACATTGGTAGCTGATGTCTCGTCTATAACATCCGAGCTCACCCCTTTTGCTGATGCCGGCAACCCCATCATGGCACAGGTCGGCCCTCGCTGTTTGCAGTTGTGCCTACTTTGCTCAGCCTACTACTGCAACCTTGTTGCAGGTGTAGTCTTTGACTACTATGTAATACTTTTTTTGCTCTACGTGCAGGTTGCCTTCCTGGCGGCCATGGTTGGACCACGTGTGGCAGCTGCAGCAGCACAGGCAGCCCTCGAAGCCCTGACGGAGGAGTACCCAGAGAACGAGTTGCGCATCCATGATGGGCAAAGTGCACCTGGTGCTGGGGCAGCTGCCCAGGCAGAGAGAGGCCCGGATGTGGGCAGCGCTCCGACCACAGCAGCAGAGACTACAGAGCAGCAGGCAGGGGCTCCTGCCACAGCTTCGGCTTCCCAAGATGGCGTTTTAACAGGTTGGCATCCTGGTCTATTTCAGTTTGCCAAGCTAGGCAAGAACAAGCATGCTAAGCTGCAGTTGTCAAGGAAACTGTGTTTATCCTGTCTTTCTTGCTTGCTTGCAAAGCTGAGGTTGTCCTCCAAGAGCATCTGAGTGCCGAGCTCTTACATCACATGTTTGCCTCTTCTATGCAGCTGGGGTAATGGATGGACCCACCTCTGCACTCCGGCTGCGAGTTGCTGCGGCCACAGGACTGGCCGCCGCTGCCGTCAAGGCAAAGCTGCTTGCTGATGCCGAGGAGCGCGAGATCCAGCGCTTGGTTGCGGAGGTTATGGAGCAGCAGGTCAGCTGAGGAAGCTCGTTGTCGCACTCGATGGCCTGCTCTCTGGGGTTTTTGTCTGCAATGCAGCCTCAAGCCAATACTGTAGTTGTTTGCTCTGCTAACCTGATTGTGACTTTCACGTGAATAGTCAGTTTCAGCTCGATCTTGCATCGCATGCTCTTTGGCAGGTGAAGAAGCTGGAGCTCAAGCTCCGCCACTTTGAGGACCTGGAAGACCTGCTGCTCAAGGAGCGGGATCAGGTGGAGCGCACGCGGCAGCACCTGATTGCTGAGCGTGTGCGCCTTGCCAGCACATTGATCCCTGGCCAGCAGCCGCAGCCGGCCACACCCTCCCAGAATCCCTCATCTGCTTCGATGCCCAGCACCGTGCAGAAAACGCCAAGCTCGCTGCCTCCCTGGGGCGCCTCTGCAGCAGCGGCCTCCTCAACACCCGCATCACGAGGTATAAGCATCACGCCTGCTGGCGATTCTCAGATCTCCTCACAGCTGTAACAGGGAGTCAAAGCACTGAGGAACGTTATGCAATCATGCTTCCCATTTTGGAAATGTGTGTCCCAAACCAAGATTCAGAATTTTCATTAAGATACACAAGATGTGTACAATTGTTTCGATTGAGTCCTTCGTGCTTGCAAAGCAAATCAGCTGCAAGCGATATGCAGAGTCTTATCATTCAGTAAGGCCTCGGGCTCTGCGCTGATTCTGAACCTATATATACTCCAACCATAGGCAAGGTGTACTCATGTCTATGGTAGTACTACTCTATGTCAATGGTCAGGACTGCCTGCTGCTACATAGTCACCTGACGCGCTAATCTGCACGTTTGCCAGTGGCAATAGCTCCGATGGGTCTCACCGCTACCAGTGTCAACAATGCGAAGTACCAATACAGACCAAGTCCATTCCGTCACTAGTCAGCCGCATCACCAAAGATGCCGGAAAGCTGGTAATACCGCGCAGGTGGCTACTGGTGATTAATTGCAGCTCAATGACATGATCCAAATTAGCAATCTTATATTGGTCAAGAAACAGGCTTAATGCTCACAACTTGTATCAATATAGCTGGCTGGCATGAGGGGACAAGAGAGAGAGGCGCTTTGCGGCTTTTCTCCACCTTTGCACAGGCTGTCAGTGTTGGATCAATATGGCCAATGACGTCTCCAACTCGTGCAGCCATCTCATCAACAATAACACCCCAACTTGTCAAGAAACAGTCCTGATGCTCACAATTTTCCAATTTCTGACCAAAACCTTGTAAACGGCGCATTTTCTCGGCCAAGTGGCATAAGGGCTGTACAGAGAAGAGAGACGCTTTGCGACTCTTACTCCACCTTTGCTACGCAGGCCGTTGGTGTTAGACCAATGTGGCCATTGACGACTGCAGGTCGTGCAGCCGTCTCATCACTAATGCCCGACTTTCTTTGCATTGACTTGAGCTTGCGATAGCCCTTGTCTGTGCCGAACAACCTGCAAGCATGCCCCTGCCTGAGTTGATCCTGAGCTGGTAACGAATACAACACAGTCAAGCAAGCCTGCATGAAGAGAGCAGGCATGCTCAAGAGTACAGGTCAGAGGCACTTAGGTGGAAATAGGGCACACCAGTCCATGTAAATGAAGGTTGAAGCATAGTTGCCAGACTTGGTGTACAGGAGGCGATGGTGATAGTCGTGGAAATCCGCCCTGCCGGATCAAGGTTTGAGGTTTAGAGGAAAGTGGCAGGAAGGTTGGAGACCACAAGCACACAGACACGTCCCTAGAGCGGGCTCAGCTGCAGGTATACAATCATGGTGGGCCAACACTCGCTTCAGACCCGAAATCCTGTCTCCTGCAAGAGGACCTCAAGCCTGAGGTCCAAGTCCTTCAGACCTGAATTGAGGTCTGACCCTCGCCCAACCAAGCAATGACCTCGACTATGAACCTCCAACGTTCAACCACAGTTGCAACGGTCTAGAGGACGAGCACTGACCCCCCATATAGAGGAAGGAAGCGCGAGGGGCTCCATGGGAAGTCGTAGCCGCAGTGCGCCTCAACTGTCTCCACGACGCGAATGCTCATCCAGAGCCAGAGCGTGAGGAGGTGCGGGCCTGTCAGGGCCGGGCCCGCAATCGTCGCAAATCCCAGAAAGAGAATCTCAAGTGGATGCGCGTACTCGGACGTCAACCCGAACGGCGTCGCATACCTGCAGGAAGCCAGGAGGTGAGGTCCAGCTGTGTCAACATATCACACGCTCTGGACTCTGCATCAGCAATGCACGACTGCCACTAGAGGCAAGCTGCCTCTGTAATTGCAACAGTTGACAAGCCGGCAGAAGGAGAAGAGGCGGCGTACTCATGGTGGACGCTGTGGATGTGCTTGTACAGGAACTTGGTGTGCAGGACACGGTGACCCCAGTAGAATATGAAATCCTCAATCACAAAGTAGCTGGCAATCTGAAGCACAATCGTCTTCCTGCAAATCAGGAAGGAGAGCGGTGGCCGCGCCCATGTCAACGATGCAGACTGAAGGGGCAGAGGGGAGGCAGGGAAGAAAGGACATTGAGGGACGGCTGGTGTATGCTTGGGGCCAGACTACACGAGGTTGCAAGTCATGAGGGAGTAGAGGAGTCAGTAGTGGCAAGGAAAGAGATGGATCACGGTGAAAACGACGGAGGGAGGGGGGTTTAGCGGTACAGAGGGAGGAAGGAGGGCAGAGGAAGGCAAGGTGGGCAGGGCGGAACCAGGAGGGGAGCGGGAGGTGGCTGGAGAAGCCCATGTAGCGGAAGATGGGGTACGCGGCCACCATGACGGGCAGGTTGACGAAGCAGTGGTACAGCATGAGCCGCCACAGGCACTTGCGCTGCGCATCGCGCGAGTTCACCCGGTTCTGGCAAGGAGGGGTTGCGCCATGCCGGAGGGGCCGCGGTGCAGTCTCGTGAGCTGATGGCTCTCTTCTGAGAGGATGGGCCACCGCAGAAAGTGGCGGCGGCGGGGCGACGGACCTGGATCTTGTAGCTGCGGACGTTGGCCATCTCCATGAAGAGGTACGGCAGGCCGCAGAGGAAGTAGACGGACTCGTGGATGACGAAGCTGCCGAGCGAGGCGAGCTGGAAGTCAGTGAAGCGGCTCGTCAGGCCCTGCAGCCGCGGCGCAGCGGCGTCAGAGGCCACATCAGGCGCCCGGCCCATATGATCATCGCGTCGACAGCGGCGGCAGCGACGAAAGGCAGCGGCGCGAGGCGGACGCTCGTGGCAGACACGACTTGTCGCAGGGAAGGAGCGTAGTACAGACGATAGCAAATTACATGAGATAACATCGTACTGTAACCTTCACAATTCAAGTGTCTATTTTAATGACTTCTTTCTTATCGAACGTGAGCTGCGCGCCAGCTTTGAGGCTCGACCGATCGCTGGAGACAGGGACAGAGACGACGGCGGCGGCTGCTCCGCCGCAGTGTCGGCTTGCGAAGAACATATTAGCATTCCAGTGCGGAATTTTGGCGGTGATCAGGCGGTAGGAGGGGAAGATGGAGGTGGCGCACGCACCAGCCACGCTGCGTCCAGTGTGGCGCCCATGGCGGCGGGCCGCAAGGCCCGGCGCCGGGCGCCGCCNCGGCGGCGGCGGCGGCGGCGGCGGCGGCAATGGCGGCCTTGAGAGGCGATGCGACTTTCAGCAGAATACCGGGCGGGGGGAGAGGGGGAAACGGAGGCACCGGGCGAGGGGCCTGGTAACGGAATGATCTCCGCGCGGGGAGAGAGGTCGAGGTCGGACAGAGCCTCCGAGGAGCATCCCACGTGGCGAGCTCTCAGTCGTTGCGGCACTGAAGCAGTTGCGCGGGAACCCGCCCGGGGGGGTTGCAAGACGGTGGCAAGCGGCTGCCGTTACGTTACTGCTGACCAGATTTCGATGCTGAGCATTGCGAGGAGAAGCTCATGACGTTACAGAGTCGATTATGCTCAATGTGCGGCAATCTCGGTCGGCGTGCCTCGAGCAGACGGGCGACGGTGGCCCTTTCAAAGACGAAGAAAGGGCGCGCCCATTGAGGATAGGGGCTGGAAAAGCCAGCCCGGAAAAGAATGAACAAAGTACGAGAAGGGGGCCAGGGGAAGCGCTAAGAAAAACAAGCACACAAAACAGCAAAGCAGCTACGGATCACTCAGTAACAAGAAAGGAAGTGCTCGCCCATTGAGGATAGGGGCTGGACCCCTGCTAAGCAGCCTCAGGTCAGTCACGCTAGGCTCCTGGAAGTGGGTCCCCTGGCCAGAGCCAGAGGCAGCAGCGAGGGCTCTGCCGACGCGCAGGTACAGCGCATGGGCCATAGACCTCTGCAGCGAAACGGCCAAGCGCATCCGGTATATCTGCGCTAACGACCCGGCTGCAGAAAAGTCCACCGGCTCCCCATGGAGTCGGCGGACGATCGTGACGGGCGAGCTGGTTGAGCAACTCGAGCCACCGAGCGCCCAACGCCCCATGCGTGTCAAACGCCCGCAGCAAGAACTCGTCTTCTCGCGGGTGAACGGCACATTTAAGCTCCTTAGCCCGACCAGCGCAGGCGACCGCATACCCAGCCTTGATGGCACACTGGGCTGGGTTTGAGCGGTCGTAGGCGTCTGTGATCACCACGTCCATGATAAGACGTGGCCCGCCGGCTTGTGGGGTAGCCACAAGGTCTTCGCGACGTGCGTGGAGACCGTCGGCCCTTTGCTGGAGCGGCATGACGGCAGAGTTCTCCGCTGCCACCGAGAAGCCAGCCTCCACCAAAAGACCATGCATCGCATCCCGGAGGCGGTCGTGAGCCGCTGTCCGCTCGCCGGCGTGGGAACAGCGCAGCACATGGGCGGGCCAGCTCCCCGGGCTCGGCCCCTCGCTCGCCACAGTCGCACTGACGCACGCCCTGGAGACATGGCGGCGGCAAGCCCAGGAGCCGGTGGACGGCACTACGAACTACCTCGTCCGGGAGAGTGAGGGCGTCGGTGAGGGGGAGGGCCTGGAGCCACGCCGCTGCCCCAGAGGAAGAGGCCGAGTGGAGTCTCGCGCGCCCGCACAGGTCGGCCACCGGGAGCTGCAGCAAGGTGGTGGTGAAGGCTGCCTTGTCGATCGCGGCCGCGAAGCGCGCGTGGACGCGCAGGGGTGTGCGCGAGGTGCTCAAACTGGACCGCCCGGCCCGCCAGATCCGGGTGGGGTGGGGGCCGTGGGGAGCTGGCGCCGAGAGCGCGGCCTGCGGGTGTAGCGGACTGGCAGACTCCAGCCCGAAGGAGTGGACAAGGTCTGGAAGGGCCGGAATAGACACCAAGTGTGATCATTTTGTCCTGCCTTTGTAGGCAGATGTCAGTCACTCTTCTTCACTTGTCACGCACTTTGACTCTTGGTGTAGCCTCCGTGGCGCCGCAAGGCGGGACAGACCTGCCCTGGTCTCTGCAGAGGGGCCTGCTTGCTGAGCTTCGCCTGCAGCAGCGCTGCGAGCGAGGGTGGCCGCCGCCGCCCGCCGCCATGCAGTGCGTCCTGCGCGGGGCGTCCGTCCGCACGCTGCAGCGTGCCGTGGCCTGCCTCTCCAAAGTCGGCAACAACGAGCTCCTCATTGAGGGCGCGCCAGGGAAGGTGCTTTCCCATCGTGCCACAGATGCGCCATGCCCTGCGCAAGCGATGCTCGTCGTCTCCAGCCTCGATCACCCGTGCGTCCGGCTACCAGTGGAATACTGCTAGTCATGGCACGCTGGAAAGCAGAAATCAGTCCCTATGCATCTGCAAGCGCCGCTGCGATTCTTAGTGATGTTTTCAAACAGCCGCTGTGACTTAATTGGCAAATCTGCATCTCCCTGCGGGCTGTCTGCTTGTCGTACAATATCAGCTCGTCCTTCGGACGTTGAACTTGGCAAAGTCAGCCTTTGCTGCCTTCACCTTCACCCAGAGCTTCTTCGACAGCTTCCAGCTTTCTGTGCCCACAGTAGCGTGCAGCATCCTCGCCAAGGTCAGAAGCACTTTGCCTGCTCTAGCCTGGAGGCCCTCCTTACTGTTGTAAATGTTGCAACTCTGCTAGCTCTCAGTAGCTGCTTGCAACTGTCATACTTTGGCGGGCTCGACAGCCATTTTTCGTGCTCTCTGAATAACCTCTTGTCTTGTGCAGAATGTTGCCGCTGCATTCCGAACACCAGCTCCAAGCATAGAGAGCCTCACGATTGCTTTGGAGGACTCGGAAGCTTCTAAGATGACATGGACCATTGCCTGTCTCAACGGTCTCAGACAGCCTACTCCTTGCCACATCTCCTGGCAAGAAAGTCAAAGCATACTCGCTGCTAGCAGTGTACTTCCTAATTGGTTTATTGTCAAAAGTTGCTACAGATGGAGCTCCAGTCTGTATTTTTCAAGGCCTTATGAAGGCAGCATAAGGACACCCAGTCTCTGTACAACTATACGTCTCTCTTTGTTTGAGGAAATCGAGCACCAGCACAGCATATTGACTTACACAAATCCATGTATGATACATTGTTGCAGGTGTCAAGAAGACTTACTGGGTAACGTGCAATCAGGGCGTGGAGATGCTGACTGCATCAGTTGATCACAGGCTCCTCCCCAGTTACATGGTTATCAAGCCTAAGGACTTCAATAGGCTCCTTGGAAACTTCCAGAGCACCTTGCCGGAGGTCACGCTCATTGCCACAGAGCCTGCTTCTGCAACCAACGGCAGTACTGAAAGTTACTCTGAGACTAAAGCCATTGAGTTGAAAAGTTTTGTTGACCCTGCCAGAGGTATACAGATCAATGTTAGTGTTCCAGGCCAGTAGGAGTAGAAGAAAGTCACAAACAAGTTACTGGCACACCTTGCTGCTTAAGCTGAGTAGTGCTTTGCATGTCAACTTCTGAAGTTGCCCAGTAGGGCATTGTGTTCTTTATGAGCTTCTTGCCCAACCGTTCAATTGAGGACCTGCTTGCTTGTCTTCTTTTTGTAAGAGCATAAACGCACAGCACCTGCTAATCTGCACTCATATGAAACTTCTGTGTTGCTGTCCCATCATTGCATATGTGATCCGGATGCAGTGCAAAGTGTGGAGGACAATCTTCATACTCAACTTTGGATCGACCCCTCTGAAGAGCTGCAGGGTTACAAGCATACAGGAGCTGCTGTAGATGTTACTTTCAGTGTCAAAGAACTTAAGGTTCGTAATCTGATGCCCCTTCTGTATATCACAGAGTTGTTGGGCACTGCAACTCTTGCCGCTATTTTCCTCCCCTCTTTTTCGTGTGTGTGACAGGCCTGACAAATTATCCTATGACCCCACATTCTTGCATCCTTGTTCTGCAAGTGGTGCAGGCATTTTTGGCATTCTGCGAAGCTACGGACACCGACATGTACATGTACTTCGATAAGGCTGGAAAGTGAGCTGCTTTGACAGTCTAGCTTCAAGGAGAGAATATCTAAATCAATCCATTCATAAGTTGGAGCAGCCCTGTTTGTCCAGCTCAATAAAGTGTCAGAAATGCACTGCTTGTCTTCACCATCTTGTGATCTTTGAGCTTCACACCTGACATAGAGCAGATTCACTTGCAATTGACTTCCTCAATTTTCTGAGCACTTCATTTTACTCAGACTAGCATTGA
This sequence comes from Spirogloea muscicola, assembly GCA_009602725.1. Taxonomy (NCBI): domain Eukaryota; kingdom Viridiplantae; phylum Streptophyta; class Zygnematophyceae; order Spirogloeales; family Spirogloeaceae; genus Spirogloea; species Spirogloea muscicola. The sequence goes on from WELB01000036.1 coordinate 223,968, forward strand.
CTGTGATGAGCAGTAGTCTTCCAAGTTTCAATGCCTTCTCCACCAAGGGATCCGATACCTGCTCGAGCTCTCTTTGCTGCTCTTTACAGCTGTCCTCCAGCACTCCTGAGCTAGTGATTCTGTGTCTGCCTCCTTGCAGTCCCGTGCTGTTCTCTCCATGTCCAAGTAACCCAGAGCAAGCAGATTTTGAGGCGACTCTCATCTTAGCAACGGTTTTGGAGTCACAGCTAGACACAAGTCAGAGTGCTGAGCCTCCACAAGAAGTTGAGGGCAGTGGTCGTGGTGATGGTCCTACATCAACTAGGGGGATGCCTGGTGCCTCAGCTCAAGTGCCAGGGGGTCCACTTCAGCAGAGTCAGACGCAACAGAGAGGTGGACCTGATGTACAACTAAGCAGAGGCCAGTCTGGTCAACAGAGCATAGACAGGACGCAAGTCTGGTCGACTTTGTCTGGTGAGTTACTACATTTTACACCTCCATTATGTCATGAGCAGCAGTTTCAGAGCTGGCGTGATGTTGCAGATTGTGATGGCCTTCATGCATCCTCTCTTCTATGTGTGCTCCTCTGCTAGCATTGCGTGGTGATAGGGTCGGCGTGGTTTCCATCACCAGGAAGTGCCCAGCAACCAGGTAACACGAAGGTGAGGTCCAGGCTACCTGACAGTGAAGATGCAAGCGAAGAGAGTCATCGATCAGAGGCCCAACACAATCAAGATCCTTCTGAACGGCTGGGTCCAGCAGCAGGAAGCTCCAGGTGACTCGCAAATTCCATCCAAGTCTAAGATGATATGCTTGCTCCTATTCTGTAGACCTTGATTGGGTGTGTCTATCAAGTCTGAGCAATCATCCCATTATGCATCGGTCATCGCCAAGGATGCCAAGTATGCCTTGGATCAGCAGTAGCAGCAAGTCCACAGATTTCAGTAGGTCTGGCCAGAAGCACGTGGTGAAGATCAAAGGCTGAAGCCATCACTGTGAGAATGGAAGAAAAGGCGGTGCTAACAGGCGGTCAATCTGCCGTTTGCCATGGTGCAAACAGGAAAGGCACAGGCTCAGAGGAGGGCCTTCACAACCGGCCATCAGAGGGAGGAGCAGAACGAGGGCAAGACCATTCCCTCCAAATAGAGACAAGAACACTAGACTTTGATGAAGGTAGGTCTTTGCATTTGAACAAGGAGCCGTGGGACTTCAGAATCCGATCCGACGAGCTCATTATCATCGTTGATCATGTGTTGGTAGCTCAGATGTCTCGTGCAGTTTCCACACACATCACACCGATGGCTATGCCCATGTGACAATTGAACAGGTCAGGCGCAAGGCAGCCCACAACTGCCCCCTGGGCGCAACCTTAGTGTGTGGGCCGATCCAGACCCAGATGATGACGAAGATTATGAGGATGAGGAGTTTGTGAGAGCAACGCCACCTGAGAAGCGGGGCCGTGCAGACTTGTGACCAGTCGCAGTCCTGTGCAGCTGGCTACTTGGCTGTCGCCACCAGCACTGCTGCTCTTGGCGAGCATCTCTCCAGCTGTTGTCGCCTATTGCAGCCGCTACAGTGGTCACTGTACACTTGTACCAGGGTCCCAATGCTATCCCGACACCCTCATCGTGAGGCAACAAAAGATCTTGATTCTGTCAAACGATAATGCAGTAAGCTGGGCACGGTGACGGCAGGCTGGTTTCAGTCATTGGCGAGGCCTTCAGTCCAGTCCGCCTGCCAACCCGTTGCAGAGCTGGCCGTTTGCCGCAGAGTGGAAATGCTGGCATGCCAAAGGCAAGAGCATGCCATGCTCTATTGAGCTTCAATTTGCAGATTTGCACTTGAATGCACACTGCCCCTCGGTGGGTAGACTGGAGACCAGTTCTGGCCTGGCTGTTTGGCACCAGAGAGATGGTCCCGAATGATGGATGGAACTCCCCATGGTGCTGCAGGAGGTCGTCCTGACATCAGATTGGACTTCTCGTCACATTGCAGCAGGCCGCTTTGTCACGGGTCAGTGCTTGCCGCTGTCATTAATGTCCATTTTCATGTCATGCAAGATCTCAAAGTGCATGCGCAGGCTGGGGGGCTGGTCGGCGAAGTAAAGTCTCTCATGGACCTCCACATGGCCGGCCTCCCGGAGGGCCTGCACAAACAAATCCTTCTCGGCAGCGATCCAGGGCCGCACAGGGTCCTCCCACTGCCGTGGCGTGCCATGGAGGCCCACAATGAGCGGACACACTGGTGGCGGGGCCGCTCTGGCAATGCGCTGCACTATGCAAGGGTCGGTGAGGTGAACGCCTGGCCAATTGAGGCCCGCGTCAACGAAGTGGACAGCAGAGATGCTCCGCACGAAGTTCTCCAGGCCATCATCGGCGGTGGACATGCTCGTGGAATTTGGTGCTTGGCACTGTTCTGCTGCAGCGCTCATTGGTGGTCGGGCGCCAGACACCTGGCAGGCCCACTCAGCGAGCTCGACGAGGAGCTGATTGAGGACGACAGCGCCCTTGCTATGGCCTACCAGCACTGTGTCTCGTGGCAACACTGGCTTTGAAGCAGCAGCGGCACTGCTCAGGGAAGCTGCGGCATGGCCGCGGGCTTGCTGGAGCACGGCGCAGAGCCGGCGCATGGCAGGCGAGCCCGTGGTGGCGGAGCCGAGGGGATGGCTGCGGCGCGGGAGGAACTGGTCGTAGCAGGCGAAGGGGCCGTCGTAGCGGGCGGGGTAGACGAGCCAGGCATCGGTGGGGCGCGCAGTCAGCGCAGCCGCCAGTGCAGCCAGCGCGGCGGCGGGCTGCGACAGGCGGTCGGCGGCGGGCTCGCCCAGGCCCTCGGTGTCGTCGCCGGGGAACATCACCGCGTCCCTCGACGCGCCGGCCTGGCAGCACCACCGCGGCGACCGTTGCGGGGCCAAACGTCAGCGGCACGAGGCAAAGGCGCAGCCGCAACTGCGGCAATGGTTGCGCCGTGCACCAGCAATGCACCAGAAGGTCATAAGGTTGGGGTATTTGAATCCAATGTTTAGGGTTAGGCTTTAGGCAGTGCGCTGCCTGCCTTGTCCGCCGCCAGCCTGCCGGCGAAGGCGGGCGGCGGCGTGGGCTTTCGGGGTGCTCGCCTGCGGGGGGCACAGCGAGTAGAAGACGGCGCCGGCGTGCGCGTGGCGGCCGCGGCCCGCCTCCGCCTGCCAGCGGCCTTCCACCCTGCCCGCCGCCGCCGCCCCCGCGCCGCGCGCCGCGACCAGCGGCATGGGATCCCACGCGACCTGCCTGCCACACTTCCTTCGTCGGGGTGCCTCTTTTTCCTCTTTCGGGCTGGCTTCTAACAGCCTGCCCCCATTGGGAGAGCCACTTCTTTCTTTTGGCGACGTTCTTTCCGCCTGCTAAAGCAAGCGCGGCCAGATTGACTGGTGGCTGGGATAGGCCAGCCCAAAGGAATGGACAAGGTCTGAAGGAGCCGGAGTGCTAAGGAATGAGACAGCAGGATCGCAATTACTCAGATCACCCGGTGGGCGACGAGTGTGTCCCACTCGCCGTCGACGTACACGGCGTCTTTGGCGCTAAATGGCTTGACCTGCTTCACCGCCTTGCACTCGGCCTCCACCCAAAATGCCTAGGTGGAGTACAACAATGTCTCCCTCCAGCGGTCCATGGCCCACGCCTTGCATCTGCGTGCTGGCCGTGCTCTCGCTGCGGCCTCCGGCTTTCGTCAGGGGGATAGTTTACCGGCAGCTAGTCTGTCGGATGTGAGGCTCCTCACTCGTAAGTGAGGGCTGGCTTCTCACAGCCCTTGCCCCCATTGGGAGAGCCACTTGTTCAACAATGCGAGTGCGGCTAGCGCGCTCGGCGGGGGGCCTCGGCTCATTGCCGACGTCGTCACAACGGACTCCTTGGATTCCAGGAGCGCAACACGCTCGGCGGAGGAGGCGGGCTACGCCGTCCGCCAAGCGGCCTACGCAAAGGAGCGCAAGTACTCGGATCACCCGGTAGGCGACGAGTTTATCCCACTCGCCGTCGACGTACACGGTGCCTTTGGCGCCAAATGGCTGGACTTCCTTCACCGCCTTGCGCGGCGAGCAGCGGCCCGCCGCCACGGGCAGCAGGGCGAGCAGCCTGGCTTCCATGTCGCCGGGTCCCTCGCCCAAGTTTTCCGGATGCGCCTGGCCGTCTCTTTGCAGCGGTCCCTAGCTTTTGCGGTCCACTTGCGCGCAGGCCGCGCTCTGGCGGCGGCCTCCGGCTTCCGTCAGGGCGACGTCTTTCCGCCTGCTAGCTACTCAGATTTGCATCTACTGACGAGAGGTTACT
>WELB01000036.1:230038-242351 GCA_009602725.1 Spirogloea muscicola
CTCTCTCTCTCTCTTTCTCTTCCTCTCTCTCGCCCTCCCTCCCTCCCTCCCTCCTCAAATACACGAGAATTTCCTCCTGGTCCTGCTGCTGCCTGTTCATGCTCGTAAAATATGGCTCTCACAGACCTGCACTGGCACAGCAGTTGGCCATTTACGCCAGTCTGTTTGCACATCCACTTATTATTGCACGCACAGCATTACAGCAGCAGCCAGGCTTACTCGAGTGGAAGCCTGTCTTTGCTCAATCGCCCTTCTTGCAAATGGCGCAGGCGGCGATGGCAACGCTGCGGCGTCGGCAGCGGGCGTCGACCTGACGAAGCTGCAGCTGCCGTGCGCCAACTGCCGGGCGATCCTCAATGTCCCGCCTGGCCTGCACCACTTCTCCTGCCCCCAATGCCACGCCGAGCTGGCAGTGGACCCCGCCAAGCTTGGGGCCTACATGGCGTCGCTTGGGCGCCCTCTCCCGCCGCCGCCGCTGCCCGTGCCGCCGCAGCTGCCCATGCTGCCCCTGCCGAACTTTGGGGATGAGGCCCTGAAGCGCCGGGCGCGCGAGGTGATGGCCAACGGCATCGGCCGCGCCACCACCACCACGCGGCAGCCGACCGAGGAAGAGGCCAACGAGGTCCGCTGGTTTGACAGCCTTCTTGACCGCATCGCGGTTACCGACTCAGCAGCTCAGGGGCTCTCTGTCGATCACTTTGGTCATGAAGAGCTCACTCAGCAGTAAACACATGCACTGAGGCTTTGCATTTTCTTGTAAAATCTCAGAAGTCAGGCTTATGGAATCAAGCTCGCCCTCACGCTGATGTGATAATCAGTGGCGGCTGCAGGCGGCACTAGATGCGGAGCTCGAGGATGGCGATGCTGACAGCCACGCCGGCGAGACGTTTGCGGACTATGTGAGGCCGGGCTCCTTCCCCTCCTCCTTGCTCTCCGGCTGCAGGCTGTGGCCACATCTGAACTCTGAGCTTTGTGGACGGGGTCTCGTGGCTGCGTGGGCTGCCGCAGCGGCCATGGCACTTGGCGCTGGGCAAGCCGCACCCCGACCCGGTGGTGGAGACGGCGTCCCTATCCGCCGTGGCGCCGCCGGAGCCCTCGTACAAGCTACTGAGCGGCGCGGAGCTGGCGACCAGCGGCGCCCTCTCCTGCTTGCAGCTCGAAACACTTGTGTACGCTTCCCAGGTGAGCGCGGCTGCCGGCAATGGCTCCTTAACTTTGCAGGCGCCTGTGTTGTGGATGGGGCCACCTGAGCTACGCCGAGCCTGGCGTGGTGCTTGTCTTGTGGTGCTTGCCGTTGCTGCCAGCCTCTCACCTCGGCTGGCGAGCCTGGTGTTGGAGCGAGCGGCAGCGGCACGCCCAGCTGCTGCCAGATGGTGCACGCGCCGGGTTCTTCGTGGGCGACGGCGCAGGCGTGGGGAAGGGCCGCACGCTTGCTGGCCTGGTCCTCGAGAACTGGCAAGCCGGGCGCACCAAGGCACTGTGAGTCTGAGTGCCAAGGCCTCTAGCCTGTATCAAGAAGGCCAGATTACCTTTGTAAAATTCGACTGTTAATCGTATGTAATATTCACCTCATGGACAAGGGAATGTAGAAAGAATGGTTCGTTTTGTTGTTCTTGTTCTGACTCACTCCTCTGCTCCTAGCTCCTGCATTCAAGTTGCGAGGCATCAACAGTTGCTGCAGCTGCCGTGTTGCTGCAGCTGCGGTGACCACATAACCCTGCTCCATGGCACAGCCCAGTTCTCTCAAGTGTGGTGCAGCCACTGACGCTTACAGGTGGCTGTCAGTGGGCTCCGACCTCAAGTTTGACGCGCGCCGGGACCTTGATGATGTCGGCGCCAAGTTCGTGGAAGGTGAGGGAGTGCCATAGATTGCGAGGCCATTAAGGTGCATACGCATCAGTGCCCCGCCACCAAGCACGTCTCTGATGGCAAGTAGTCAGGGTTCCTGCTACATCACCGCCTGTTGCTGACTGGCGGGCTTTGAGTGGCTCTGCGTCTCAGCTGTGGCTCGGTCGTGGTTTCGGGGCAGGAAGCGTTGCCCTTAAGTCATGAATGCAGCAGTATAGTGCTGGCCTGCATTCCTGAGCTCACTGATGAGGGCACCGGCGGTTGGCATTGCAATGGCATGCAGTGCATGCGCTGAACAAGCTGCCATATGGGAAGCTGGACAGCAAGGCGGTGGGTGTGCGCAGCGGCGTCGTCTTCCTCACCTACTCCTCCCTCATCGCCGCATCCGACAGCCGCCGCACGCGCCTGCAGCAGCTCGTGCAGTGGTGCGGTGGTACGGCATTCGATGGTCTCCTCCTATTTGACGAGGTAAGGCTCTGCCTGGCCAGCCAGCCAGCCCAATGGCTGGCAGTACGCATGGCCTCTTAGAGCAGGGCCAGGATACGCCAGCGGCCGTGGACATACTGCCGTCATGCTGCCATTGTTGTCGGGTGTCAGTAGGTTGGCAGTCGCTAATGCCATCGCAGTCGTGCGCCACTCCTGTGCTGCGGTTTACAGTGTCACAAGGCGAAGAATCTCGTCCCCGAGGCTGGCGGCAACAGCACGCGCACCGGCGAGGCGGTGCTGGAGCTCCAGGTCAATGGACAAACCTGGCAGCACCCCTGCAGTACGCGCCAGAGCTGGCGAGTGTTGCTGCCAGCTCGGGCCAGGGCTGTTGCTGAGGCCATGGCTGGCGCTGTGGCAGGCAAAGCTGCCGGGTGCACGCGTGGTGTACTGCTCGGCAACGGGCGCATCGGAGCCCCGCAATCTGGGCTACATGGTGCGCCTCGGCCTCTGGGGTGCCGGCACAGATTTTCCAGACTTCCTTGCCTTCCTTAGTAAGCCATGCCAAGCACCTTCCCGTGAACGCCGCCATCGGTGCCAGACTGGCTCTTGCCTGTAGCAGCTTGAAAGTGCAGCTGCGCTGCTGCCTGCGTCAAGAAGTTGACCTTCCGCTGGGCCAAGGCATTGACTTGGGCATTGACCTGGCCTGCGCTTGCATAAGTGGCCTGCCAGCCACGAGCGCTTGCAAGACTGCCTGACACTGCACTGATGCACCGTAGTTTACTGCAGGTGCTTTGGAAAAGCGGGGGGTTGGAGCACTGGAGCTCATTGCCATGGACATGAAAGCCAGGTGACAGCCTTCCCCAGCCTGCCATTTTAAGCACACACAAGCATGTGTGCTACCTGATCCTGTTTATTGTCAGCCCCATTCCCAAGCGCTGGTTGCTTGCCACTTGCTCTAAGATCATTTGTTGCGGTGGTTGCAGGGGCATGTACGTCTGCCGCACGTTGAGCTTCAAGGGTGCAGAATTTGAGGTCGTGGAGGTCCCATTGTCCACTAGGATGCATGTGAGACAATAACGCCCATACATCCAGCAACACAAATCTCAGAGAACGTCCTTTGCGAGCTTCAATGAAGTTTTGGCTACAAAATTTAAAGCTTTTAATTGCTGATGTTCAGGTTCTTGAGTTCCATGTCCTGTTGCTTTTATTGCTAGCATGCTCTTCTCTGTTCTCTAGTTGTTCTTTTGTATGCAACCCTGTCAGAAAGTCGGTGAAATTGGAGGAGTAAGGGTTCGGCACGGGTGTTGACAGAGGCTAGTGTCGTGCTGAGTCCTGTTGTTTGTGGAGCTGACCTGCAAAGCACGTCTGCTGCTATACCTGGCAACAGGAGATGTACTCCAAAGCGGCGCAGTTCTGGGCAGAGCTCCGCGTGGAGATCATGTGCGCGCTGGACACCATCCCGTCGGAGGGTGGCAGTAAGTCGCCCCTCTCAGTGTGGCGGCATTACTGGGCGACTCACCAGGTCTGAATGCCCCCCCAGCAAGTCTCTCATCTGTGAGCCTTGTCTATGAAACCATCTTTGCCACAGCTGGGAAGTAGACGGGTATCAGACAATAATTGGCATCAGGATGTCGGGCTCCATGCATTCAGGACTCAGTGGCTCCAATTGTGCTTGGAACCTGAGGTGTACCTCATGTGATATGCCAATCTGTATGAGGGGTCTAAGCTCCTTGCTACAGCAGCTGATAGTTGATCCACCTGGTTGCTGCATATCGCCGCAACAGCGTTTCTTTCGGCACCTGTGCATGTCAGCCAAGGTCGTGGCAGCTGTTGAGATGGCCAAGGCGGCCCTCATGGAGGGCAAGTGTGCTGTGATTGGCCTGCAAAGCACCGGCGAGGCACGCATGGAGGATGCTGTTAGCAAATATGTAAGTCTTGAACCCATCTCGGCCCTACTGACACTACTGACACTACTTCACATAGTTCACAGGCGTACAATCCTATGCATTTGCATTGCAGGATGCAAAAGTGGATATGTTTGCTTAGCAGTGGGGCCAAACGTTGCACGGACTAGCCACCTTCCTGTTGTAATTTGCAGTCTGTTGAGCAATGGCCTTTTTCCCTGAGTAGGGGGCAGAGCTGGACGACTTTGTGTCCGGCCCACGAGAGCTCCTGCTGAAACTGATCGAGGACCACTACCCAGTACCACCCGAGCCTCAGCATCTGCAAGGTGACTATGAACAGCAGGGCTGCAGTTGCTGTGGACATCCGCTGGCAGACTTCCTCGGCCTGCAATTGCAACGTGCTTGTGCGTAGCAGCAAAGTAGGTCTCGGTGGTTGTTACCTGGGCCAGCTATGGAATGCAGCTCATTCTACTATACCTAGTTGCATGCTGGCCTTATTACACCCACCAGTATCGTGCGGATGTGCAATTGGAGGACATCAGAAGCTGCCACAAGAATACCTGCGATATGCTCGTTGTGCTCATGTGTAGCCGTGTTGCTGGCCAGCTGCGCAAGATGGCGGCAAGCGGCAGGAGGCTGCGGTCAAAGGACCGGGGCTCAAGCGTAAGGGAAGGAGCGAAGCAATGGTATCTCAGCGAGGCAGGGTGCGGAAGACCGTCCAGCATCGCAACTTTGAGTCCCATCAGCATAAGGGGGAGGACACGGATGATGGGGACAGCGAACCTTCGTACTTAGGTCAGATCACACGGCATGGTAACACTGGTGTACATGACAATGTATATTGGAAAGGATGCGGCATGATGCGATTAGTAGAAAACATTTGTCAGTTCTCTTGAATCTAGTGGCCATGTAGATATCATTCCTCCGAAGTCGTTGTACTGTCACCATCCTAGTGACTGCTATGGTCTGTCTAGAGATAACCAGATAGTCAGAGATTTGAGTTGGCAAGAGGCGTCAGATTGACTGTCATCCTCTGGCTCCCCCATTTCTGCTGGCTGACAACAGAGTCCTCCGAAGATGACTCCGCTGCCGGCAGTGTTGAAGACCACGAGTTCAAGATATGCAGAATATGCGCCAATGAAGATGTAATCAACAGAATGTTATTGTTGATATACAACCTTTGGGTTGCCTCTTTATTTCGACAATATTAACCAGCCCTGACAAACCACGATGAGGTGCCTCAAACGGCTAGATAACACGGTCCTTATTGTGGCGGGACGCCTTCATGTGCTTATGAAGGGATGAAGTCACATACATTGTCTTTGAACGTTGTGGTGCAGGATGAAGCCGAGCTTGCAGTCTGTGAAATGTGTGACCGCGCTGTTCACCCAGCCTGCCTGGCGCCACCGATCGCAAGTGTCCCGCCGCCAGGGTGGACTTGTGCGGACTGCACCCAGGAGACTGCGGAGATCGTCCAGGAGCGAGAGGCTTACCTGAAAGAAGTGTGGTCCAGGTGAGGCACCACAGCCCCACAGCCTCTTCTCGTGGAATGACTTGCCAGTCCGTGGAATGAGATTGCTGATGATCCTGACAATAAGTATATATAAGGATATGGATGACTGCGACCATCATCTTGCACTTGCTCACTGAACAACCTTGGTTTTTGCAAGCTTTTGTAGCACAGATCCTCCCCCCCCTTGCCTCCCGCCCCCCTCCCTGATTGTCGCCTCGCCCTTTCTCTCTCACACAAACAGATGCCCTCCTTTCAGTACCCTTCTCCTCTTTGAGTCCTCAGATATATTGAGTGGGCTTCGAGTATTTAAATCCTCTCCAAGAAGCTGAGGACCCCTGGCTCAACATTGGAATTTGGAGACAGGTATCATGCTGCTTTGGAGCGCAGAAAAGCCATCCTTAACGCAGTGCAGGAGTTGGATCTTCCCAACAACCCCCTCGACGATATTATTGACCAGGTTTGGGCTCTGTAGATCCTACCCCTCTCATTTTGCCTGCTTCCACTTGAATCTAGTCTGCTAGCAGATGTTCTGCGATTGCCTCATTTGGAGCTCGCTACAGCTGAGGCTTCTCTGCAATGCTTTTTACAGTTTCGTTCTCTGGCTTCTCATCACCAACTTCCAGTAATTGACAGCTGTCACTGACGTGCAGATGGGAGGCCCAGAGAATGTCTCAGAGATGACCGGCAGGAAGGGCATGCTTGTGCGAGCACAGAATGGCAAGGGTGTACTGTACCAGTCCCGCAATACGTAAGCTCAACTCTGGTCAGTCAAGACTGTGGCTCGTGGCATAGGAGCCCAACTTTGATGCATAGGTACCTTCTTTGGAGTTGCATTTGTGACAAATTTCAGTGTGCTTGAGCTGTCTGAGAGGTGGCTATTGATGTGGAGCGCACCAACATTTTTCTGGCTTACTGAGCAGTCCCATAGCAACAGTCATGTAAATGCTTGTGTTTCTCGAAGTCAGGGAGCATGGTGCATCCTTTCATGAAGTTGCTTAATCTTGTGTGCTCAGGAAGGAGGTATCACAGGAGATGCTAAACATGCACGAGAAGAAACTGTTCATGGATGGCAAGAAGTTGGTGGCTGTCATTTCTGAGGCAGCCTCTGCTGGAGTCTCGTTGCAGGCTGACAGGAGGGCACAAAATCAGGTCTGTTGTCTATTGCATACCAGCATGCAACAAGCAATACCCTCCATACCATTCCTGTACGCATGGCTGTTCTTGGCACTCTTGCTAATATACCTAGCCAAGAGTCATTGCTGCTCTTTGCCACTTGCAGAGGAGGAGAGTGCACATTACCTTGGAGCTTCCTTGGAGTGCAGACAAAGCCATCCAACAGTTCGGGAGGACCCATAGAGCCAATCAGGCATCAGCCCCTCAATACAGGTCCTACATGACAGCATTAGGCATCCAACCCCTCCCTGGCAATTACGCATACAGTTGCCAGGGTCAGAGAATCTGAATTGCGAGTTGAAACAGTTTGGGTTTTGCCTTGATCCATAAGTGGCATGTAAGTGGTCAAAGGCTTTGTCTCAGTCTCGTCATGAATCAGAGCTCAGACCACTAACTCCGTAGACTTACATTACATGTGAAGTGGGAGACAAGGTGCTAGGCATAGATATCAAAATTATGTCCAGGTTGGTGCTGACTCAGATGATTGATCTGACTTGATCTTCGTTACAGATTGCTGTTCACCAATTTGGGCGGAGAGCGACGTTTTGCATCCATTGTTGCCAAGAGACTGGAGTCTCTGGGAGCCCTTACTCAAGGAGATCGAAGGTATACCTGCTTCTCTGTGCTCCTGCTTGATAACAATTCTACCGCAACATTAGTGTGACTTGCCAGTGCGTGATGAAGCTAGCTAGATTACACTTCTCTTTTCTGCAGGCAGATACTCATACTTCAAGAGCTGGATGCCTGTTGCCTTGTGTTGCCATTCCAGGGCAGGGCCGTCTTTAAGTGCGTACAACTATGACAGTGTTTGGGGGAAGAAGGCACTAGCAAGCATGTACAGAAGTATAATGGAGTTGGTCAGTCATCTGACTATCTTCTCAAAGGGTTTCGCAGTTGCAATACTGTGCAGAGATCCGCTTTGACCAGATGTATAGACGGTTTGCCTGGGCTTATGTTTGTGCTCTCTAGGTTTGGCCTACGCAGTATTTCATTTGCAGCTGTCAGCTGCTTTCATCAATGCCATCATTGAACAACCTCAGACTGCTTCAGACATGCTCTGCATATTCGGCAGGAAAGGTCTTCAGTGCCACCGCCAGGCTGTGCTGCTGGTGACGAGGATGCTGCGAAGGCATTTTTCACGCTCGCTAGAGCTGCACTGGTGGCCGTGGCCATCATACGGGATGCTGCACCGCAAGTAAATGGTGTGTGTCCATGTGCTGTTGATGTGCAACATCGTCACTTGTCCTGGCATATGAGACAGCCGGCAAATGGACCTTGCACTCTACTGCTTGCTCCTTTTGAAGCTTGGCAGGCCTAGCACCAATATCTGCATGTTGAGCTGTGACTTCATGCTGCGAAGGGTGATAGATGTGTGTTTGTGGGTCTATGATAGATCTTCAGGCTGTTCCCATGCATCAGTCAGTGAGTTGCTTCTTTTCCTTGGCACAGGATATCGTCCATCAGGAAAGTTTGTGGACAGTGACATGCACGATGTTGCACGTTTTCTGAACCGGGAGCTTGGCCTTGAGCCAATCATACAGAACAGGTATTGCCCTTGACGTACTTCGCCGGAGTCAGATGGCCAGGCTGACAGACCAGCAAAGAGCTGATGGATGAGCTCGACTTAAGCTGATGAGGCAAAGCACTTGTTTGAAGATCTGAAAGTCTGCATATTGTGTGCCAGGCTATTTGACTACTTTCTCAGCATTTTCGAGGACTTAGTGAGCAAGGCTCGGAAAGAAGGCCAGTTTGACTCTGGCATCGCTGACATATCTGCAGCTCGTATTGAGCTTCGTGAAGATACCACAGTATGTCAAGCAGTGCCACTTTTACTTGTGTTTTAGAGGGTCAGGTTTTAGGCTTGTGTCTTGTGTCTTGAGTTGCTGTGTTGAGTTCGTTGTTAGCTCATGCCTTCCTTGTGCTTCACATCTCTCTGACACATTGAGATTTTGGAGGCCGTACCTTTGTCCTTGTCTCTGATTAAGTACCTGCCTTGCTGTACATATCGCCTTCCCGCCATGGTGGGAATGCCAGCAAGATGACTTGAAATTGGGGAGGATTTGCAGGTGGTGCACAGGGATCCTATGTCAGGAGCACCCACAACACACTCAGTCCTAGACCTTGACAGGGGTTGCTCTTGGGAGGTTAGTGCCTGTCACAAGTATCGTATTAGATGGAGGGGAGGGGGCTTCACAGTCTTATAGCTCACTCGGTGTGGATGTTCAAGTCTAGTATGTTGTTTGCCAGAGGCCAAGACTTGAGTGAAAAGGAGGGGCACAACACTACTTTTGCACATCCAGAAATGTGACTAGATGCCCATTTGGTGGAGCAAAATTCAGCTAACGAGTAAACATGCAAAGCAGGCTGCGCAGGAGGCCTTGGCAAGGGCAGAGGCTGAAGAGGGCTCCTCTTGCAGCAAAAATGGCTTCTACGAATCGCAGAACAAGTGGCTTGGTCGGCACCACTATCTGCTTGCATTGAAGAGGTGCCAGTGACAGCCCACCAAAGGCTCAGGAAGGATGGTCCCTACTTGCGGACAGAATGTATTTGTGGGCTTGACCAGCATATTGTCAAACATGCTTGTGGTGCTGAAGGCTGCTAACTTCAGCATCGCGTTCTGAGTGGTCGACTGATGACCGGAATTGCGTGGTTGCTCTGTATGTTGTGCAGGCAAAATTCAAAGTCTTCAACAATCAGGATAATTCGGCCCTCGAATGGAGAGTCAGCAAGGTGGGAGGCACCAAGGCGTACTGGTCCTCAATGTTGCTGTTACCATTCCGAAGGGAGACTCTGATAAGTGACTTCTGTTTGGCTGGTGACTAGCATGTTGCACCTCGGTGTGTGGGCTGAGAAACTGATATAAGCTTGGACATTGCCATGGTTGCAGAGAGATGCCTTCATCAGAATTGGAGCAGAAGTATGTAAAAATGACAGATAAAGAGGCAGCACAAAGGGCATGGGAGCAGGACTATGAGGCCTCAGCAGAGCAGGCAAGTCGCACCCTCAAAGTCTGTGAGGCCCAAGCCTCAAGGGGACCAACATTGATGTGGTCTTTCCTCAGCAACTGGATAGAGTTTCCATTCAAATATGGCAGGTCCTGTCTCACTTGCGAGGCAAGGCCTACATGCTTGATCTCTCGCAGGGTGTCTGGACAGGCCTGTGCTGGAGAAATCTTTGCTTCCGAAAGTGCTGACTTCGTGCTTTTGTGGGCGTGCAGTGCATGCATGGGCCGAATTGCAAAGCGGGCAGCGGTTGTGTGATAGGCAAAAGAGTGCAAGAGCTGCACATTCTTGGCGGCCTGGTCTTCCCAATTTGGGGCACCTTGGAGCAAGCCCTGAACAAGCAGGTCAGTTGGTACATTAATGCTCAACTCTACTGCCAATCCAACGAAGGGCTAATACAATGCTCGTGCAACAAGTTGCTGCTCAGTGGTAGATCTTTCTCCAATTAGCTGGGTTCCCCCTCCTACCTGCTGGAAGTTTGTGATAAGGTGGAGTGTTATGATGATTGTCGTGCAGGAGCGATTGGCCCACCGAAAGGTGCGAGTGGTGAGGCTCGAGACGACAAAGGAGGGCAAGAAAATTGTCGGCATCCATGTTCCCAATCCGGCAATTGAAGCTGTCCTTGCAGGTATTCTTTTCCCCTGCCTGCTAGAATGTAGCTCTCTGTAATAAGCATGATGTCAGTATACTTGGTCATGTGCATACTTGGGAACCATACAGCAACTCTGAGATGGCTAAGTTGCTGGTGTATAGGACTATGCTGTTGTCGATGTCAATGTATCCTGCATCTCTGATGCATTCTCAATCAACACTGTGAGCAGGTCTTGAGAAGTTGCACCTGGCACCTCAAGCTACTCAAAATTCAAGCCCTACTTCCTAGTATCTGCAAAGCTCTTATTCCTAGTATTGGGGAGCCCTTGATTGTTGTAATCTGTTGGTAAATTTACATTCTTTGGCAGGCATTGCTTGTGGCTATTTGTTTCAAGGAGCACATTGCTCTCCAACATTAACAGCCAGAATTGTACCATCAATTGTTAATACCCTGTGCTGGCAACAGCAACTTCTGCCCTTATTGTTGGTAGTTGTCCAGTGTTGGCCCCAGCAATTGTGAGCTTGCAGCAAGATCAAGACCTGGACAAGGTAGTGCTTTGTCACATTCAACACACGCTGAATGCCTGCAAGCACAGCCTTAAGCACAGCCTCTATTTCCGTGAGCTCCTCGATGACAGGTCCGAGAGTTCACACGATTTAATTTCTGAAATGACATGATGACTGGAGACAGAACGGCCAGCATTTCCGCAGAATGCTGGCTGGCAGATGTTACGGACAAAGAACCTTGCAGCTGCACTGGTGCTAACCCTCACCGTCCCGACTCAACTGGCACCCTACAAATGGGCACCTCGAGGACCGTCTCTAAGGATGGTGGATCACGAGCAGCAGACCCCAGTTCGGCAAACCCCAGCCTGGTGCTCAGGCATTCAGCAGATGAGCCAAGTCCACGGTTACTCTTGCTTGCTGTTGCTGTCACAACCGCCCCCTCAAAAACTCCTCGGTCGACTTTTGAGGGTCGCGCTTGTCAAGACCTCCCCAAGTCCCCATGACTGCTTGACGCACTTCAGAAAAAGTGCAGGTGACAGCAGCGGTCCGCATGCCTGCCGTGGACATGGGGAGTTGCGCCGGTGCCACTGACCAGAAACAGAGACGCGCCTGCAAGGGAAGTCGTAGCCTAGCATCAGCAGTGGGGTCCTCCCTACAACGGAGGAGCATAAGCAACAACTGAGGGGGTTGCGCAGTTGCTGTTGGGCGGCCAGTGCGGTGCCAGCGTACATCGGTCGTGAGGACCTCGGAGCAGATCTATTGCCAGAGCCACATTTGCCGCTGATGTTCACCGCAGATGCGGTGACCGTCAGGCTATGCCACTTCTGCTGTGGCTCTCATAGCGCTCTATGCATTTCCGGCAAGCTTGCAAAGCAAGCCGCAGGCCAGCGAGCTCTGGCGGCGGCGCAAGCTCCAGCACGTCTCCTGGGACACGCACCCGTGGGGCTGCCGCTAATCACTCGTCCTCCTCGCCGCCAGCGCCGTTCCCGCCGCCTTTCTCGGCGTCGCCGGCGCGGCGCAGGGCCTCGGCGCGCGCCCACTTGGTGATGCTGGTGTCGGGCTTGGCGGTGAGCCCGACAGCGAGCAGCACGACGGTGGCGGCGGCGGTGGCGTAGTAGGGCGCCTCCCAGTCCTCCCACCGCCGGCCCTGGCCGGGCGGCGGCGGCGTCTCGCCGAACAGCAGGCCGCGGCCGCGGTCCTGCGTGCCGGGGCCCCACCACGACCGGTTTTTTTTTTTTTTTTTTTTTTTTTTTTTTTTTTTTTTTTTTTTTTTTTTTTTTTTTTTTTTTTTTTTTTTTTTTTTTTTTTTTTTTTTTTTTTTTTTTTTTTTTTTTTTTTTTTTTTTTTTT
>WELB01000036.1:259660-270796 GCA_009602725.1 Spirogloea muscicola
CGCGCCGTGCCTTCGCAGGCGGCGGCATGCGCGCCCGGCGGCGCTCAGGCGCTCGAGCGCCCCGGGGGGGGTGGCAAGGCGCCGCGGCGCCCGGGGGGGCGGCGGCGCCGGCGGCGAGCTAGGGAGCCGTTGGCCGGGAGGGGCGGGCCCAACAAGAGGAAAAGGGGGAAGGGCTCGCCAATCAAGGATAGGGGCTGGAAAAAGCCAGCCCAAAAGAAAGTTGTGAAAAGCAACCCGAAGTATCGACAAGGTTCGGAGGGGCCAAAAGCGGTGGCTCAAAACTGGGTAGAATGAAACACTCAATAACCACGAGTGAGGAGAACGCATGTGCTGGGGTGCTCGACGTTCTGGAGAAAGAAAGATAGATTTTTTCAAGAGAGTAAGTGGCTCTCTCAAAGCGGGCTTTGGAGAGAAAATGAAGACTCTTCCAGTTGAAGGCGATGGCTGTTGTTGGCCAGCCCTTCAAAAGAATCGACAGAATTTACAAGGCACTGCAGACCTTGTTCGTTCCTCTTGGGTTGCCCTCTCACAGCCACAAGATGGGAGAGCTGAAAGAAGGGCGATGACTGTGGCAGTCCAATCCAGAAGGTAATGACAAGGACAAATGGGACTCCACCCAAACCCTGGCCGCCGCAGCCGTGGGGTCGCTCCTTCCTATTCCTTACCAGCTGGGGCCTCTCGACCCATCTCATGGACCGGCCGTTGACAAGGCACACTGATGCTTTGCAAGCTGTGCTCGACAAGGTGACATTATTGCCGAGCTTTGGCGGCGGCCTCCGGCTTCCGTCAGGGCGACGTCTTTCCACCAGCTAGCTACTCGGATCTGCATCTCCTGTCTAGAGGTTACTGAGCGTTCCCTGGCTGATGTCTTAGTCCTAGTCGTTCGCACTCAAGCTCCCTCAGACCTTGTCCATTCTTTTGGGCTGGCCTTTCCCAGCCACCGGTCAATCTGCCCGCGCTTTCTCTCTATTGCCACAGAAGATTCAGGATGCGCGATCCCTGGTGATGAATTCCTCTCCACATTGCCACATCTTGGTAGATGCGCGGTATCTTTACATTCTAAAACACAACACTGAGTTTGCACAACAAATTGCCATATCGGGAGCCTGTTTCTTGCCAGCAAGCATTGTGCTTGTGCTTCTGACAAGGTTTGGCCAACGCAGTAGCACTTCAGGAATCCAGTAGTCTCAGAGCTGGTATTTCATCAGAAGACATCCACAACCTTGGCTGCTCACAAGACTGTGATGCTACTGATCAGCACAGCCTCCAGGGGCTTGTCGTTTCCATCTGTAGCCACGTTCTCAATTTCCTGTGATCATGTTCAAAGCACGTCATCAGTGAGTTCAAAAGCCCTGGTATATTCTTGAGCACTTCGTACGTATGCAGCCCTCGCACAGACCTGCAACTCTGACACCAAGCAGTCAAAGTGTCGGGTTGATGCTGATGCTTCCTTAGCATGCTTATCCTTATGATTACCAGAGCACTAAGTAACGTGGACTTAAAGCGCATTCGGGACTTGCTTGCTGCAAACAACCCCTGCTTTTATGCCTTGCCGACACACATATGCAAGTCCTTTGCCAGATAGAATCAAGAAAAAGTAGATGAAGGGTTACTCAATCAGATATATACCTGTACCACTTCCATGCCAGCAAAAACCTTCCCAAAGACTGCGTGCTTTCCATCCAAATGGGGTGTAGCAACCGTTGTAATGAAGAATTGGGATCCATTCGTGTCTTTGCCACTATTGGCCATGGAAAGTGTGAAAGGCTCGTGCTTCAAGCTGGGGCCAACACAGACCAATGTACAGGCAGGTCAATGTCGTGGCAATGAGTGACTTAAATGAGCTGCTACAATTGAGACTTGATTTCATGCAAAGCTCCTCAATGCAGGTGAATGGCTGCTCCACAGAATCCTGACTGCGGACAATCGCAAAGACACTTCTGTATGATGAGTACACTCACTTGTCTCGAATCTCATCCTCAAAATTCCCGCCCCATATGGACTCTCCTCCAGTGCCATCACCCCTAGGATCACCACCTTGTATCATGAAGCCTCTGATCACCCGATGGAAATGCACTCCGTTGTAATAACCTTCCTTCCTGCTCAGACATCCAAGCATGATGTGCCACACATTGGTAAAAGTTGATTGTCTCAAAAGCGTCTTACTGTTGTGCACAATGTACAGCATAGCAGACATGAATATGTGCGGGCTGTTTAAAGTAATTCTTAGGTTTAAAATGTACTTCAAAAATCCACGTCTGATGTCATATGCAAGCTGACAGCTGCCCATAACGAGCTTTGAAGCCCTCGGATGTTTCCAAGATACTAATTATGTACTCACGCGTGTGTCACAAAGTTCTCCACTGTTCTAGGGCAGTCCTTTGCGAACAGCTCAATATACAAGTCCCCTTTTGTCGTATGCATGATCTGCAAGATAGAGCAGCATGCAGGCTGAGCCACAGCTTGGTACCTCCATATGTAGTGATGGCAATATGCCAAATTGTCCAGGGCTTAGCTTTAGCATTGACCCAAACCAGCATAACAATAGCAACCATTGGAACACTTTTCAGGGATTTCAGAAGATTTTTCCCCGAGAAAAGAACGTGGAGAAAGGTATCCCTACTACACTTGACAAATGTGATGACCCCTGACATGCTTTGGAGATTGTATGTACGATTGCTTGGATGCACGAGATAAGAGACCCCCACAATGCAACCCAACCGGCACCGCAACAGAAGCTAGAGATGACAAGCTTATGATGCAGGTATTTACCATCTGTACTGTGCCAGCTGGAGTAAACCTGGCACTTGCTCGGCTCCACAGCTGCGTCAGAGCAGTGAACCTGAATCAGCTAGCATAGTATGGTCCACCCCTCAACTGCAGGCAGCTGCTTAGCATACACATTAAAATGTTTGAGCAGCTGCCAAGCAGAGCAGACTGTTCTACAAAGCCACACAAAGACCCTGCAACAAGGTTGAGAAGCTTTCCAAATGCTCCACCCATCTACCGCTTGTGTAATGCAGTCTCTCTATCCAAGCAAGTGACACTTGACACACCAAGTGCTCAGGCCTAAGGTCTCTTCTGAATCGAACAGACATTAGTACACCCCAGGAGCTCGTTCACAAGAGACACGAGCCACCAAGGAGCCCAACGATTCTCCACAGCTTACCGCAGCAGGTCCTCCTCCCAGACTGCCACGCCCATCCCTTTGAGAAGAGAAAAACGCCAACAAAGGCAAACATAAAAGACGAGATAAAAAGCAGCAGCATGCTACCCAAGCCTAGTGTTTTTGATAAGGAACAGCACTTCCTCGTCAGGAAGTAATAGCATAAGGCTGTGGGGCTCTTGACCCAATGATAGCATTCTCACTATGTCAAGGACAGCAGCACAGGCTGTCAATAAACAACCGATATACTTGAATAGACTGCCGTGAAGTTTATCAGGTCAAACAGCCTGCTAGCAGTCAGCTACCCGGCTTTCACTCATTGTTAAGCTAGTGGACCCCTAGGCCTGTCTAATGCAGGAGCAGTGGCATTGAAGGAGCCGTGCTATGTCTGGAGCCAAAGGGCAAATGCAGCCAGACTTCGGAACGGCACAATATGGCTCACCGGCTTTGGAGGAACAAGTAGCGGCCGCCAAGCCCAACGAGGGCCAGGAGCGCCACCGCGGCCAGCAGCAGGCCCTGCGACTGCGCCACGCCCTTCTTCCTCTTGCTCTGCTGCAGCAGCGCCGCCGGCTTGAAGCGGCCCATGGCCCTGCGCGGCGGCTGCTCCGCCGCCCTCGCCGCCGCCAGCCCCGCCGCCTCTGCGTCGACCTCTAGGCGCTGCGCTTCGGCGGCCGCCCTGCGCTCCATCCCCATGCCATCGTCTCACTCCACGCCTCCGCGCATCGCAGGTCCGGCGACGTGATCTCCCAAGAGAACGAAGCGGAGTGATGCGACGCCGGCACTTGCCGCCGCGGCCGCCGCCGCCGCCGCCGCCGCCGCCGCCGCCGCCGCGGCGGAGAGTGCTGGCAGTCCTGCTCACGAAAACCAAAATGGCTGCGGAACGGGGCCCGCGGCCTTGCTCCCCGCCAGATTAAGCGCCATCGCCAGGTTTGGCGGGCGGATGGAGCGATGTCCCATTGAACGTCAACCGAATGGCATTGGAAAGGGCAGGCGAACGGTGGCGCGAGCACCCTCAAATGTAGCGCGGGTCCCGACGGGCGGCAGCCTGGCCCCGGGTCGTAAAGCCTCCCAGGCAGCCTTTCGGGCGCTGCTTCGTTACAATCATCGCCAGCTTACAGTCTCGCCGCTCTTGCGGGGTCTGCCGGAGCGCCGCCGGCGACAGTTGCGGCGGCGGCGGCGGCGGCGGCGGCGGCGGTGGCGGCCATGGCCGACGTTGCTACTCTCGGAGACGGCATGGAGAAATTGCACCTGGACGCCGTCACACGCGACTACATATGCGATCCGTGCCTCGGTGGGCCCCTGGCCAGTGCTCGCGCCGTCCACAGCCGCGCGTGCCACCGAGCAGGCCTCCTCCGGGAGAGAGACCTTATCTCGCTGTGCTATTTCGCCTGGATCCAGATTATCGCACGGTTGCGGGTGTGGCTGGACCGCTGGTCATCTTGGAGAAAGTCAAGGTAGCCTGGTCAGCCTGCTCGGTGGCTGCTACAGTTTCTCTGGTCGAGTCAAGCGTCGTGATGCCTTTGTACCTCTAGGCTCAGTAGCCGCTCAGTTAGGTCCGTCACTTTAGTGCAATGACTTATTGGTCATCAGACTGCAACCACTTTGAGCTACGCTTCAGAGTGTCTATCAGCTAGCCACACTATGTGCCTGCCTATATGCCTACCTTGATTGGCAGAGGGCGAAATTTGGAGAAATCGTCAATCTTCGGTTGGGCGATGGCACTGTCCGGCGCGGACAGGTCCTTGAGGTCGACGCGGAGAGGGCTGTTGTCCAGGTTTGCTGGCCTGCACGTGATGCCGCTACTGCAAAGAATGTTGGCACGTTGAACAGCTTCTTATGTTGGGCAGGTTGTTTTTCAACTCCTGTGTGGCTCGCTTGCTTGCAGGTCTTTGAAGGGACGTCGGGCATTGACAATAAGCACACTAGCATCGAGTTCAGTGGAGAGGTAGGAGCCACAGCTCTGAGATTTGCGAGCTTCTGTACTAGGTATTGTTTGTTGCTTCCAGTGGGATATCAGTGGGACTGGCCTCTTTACTTGCAGAGTAGATTCACTTGTGCCCTTTTGCCAGCAAGAAGTTCATTATTCGCAGTCCTGTATCTCACTGCGACCTTCTTCCCGGACCCCTTCTAGGTCCTGAGGACACCTGTTTCTATTGACATGCTTGGACGGATCTTCAATGGCTCTGGACGACCCATTGACAATGGGCCCCCCATCCTTGCTGAGTCGTACCTTGACATCTCAGGTTGTCATTCCAGCTGCCAGCATGATCATTGCCGGCATATAGCTGAAGCATCACAGCACTCATATTGCACAGACGTGAATTTCAACTAACCTCCTCACGCGTCGCCCATTGAAGGGAGTTCCATCAACCCAAGTGAACGCACATACCCCGAAGAGATGATCCAGACTGGCATTTCAACAATCGATGTGATGAACTCAATTGCCCGAGGGCAAAAGATCCCGCTTTTCTCTGCTGCTGGACTTCCCCACAATGAAATTGCGGCTCAGATCTGCCGACAAGCTGGACTTGTCAAACGCTTGGAGAAGAAGGATGACTTGCTGGTAAGCCTTGCCACCTCTTGCAGCAGAATGACATCATTGTGGCCAAGTAGCCAATCTTTGGGTCAGACCTTTCTTGGACACATTGACATGTCCAAGCTTCACTAAGCTGACGCAACAATATGCCCAGTCACAGCATGACAGCGGGGATGACAACTTTGCTATAGTATTTGCGGCTATGGGTGTCAACATGGAGACTGCCTCCTTCTTCAAGAGGGACTTTGAGGAAAATGGCTCCATGGAGAGGGTCACTCTATTTCTAAATCTGGTAAGATTTGATGCAATGTAGGGCATCGTCAGGTTGCTAGAAGATGTAGATACTGTCTCTGTCTGTGATTATAATTGGCAGCAATCAAACTTTCCTTATGTTGCAAGCTTGCCTTTCGCAACAGGCTAACGACCCCACCATTGAGCGCATCATTACTCCTCGGATTGCTCTGACAACGGCAGAGTACTTTGCGTATGAGTGCGGCAAGCACGTTCTTGTCATCTTGACAGATATGAGCTCCTATGAAGATGCTCTTCGTGAGGTATACTGCCTCTACCTGAGCACCCTGACTGCCAAGTTTGGTCATGTAACATGTTCTACTTTCCTTATAAGACACTGCTAAAGACAGCAGAAATGTGCATGTAGGTCTCTGCTGCTCGTGAGGAAGTGCCTGGTCGGCGTGGCTACCCGGGTTACATGTACACAGATCTTGCTACCATTTACGAAAGGGCTGGGCGTATTGAGGGTCGCAAGGGATCCATTACTCAGATCCCTATCCTGTCCATGCCTAATGACGGTGAGTGTAGACCCCCACATACATTTGTGAGCAGCAGGCCAGATCTAAAGGTCCACATTACGCGTACACCTGATTTGACATTGTCCACCAGCCAACAAGTCTGCACATAGAGTTGCTAAGCTACTATCAGATCAGGCTACCTCCTGTCGCATTGACCTTCTCAGCACGACATGGAGCATGAGCTGAGGTCCTGTGTTGCAATACTGCTCTGTAGCCTTCTGATGTGAATGAGAAGCCTGGTCAGAGTTGCTTATATTGTCCATGGCCTTGCTGCAGATATCACACACCCAATTCCAGATCTTACTGGTTACATTACAGAGGGGCAGATTTATATCGACAGGCAATTACACAACAGACAGGCAAGATATCATTGCAAGCTAGGATCTCAATGATGCGCAAGCTAGTGCTACTTCACTTCTGTCTAAATTTGACATCTGTCTGCTTTTGATTCTATAACGGGTCTTCTGCTAAGCCATGCTGTTGCGAATTCTCTCTTGCAGCAGTAGACTACAAACAGGGTGTTAGGCTAACCAGTAGATGAAGGAGCCCCTTGACGTATGTCAAATCAGCAGTTTGGCACTCTCTAGTGGATCTTATGTATTCTCATTAGGCATGTTGAGGCATGAACATGGGTCTAGTGTGGATGTGTGGATGCTTGTCACTGCAGATCTATCCACCTATCAACGTCCTTCCCTCGCTGTCCCGACTTATGAAGGTAGAGTTCTTATATCTCAAGTTGCTGGTCACCAGGTTTACGCGCTGCAACACTTGAGTCATCTGTTTGTCCTGCCCCTACTTGCTGCTTCATCACTGACATTGAGCACTCATGTCTTCCTCCTTGCTTGTGGCACTCCTGCTTCCTGTCCTCAGAGTGCTATCGGTGAGGGCATGACTCGGAAAGATCATTCTGATGTGTCCAATCAGGTCAGCAAACGTTTCAGAGGTCAGCCTTGTAGCCTGCAAGTCATCCATAGGAGGTTTTCTGGGACGAATGTCATCCACTCATGCACAGCTACGAAGTCTGTTTGCAGCTCTATGCCAATTATGCCATTGGAAGGGATGTGCAAGCTATGAAAGCCGTTGTTGGAGAGGAGGCTCTCTCCTCAGAGGATCTGGTAAGACTTCAAGTTGCTGCCCTCTTCTTTTGGTGCTGCCACTTTTGAGTCTCTACAAGGCTCTCTTTGCGAGGCTCTACATGTCTTCTTTCATGTTGCAAGCAGAGCAGTGCCACCTTTCTGTGTGACGGTTTCAGCAAGCTAAGGGTTGTACTTCTCTTTTGCAGCTCTATCTGGAGTTCTTGGACAAATTCGAGCAGAAGTTTGTATCGCAGGGAGCCTATGATGCTCGAGACATCTACCAGTCCCTTGATCTTGCTTGGTCTCTCCTTCGTATCTTCCCAAGAGAGCTACTGAGACGGGTGTCACCCAAGATTCTTGATGCATTCTACAGCAGAGATTCACAGCATTGAGGTACATGTGTGCTTTGACTCTTATCGTTTACTGTGTCCATCCATGAGCGCAAGCTGATGAGCAGATGGAATGTATGTTCAAGTCTTAGCTTCTGTCTGCACTTTTTTGTTTGGCCGCTTCAAGGCGAAGTGGTGGTGTTGATATAGCAGCCAAAGCAAGCAGGTTGGTTGACAGCGACTATTCTTGTTGCAGGAGCGTCCTCTAGGCAGCGCACCAACTGAGGGCGATACCACATGCAAAACCCGATGGATGTCCATGGTCCCTCTACTCGCTACCAGTCATCTATGCGTCCTTCTGGATCCATCACTTCCCGGACAACTTGTCCTTCTTATCATGATCCACATTTACCTTGTGGACACAGAGCAGTGTACCTGAGAAGCTTCAAGACCCCTGCAAAGATGTAGTTGCAGGATGTGACCAGTATTGCACTTCGTTCTTCCAGCTAGATGAAGCAGGTGGGTGTGTAAAGGGTGCGTTGTCATGCCAGCGCTCTTGACATTAGATTCTGTGTAGTAGGCTGGCACCTATAGGACCTGTTCATTGCTCCAACAACGAAGTGTGGCTCCATGGACTGGCGCTGCTTAGGATGGATGAGCAACAGACACAGACACTGCAACAGGTTTTCTAGACTTTGCAGGCCAGAAGGGCTTGTACCTTGTTCACAAATAGTCTTAGCGGAGCAGTGTTCCCCACCTGATGTGTTGAGGATGATGTCAGAAGGTCGATCACATCCTCAGCCTCACGTGTGTGGCCCGTATGCAGGCTCCTGTTTGTAGGCTATTGTCAAGGTCGCAGTTTGGCAACTGGCTCTCGAAATCAAAGTTCACTGGTGTGAGTCAAGCAAGCTTGAACCACACACTGCTGGGCCATGCCATCCTCTTGACTTGTGATCAGGCTGCTTCAGGTCATGTCCACGAGCATAACAAAGCAATACTTCAGGCACAGAAAAGGACTAGCGAAGGTAAAGCAGAGCGCGATAGTTCTCAAATTTTGTAGACCTGAACGTATGAGGGATATTGACAACCTCTCACAAAAGATGGACGATCACTCAGCTGGCTAAATCTAGACTGCCAGAAGCTTGGCTCGTTGACTCTCTTCTGGGGGTTTGAGTTTGAGATAGATGAAGCAGTGCATCCTCACTCAAAATGGATCCTCCTGCCCGGCGCTGCCACGTCAATGGAAGGCTCATCTTTGAAAATAACATCACCGCATGATGTTGCCATCTTCAAGCAGGCATCTGATGTTGCCGTGCTCAACTTGGCAGATATTGACTTACTGACATGGAGCTGTATGAAATGGCTGCAAGCAGCTGCAAATGACTGTATGTAGCAATCAATGAACCAGGGTGCTCCAAGATCTCCAAGATAGTGCTGAGCCCCCTTTCCCTATGTCTATGTCCCCACAGCGGTCCCAGGCGATTGCTTTGCATCGCCGGGCTGGTCGCGCCCTTGCAGCAGCCTCTGGTTTGCGCAGCGGGGTTGCTCTTCCTCCCCTCAGCTCATCTGACTTCCTACTGCTGACACGGGGGTATTGAGGGCGCCCTGTCTACCTAGCCTTTGGCTCCGTCATGAACACCTGTATGCATCTGGCTGGCAGTTTACAGCCGATTTTTCAATATCAGCAGCCGCTTCTTCTTTCCACCAACAATAGCTTGGCCTCGCTCATATCTTGGACTTATTGACTAAGTGAATATCATTAAAGCCAATCTGTGTTGATCCCCTTGCTGCCTATTCCGCACGCATGTTCGATGGCCCCCACATACTTGTAACTAGAAGCAACTGATACACGATCAAGAAATTTTAGGTCACGACCGAGCTGATAGAGACATACCTCACATACACATCAAGGCTTTCCAGCTCAGACTATAGGATCTAAAGAGTCCCCAATTCACAGGATTACCTCGAAATTTGGCAGCATCAGCGTGAGCACGATTGCCGGCCGTGCCAGCCGTTGGAAGGCACTTCTAGTTGGCAGCCGCGCCACTGCCGACTATGCCCCCTTCAGGCTGGCCTGTGGCTGCGGCCACGCTGGCCAGGTAGAGGCTACTTCTGTCCAGTGGCACTCAAGACCCACCGCGAAATGCAGTAGCGGCGACGGCCTTCCCAAGCCTCAACGCCAGCTGGCCATGAATGGGGGCCAGCGTGCCAAACTGCTATTGGCCTGAAAGCACCTTGGACGACAACGCCGTCGCCGCATCCAGCATGCCTAATTAGCTCGCCGTCTGCGCAAAGCTGACCGACTTACTTAAGCCCTGCTTGATCAAGGGGTCCTGCCAAGGCCAAGGGTGCACCGAGCAGCGGCGAAGCAGCGGCGTAGCAGCGCCAACAGCGGCAGAGGTGACCAGATGCACTTCCCATTGCTGAATACCGTCAGGGCATTAGGCGCGAGCATCAGCATGCGCAAGCGGCAATGAGCGTCTGAATACCAACCACACACAAAGCCAATGAGATCCTCGCCTGTACATCTGTTGGGACTGGCCCGCCGGCACTCAGGGCTGGCGGCGATGGCTGGGCGTCGCCGAAAGGCCCGCTGGGGAGCTGGGCAGTCCCCACAGCAACCTGGTGCTTGTAGTGGTTCACGGCGTGGAAGGAGGATGGCAGCATGCGTGCCGGGCAGTGGTGGCAGCCCCGGCTAAGCAAAAAGCTCGAGTACCATGCCGTCGAGGGCAGGGAGAAGCCCTCGCCAGGCAGTGGCACGGAGGTCTGCGAGACAACGGTCGTCCTCACGGCCAGATGGGCTAGCCAGCTATTTAACGACGACGGGGTCGACGTCCGCCGTCGCCGCCGCCGCCGCAAGACTGCGGCCTCGCCCGCCGCCGCCGCCGCAGCGCTATGGCCGCCGCTGCAGGGGAGGCCAGGATCCCCCGCCCGGTCGGCTGGCCTTCCACCGCCGCCCCGTCAGCTCGGCAGCCGCCTTCTCCTGTTTGACGTCCGCTGACTCCGACTTCGTTGACAGTCGCTGACTCTCTCCCGACGCCCCCTCCAGCAGCAGCCGCCGCCGCCGCCGCCGCCGCCGCCGCCGCCGCCGCCGCCGCCTTTTTTTTTTTTTTTTTTTTTTTTTTTTTTTTTTTTTTTTTTTTTTTTTTTTTTTTTTTTTTTTTTTTTTTTTTTTTTTTTTTTTTTTTTTTTTTTTTTTTTTTTTTTTTTTTTTTTTTTT
>WELB01000036.1:272493-283533 GCA_009602725.1 Spirogloea muscicola
AGCACCACCCCCCCCCCCCCCCCCCCCCCCCCCCCCCCCCCATACCCCCTTTCCCCGCCGCCCTCCCTTCTCCTCTCTTACTTCAGTAATCGGGGTACTGCTCACTTCTTCAAACGTGGACGTGCTGCTGCTGGCTTGCACGTGCTTTGTGCAATGCAAGGATGTCCCTATCACAAGGATGTCCCTGTCACAAGGATACTGTGTCTTGTGCCGGCTCTTGACCGGCTATTTGTGTCTTGTGCCGGCTCTTGACCGGCTATTTGAATGTACGCATGTGGGCAAAATGTATGACCGAGTCCTGAAGCTCTTTCCTGTACTCTAAGAAACCTCACAGGTAACGGGAGTGGCGGAGGTCACCATCCGCAGTGCATACAAGGACCTGCACCCGCACGCCGCAGTCCTGGTGCCCAACTGGTTCGCCGAGCCTGATCAGCTCAAGTTGCTGCCGCGGTCCCCTCGCGAGAAGGAGAAGGACAAGCGATTCCCTTCGGCCATTGTGCCAATGTAGGGCGTTCTGCCTTCTCAACCCTGCCGCAGATATTCTTTCCACATTGCGCTGACATCATGGAAAGCCGAGCTGCGCAGCGTGCGCAGCGTCAAAACCTCCACGGACAGGCCTGCAGCAATGTATGCCTCACTGCAATGCTGCTCCACTGGGCCACCCTGGATCCGCCACTTATGGCTTTGATATACATGAGTTTGATATACATACACCTAAGTGCTGACAAGGGGTGCAGGTCTGAGTTGGCAAGGAGTGGGCGCTGGGCAGGCTCTCTTGTGCCGGTTGTGTTTGACAGACGGCTGAGCGGGTAAGGGGATCGATGAAGTAGCATCCCTGCTAGTTCAGAAAGTCAAAGGCAGTGCACAATGGAAGGCAGCCCCCAGGCCCAAAGCCTACAATCTGCTTCCGGGTCGAAAGATCGATGCAGGAGACTTCTTTTCATCTTTGGCACCTCCTTTTGGGTATCCTGACATCAGCACTACATGGCTAAGTAGGCATACGAGGGCGTCAGGAGACGGGGTCAAGAAGCAATGACCACCCTCTGCCGAGTGCCAGAGCGGCTAGTACAATGGCACGCCCATATACAGTTGTAGGCCGCAGGCTGGTTGACCCGCGTAGGAGCTGCAGGCCAACATGTAAGGGTTGCTTCCCTATGCCACGAAACAGAGCAGCAGGTCTCAAGCCCCTGCCCCCCAGCCAGAGCTCGCCCAGAGTTCCGACACACAGAATGGGCCAGAGCGTGCTGCAGACATACTGCCACGTGCAAGCACAACAAGTAGACGTGTTACCGGCAAGACCAGCTTGGCTAAAACCACACCCTCACGTAAGCTGCATAAGCTGGCAATTCTTTCAACAAGGTTTGAAAGCGAGGAGCTATCTCAATCGTGAAAGCGAGGAGCGAACTCAATCATACTTGTGGCTGCTATACGATTAGATCCCTCTATGTACACACAAAGTCAGAGCGTCCTTATTGAGCTTCGGAATTATAGATTTCCTGGGACATAAACCTCTTACGAAGTGATACGTCAGCGCGCACAGCGCACACACGCGCACACAGCTAGCGGATGTCTTACCCTGCAGCACCGCCACTGAAGGTCAGCAGCTTAAAAGCTGTCCCCACATGGGGCGCAGCCACTGCACTTAGCAACGAGCCGGCGGTGGCCCGCAGCTGCAGCAACGCGCTGTTGCAGCAGGCAGCAGCAGGGCTGCAGCGGCGGGCTGCAGCAACAAGCAAATAGGCAGCAGCAGGGCTTTGCCTCTCTCGGGGCCTCAATAATGTGTTGGATGGCCACCCTTTCATTTCAAGCGCACCGCGCCTTCCTATTTCGAGCCGTCACTGGTCCTACTGATGATAAGTCTGGCTTCGGCCCACTTGTAGCGAATGACACGCTTCCCCTCTGGGTGTGACGATGGTAAGCCAAGGTCTACCACTTAGTAAAGCGGCTGCAGATATTCAAGAATCGGCTGTAAACTGCCAGCCAGATGCATACAGGTGTTCATGACGGAGCCAAAGGCTAGGCAGACAGGGCGCCCTCAATACCTCCGTGTCAGCAGTAGGAAGTCAGATGAGCTGAGGGGAGGAAGAGCAACCTCGCTGCGCAAACCAGAGGCTGCTGCAAGGCGACCAGCCCGGCGATGCAAAGCAATCGCCTGGGACCGCTATAGGGACATAGACAAGCGCATACGGTAGCAGGACACAAGACCCAAAGGCACCGAGCCACCGGGAAGGGCTGCACCCTGTTCCCGGCGCCGCTGGTCAGCTTGAGAGGCCAGCAGCGAAAGTAACGAGGACCACTTGGAGGGGCGGCCTGGCCTAAAATGGGGTTGCGACAAATCCAGGAGGCTGAGCTCTCGGCAGGAAGCGAGCGTCTGCTGAAGCGTCTTCCTCCTGCTAGTTTGTGCATCGTACATACCCATTTGGATGACCTCTCAAGCCATTGGCTTACATTGACGAGCTGTTTCTCGTGCCATGCCAGTCCAAGCTGGCGCGCAGCACGAAGCAGCGCCTGCTGCTTCGTGCATTACTGAAGCACGGACTCAGGGGGCTAGCCCACACCGAGCCAACCCGCCCGGCCGGGGCGCGCAAAGCACGAGACACGGGGCGTCGGACCGTACTTAGCTACACATACGGTGCTGTGATGGTTACCAGACCGTTTGGTACACGCTCATTTACATTTACCGGAACCGTTGGAAATCCCAAACGGAGCCCTTGTCCCCCTTGTACAGAACTGGGACTCTCTAATCCGTTTGTGGGCTGGCCCTTTGCAACTTCTTCTTTTCGCAGACTTCGCCCCCTTCGTAAGTAAGTTGAGCTCTAGTTGGTGGCAGAACGGCTTCGTTTCTGGCATCTAGTACTCATGCATTGATTACTGACCTTTATGTTTTGACCCGTGGTTACTGATCGCGTTAATCTGCTGAAATGTATGTAGATCTTTAGATGTCCTTGCCTGTGTACTTGGCCGTTGGCCTACGGTTGTTTCAAATACACGAAATTATCTTCGTAAGTACTAGGGACTTCTTGGGGATAAATTCTTGCAGATTCCCCACTGAGCTACTGGCTTGCAGAACGGCGGCCCTGATATGCCCTGATATCAGTTGTGGGTATCTCTTCTACTCGTGGGTACTGGAGTCTCCCTTCCGCCAACCCCTCCAAGTCGGCGACGACCGCTGGGCATGCGGTCGCTTTGGCGGCCCGGGGAAAATTTCGTGTATTTCGGGACAAGGAGCGGAAGTATGCCGATCACCCCCCAGGTGATGAGTTCGCGGCCCTTGCCATAGACGTCCACGGGGCTTATGGCAGCGGCTGGCTGGATCTCCTCCAGCGGCTTGCCCGGCAGGCCATGGAGCGGCGGCCGGGTCCGCCAGGGAAGAAAGGGCTCGCCCATTGAGGATAGGGGCTGGACAAGCCAGCCCAAAAATGAATGAACAAAGAACGAGAAGGGGGCCAGAGGAAGCCAGAGGAAGCGCTAAGAAACCAAAGCACACAAAGAAAGAAAGCAGCTACAAATTACTCAGTAACCCCTGCTAAGCAGCCGCAAATCAGAGAGGCTAGGGTCCTGGAAGTGGGTCCCCTGGACAGAGCCAGAGGCAGCAGCGAGGGCTCTCCCGGCNCCACTTCCGAATTCTGCTTTGGGCTGGCCTCTTTCAAACAGCGTAACTTCTCCTGCATCTTGCAGAGCTGTTTGGTTTAGGCGCCTTTCGGCCCTTCGGACCCTGACTTCATGATTGGGCTGGTTGTTCACAGCCCCTACCTTCTAGTGGAAGAGCTGTTGTGTCTTGGGCTGGCCTTTAAAAGCCACTACCCCTTCGTCGGGGTTACTCTTCTTCTTTTCCAGCTGCAAGTTACTCCGACTTGCTAGTGCTAGAGTAACTTACAGCTGCTGACTCGGGGTTACCAAGCTCCCATTTGCTGCATCGGTTGCATAGCCGTGTGTTTTAGCGCCTTCCAGATCTTGTTTTGCTTTTTCCCGGCTGGCAAATCACAGCCATCGCTTTCTACTGGAAGCTTCTTCCTTCTTTCACGGCCCTGCACCCTTGGAAGAGTTTCTTCTCTGAAGGACGAGTTCTTCCCCCTTGCCATCGACGTCCACCGGGGCGTTTGGCGCTCGGTGACTTGAGCTCCTGCACCGGTTAGCGCGCAACACTGTGTCTCAACGCCACCAAGGGGAGCAGGCCGATCTCAACGCGGCAGGCTCTCTAGCCCAGGTGTGTCTCAAGCGCCTGTCAGTATCGCTGCACGGTCAATGGCAGATGCGTTGCATTTGCGTGCCGGTCGCGCTTTGGCTGCAGCCTCTGGCTATCGACAGGGGCTGCTTCTCGGAGGCTAGTGTCTCTGACCTGCGGCTGCTCAAAGGAGCATATTGAGCACCTTGTGGCCATGTGTGCTTCAGCGCTTTTCTGGCCCCTTCAAATTCTCTTCAACCTCTTTCTGGGCTGGCCAAGGCTGGCCTTTGTAGCTCAAATGGCCATGAAAACATCACAAAGCCCACAGCCATCGCCCTCTTCTCTATGGTCGCGCCATTTCTCTTGCTGAAGAGTCTCTCTCTCTTCGTCTCTACCAGAGGCCCGTGGCTGGGGCGCGCGCGCTCAACCGGCGGTCGCCAGGCCGCCGGCGAGCGGCGGATTGGTGGTTGAAGGCCCCGCCGCGCCCCGCGGCTAGACCAGCAGCCAGGACTGAACGCTTTTTGTGTCAGCCTCAAAACTTATCGCGGCGGCCGGGGGAGGTGGCTGCCCGGGGAGGGCTGGGGGGCAGAAATTGAAGCAGCTCTCGTCCCGCCGCCAGTGTGAACGGGGATCACCGGCCCCCCCTCCCCGCTGGAAGCTGAGTCCCTTAACGCCCGCCTCTCCCCGTCCGCCCTCCCGCCTGCGCCACCGCGCCCCTCCCTCCACTCTCTCCCTCTTCCTTTTGAGGGCCCCCGCCCCATTCCCGTCACCGTCTGGCCACCCGTTCCTTTCCCGCAGCTTCCGGCCTCCCTCCCTCCTAAGCAGCAGTTGGCCCCCGCCGCCGCCGCCGCCGCCTCCGCCGCCGCCGCCGGCGAGGTCCCCGTGGCCCGTCTGCCAGGTCGCCGCCGCGCCGCCTCAGGAAAGCGCCGCACTCGCCGCCGCAGGGCCGCCGCCTGGCTGCCGCTATGGCTGCCGCTCCCGGTCACGTGCTCCCGGTGAAGGCGGAGAAGCACTACACCGGCCTCGGGCGCGTCGTGCACAATGTCAATGCCGCCGTCAACCGCTCCATCGTGAGGCCCCATCCTCCGTCTTAGCAGCCTCGCAGCTCCAGCGCCCCCCCGCCTTCACCACATCTCACTGCCGGACCCTTTCTTGAAGCGTGCGCCGCGTGGGACCTGGGCAGCTGCGTGCTCCTGGGCTCTGCCTCGGACTCCTCCATGCATAGGCCCCAAAGCTGCAGCAGCACGCACTCTTTGCAGACCTGGATCTTCTGACCGCAAGCTCATTAACTTCCACAGGTCGGGCGGTACTTCAAGATGGAACAGCGGGGCACGTGCCTCACGACTGAGTGGCGTGCGGGCACTGCCACCTTCCTGACCATGGCATATATTCTCGCTGTTAATGCGTCCATTCTTACGGACTCTGGCGGGCCCTGCTCCATCAACGACTGCATTCCCACTGAATGCAGCGACCCTTCCATCACCAATCTTGCAATGTGCTCGGGCTCTTCGGCCAATGGCACTCTGATTGCACCTGTGCAACCCAATGGTGGATGTGTCTTTGATCCAAGTGAGGCCATGGATCCTACCTCTGCCGTTTGGCAGCAGCAAGCATTGGATGCACGCGCAAGCTAAATAGTCCGGTCCTGTGGAGAAAGCACAGTCTAGAATAATTTACATCTAGAATTATTGTTGTTGTGTTTGTGCTGTTCCTTAATTGGCTCAGGCAGCACTTGCATCCTCGCAGTTCTCCTTTTTACAGGCTGTGGTTTGTCTACGAATAGGATCAAACAGTATATACTGTCTAACTTCCCACTTTCTGTTGGATTTGTGATTGGCAGTCAACCCAGGCTACCAGACATGCCTGAATACAGTGTAGAAGGATCTCATCATTGCGACTGCTGCATCAGCCATGATCGGCTGCTTGATCATGGGTGGCCTGGCAAATCTGCCCCTTGCGTTGGCCCCAGGCATGGGTACCAATGCTTATTTTGCATACACCGTTGTGGGCTTTCATGGTTCTGGACAGATTACTTACAAGGAGGTGCGTACACCATGCATGCAGTCAAACTCACGTGCATCTTCGTGGGCTGCATTGAGAGGACAGATAACAGATCAATAATGCTGTCGGTTATGCAAGTAGTTTTGCTTTATGTGGGCTGCATTTGGAGCTGGTCATGCTCAAGCTGCTTCTTTGTTGTCCCATCTGGCAGGCCCTCGCTGCAGTCTTTGTGGAGGGTTGGATTTTCCTCCTTATTGCTGCCCTTGGATTGCGCACCAGACTAGCAAAGCTTATTCCTAGGCCTGTCCGAATCGCCACTGCTGCTGGTATTGTCTTGCACTATAGTCGGCTGGTACAATCTTTACCAGTTTACAGCATCTGCGTCCATTGTTGACATTCATGCTGGTGTTTCTATCAAGTATGTCTTCTTGAGCTCGGCATAGATGTTTGCCTCATGATCGTGGCCGGCAGGAAGATTGCCGATGCTCTCCACACATCTCTGCATGTTGCAGGCATTGGATCGTTCCTTGCATTCATCGGGCTTCAGTCTGGCGAGGGAGGTGGCATGGTGACCTTCGAATCGGCCACGCTGGTGACACTCGGAGCTTGCTCCCCCAAGCATCGCCAATACTGGGCCCCGGTTGATGCAGACTCCAGTGGAGCATTCCAAGTTACCGGCCCTGTTTCAAATGTCTACTCCTGCAAGAACCACAAGATGGAAAGCGCCACCTTCTGGCTTGCGTGAGTAGCCGAGTCAGAACCGTGTTGAGTTCCGGTGATGGCAGCCCCATTGTTTGTCTGCCCTTTCGCTTGACCGTAGGGATGGTCTAGATGCCAGTGATAGGAGCTGAGTGCTAACGTGATTGTGTGTATGTCGATGCAGGGTGGCTGGTTTCGTCATTGTTGCCTATGCATTGGTCAAGAACATCAAGGGTGCCATGATTTATGGCATTGTCTTTGTGACTGGAGTCTCTTGGTTCCGCGGCACCCAGGTCACCTACTTCACAACTGACTCTCAGGGAGAGTACATTTACGATTACTGGAAGAAGGTGAAGCTGGCAGTGCCACCAGTGCAAGTGCATTTATATGGCTCTGCCAATAGCAATATCTGAGGTTCCTCGTTCTTTCAAACTTAGCAGCCCAACACATGCAAGTTTCCTGAAGAGCTATCATATAGAAGCATGGACTATGTACAGATGACACCTTGACAAAATTGCGGTCTTCTTGCAGGGAGTGGACTTCCACACGATCAAGAAGACTGCCGGTGCACTGAGCTTCTCCAACTTTAGCGATGGCAACCTTTGGGTGGCACTTATAACCTTCCTTTATGTTGACCTGATGGACACAACCGGAACACTCTATTCTATGGCAAAGTTCTCAGGACTGAGTGAGTAACTACAACCACACTCTGAAGTGATATTCAAGCACATATACCTGCCAGTTACATACTGCGTGACATACATATCCTCCAGGATGGAATTTTGGAGAGAGCCTGCAGAACGTGGATGCATGTGATTCACGCTAATGTTGAATTGGGTAAACCCGGTGCAGTGGATGCTGATGGCAACTTCGAAGGCCAGTACTATGCTTTCATGAGCGATGGTGCTGCCATTGTCGTGGGATCCACGTTGGGCTCGTCCCCAGTGACCACGTTCATTGAATCCGCCACGGGCATCAAGGAAGGAGGCCGCACAGGCATGACCGCACTCTTTGTGGCATTCTACTTTTTCTTGTCCCTCTTCTTCACGCCGCTTCTCCAGGCCATTCCACCCTGGGCCACAGGACCAGTGCTCTTCCTTGTCGGCGCACTCATGATGAAGAATGTCGCAGAGATTAACTGGTAAGTTTTGGCTTGTAGCATTGGTCTTCAACACCTGCCAATTTTTCACTGTTGTAACAGTGCGCAGCAGTTATTGCTGTCCTCTACGAGGAGCTTATATTTGGCTGAATCCATTTTCATTGTGCACCACCAGGTTTGACATGAAGGAGGCCATCCCAGCTTTCTGCACAATCCTCATCATGCCGTTGACCTACTCTATTGCTTATGGTAAGTTCACCTGCACATCAATGTAGGCCTCCTGGGAGACTCTGCAGAATGCACACCTCTCTGAGTGTGTCTGTTTGTACAGACACTGCAGTGGCAGTGTCCAGCCATGAATACGAAGTAAATAATGATACTCAGCCACTGGTTGTTGATGTTGGTTGGCTGCAGGCGTCATTGCCGGAATTGGCACGTACATCGTGCTTCACCTCTGGGACTGGGCCTTCCTGGCCTACTATCACTTCTCCGGCAAGGAAGCTCCTGCTCAGAAGGAGATGACAGAGGATGACAAAATACCAGCTCATTAGGCTAACCTGCACGTTACACAACTCCCCTGCTTGTGCTTGTCGCACTTGGATGCAGTTTCAAGTGACATGCAAGCTCTTCTCTGCACTCATAGAGTCCAGGAGGAAATTCATAGCCTGCTAATTGCTGCAAGTCGCGGCATCTAGTCTCAAGGACCACCATACTCTGCTGTCTTGTGTATGCCATGGCAACCTGGCAGTCATGATCAGCTTCACAGCATATGGTGGTGTTTAATTTTGGGAATGCATTTAGATTGCAAGCCCATGCTATGGATTTGATCCATTTACACCGCCTTGGCTACAAGCTGGTGAATGATGTACGATAGCAACTTCAAGTAAATTATGTACTACTTTTTGGGCACGTTCAAGATTGTCACTTTTTCAGCTCACGTCAAGTGGCTTGTCAGACAGATCCTAGTGAAGTAGTCAAATCCTCTGGCAAATCACGACAAACAATCATACCCTGCCAATTTGAGCAGCATCTGGAATCCAACCCTTACCCACCACCCCCTCCCTTTCTGTGCCCCCTCCCATGAGCAAACATCTTCCTATCTATTTCCAGTAACTCCACACCTCCTTAGAATGTTGCAGCAGCATTCAAGAGACCTGGTTGTTTGGAAGGGGCATTCTCTTATCCTGCTGAAAATCGAGCGCCGTCGCATAGTAATAGCATCTTGAGAGGCCTTGAGGAATGTGTTGGATACGCCTGACAAAGCAATTGTCTGAGGTAATCCTCTTCCTGGTGCTCTGCGACTCATGTAGATATAGTGCATTGCCCAGGCTGAGAAGTCTGAGAAGCCAGATCGAATGGGAGATGCTTTTGCTGGACATCTATCATCGCTGACATCTGCTGATGCTGCCAGAGATTTCTCCACTGCACATGTTACCTTGGGTGATTGGCGTCCGTGGAACTACACTACTCAGCTACACTGTAGCCATATGTGAGGTGCACATGTAGCTTAAGGACACAGTAAATGGAAAGCTGCTTAACATCAGAAGTGTAGGACAGCGGCTTTCCAATGTGGGGCGTGTGAGTGGAGGTGAGGACACGGTTGACCTGTAGCTGCTAGGAGCATCTCCTGGTCAGCGGCCTCCCCTCACAGGTGCAGGCTAAGCACTGAGAGCGGCTCTTGTGCAAGTCTGAGCCGACTTGTTGCCCAGGGCATACATCGACACATGCACGTGTGACTTTGCAGATTCTACGAGAGCCAAACTGGTAGCAGTGGCATTACAGTTTACCTGTGTCATCAGGAAGAACAACAACCAAACTCTCATGGGGACAACACCGAAAGTCCTTGCCTAAAATGCCTATGGCAAGCCTATGCTGCCAGATGCAAGGAAGGCTCGACACTAGGCAGAAGGTCGAGTGCTTTGCATAGTGATCCGGGACCTGCTGTTAGGGAGCTGCCGCAGAGCACGTGTAGAAGCAGCAGTCAGCTATGGCTCACGGGGGCGCACAGACGGGAGAGAAGAAGAAAGTGCTCGCCCATTGAGAATAGAGAGAGAGAGAAGGCGCGCGGGGCGCATGAATTGAAAGGGAGGCCAATTCAAGCCAATACATTGTTCAGGCAGGAATAGGGGCTGGAACAACCAGCCCGAAAAAGAATGAACAGAGTACGAGAAGGGGGCCAGGGGAAGCGCTAAGTAACAGAAACAAAGCTGCTACGAGACACTCAGTAGCCCCTGCTGGAGAGAGGGCGCTCTGATTTAGCACCCCCGTGTCAGCCGTAGGGAGCCAGATGAGCTGAGGGGCGGCGGTGGCCCGAGCTTTCCAGAGTGGGCGAGGTGGGAGCGCCGCCCGGGCAGCCACGGAGGCGGGCGTTGGGGAAGAAGAGAGCAGCCACTTCTCTTCCACTGAGGGGGGGGCGGCCCACGCGACAGACAATGGCGGGGAAGCGGACCCGGCGCGATCTCTCTGCCCCTCTCTCATCACCTTATTCCCCCAACCCGACCGTTGGCGCGCCCGCGCTTGCCCCCCGCGCCGCCGCCGCCGCCGCCGCGGCGGCGGCGGCGGTCCTTTCGCCCCCCGCTGCCGCCGGCTGGCGAGCTGGCGCCGACGAGCTCATGGCCGCGCCAGGCCCCGGGGCTTCTTCGGGCGCCACGCTCAAGGCCGCGCCAGACCCTGCCCCCGCCCCTCTGGTTGCCTCGCCGCTGCCGAGTTCCCCCGGTCACCCTCGGCTGGGCAGCAGTTCCCCGTGCCTGCGCCAGCGACAGCTGCTCCTCCCGACGCTTCAAGCCCCGCGGCGGCGGCCTCGGGCGCCCCGGCCTCCTCTACCCCGGCGGGAGCCGAGCTCGTCCTCCCCTACCAAGCGCCTCCTGTCTTCACGGGCAGCGACGGCCTGAGTACGAGCGAGGTTCTGTCCCTTCGGCCATCCAACTCTTGGCGGCCGCGGCACCACCGGCCCTTTTTTTTTTTTTTTTTTTTTTTTTTTTTTTTTTTTTTTTTTTTTTTTTTTTTTTTTTTTTTTTTTTTTTTTTTTTTTTTTTTTTTTTTTTTTTTTTTTTTTTTTTTTTTTTTTTTTTTTTTT
>WELB01000036.1:292989-310680 GCA_009602725.1 Spirogloea muscicola
TAGGGTCCTGGAAGTGGGTCCCCTGGACAGAGCCAGAGGCAGCAGCGAGGGCTCTCCCGGCACGAAGGTGCAGCGCACGGGCCATGGACCTCTGCAGCGAGACGGCCAAGCGCATGCGATACACTTGCGCCAGCGACCCGGCTGCAGGAAAGTCTACCGGTTCACCATGGAAGCGACGGGCGATTGCGTGGCGGGCGAGCTGGTTAAAAGGAACGGAAGTACTCGGACCACTCGGTGAGAGACGAGTTTGTTCCACTGGCAGTCGACGTGCACGGAGCCTTCGGCTCGGAATGGCTTGACTTGCTCCACCGCCTTGCGCGGCGTGCAGCGGCCCGCCGCCTCGGGCAGCAGGGCGAGCAGCCCGGCTTCAACGTCGCTGAGTCCCTCGCTCAAGTCTTCCGATGCGTCTGGCTGTGGGCGAGCTCTTTCTCTCAATGGGGGCAAGGGCCGTGAAAAGCCAGCCCGAAAAAAAATTGACAAATCTTCGGAGGGGCCTAAAGCGCTAAGCAGCTATGAACGGGCCTGATGATGCTATGTCAGAACGAGGGGAGGATGGACTAGAAGGGGCTAAAAGTAAGAGGGCTTGCCCCATAGTAAAAGAGGGGCTAGCAAAGCCAGCCCAGAAAAGGATGGACAATGTACACAGGCCTCGAAGGCCACAAAAAGTGCTCGGAAAGACAAAACTACACACCAAGACACGAAATTATGCAGATGGAAGCTCAGTATCCACGAGTGAGCAACAGCAAATCAGAGTAACTCGAAGCAGGAAAATCGGCACTCTGCAGAGACCCTGAGGCAGCGGCCAAGGCGCGGCCAGCGTGCGTGTGGACCGCATGAGCCAAGGAGCGCTGGAGCGAGACCGCCAGTCTCATTCGAAATATCTGAGCGAGGGAGCCGGAAGAGAGAAGGCGCGCGGGGCGCATGAATGAAAGGGAGGCCAATTCAAGCCGATACATTGTTCAGGCAGAGTCTAGGGCAAATTAAAGAAGGCTACATGATACGGAGACCTAATCTAAGGTGCCTAAGGTGACGTTAGTACCCACGCCACGGGTGAGCACAAACAAATCTGACAAGCTAACTTGGGGAGCTGGAGCGCCGCCACGAAAGCCGGAGGCCTGACTTAGAGCGCGCCCTGCACGTTGATGAAGAGCCAATGCTTGCGAGCACTGCAAACTAAGCGAGAGCCGCATTCTGTAATATGCAACTAAGGCCTGCGGAATGCTGGAGTGGCCCAAGCTGCCCCCCCGACTTCGACGACGCGCATCAACCAGCCGGGCCAGATGCTGGATCAGGGAGGACCATTTCACGCCGTAGCCTCCGTAGATATCTATGGCACACGGGTAAAGATGGTCCCCTCGGGGATGGTCCTGGTAGTGCCGATCCTTCTTGCGCTCCACGCTGGACATGGCCCAGCCAGACACGGTTGACGTGGGTGCGCCAGCCTTGTACGCGTCGATCAGTACCACGTCCAAGAGCAGACGAGGCCCGCCGCCCCGGGGGTGGCGACCACGTCCAGACGCCGCACGTATGGCTTGCCGCGCCTTGAGGAGATTGGCATGATGCCGGACACCTCCATCGTCGGATGATATCCCGCCTCTCGCACGATTCCAAGCATAGTATCCCTGAGTAAGTCGTGGGAGGCAATGCGCTCACCCCCCCTCAACACACCTCAGCATGTGCGCAGCTAGAACAAGCTTGTCATCGGCAATGTGGCCACACTCGCACTGGCGGATGCCAGCCAAGC
Source organism: Spirogloea muscicola (assembly GCA_009602725.1). NCBI lineage: Eukaryota > Viridiplantae > Streptophyta > Zygnematophyceae > Spirogloeales > Spirogloeaceae > Spirogloea > Spirogloea muscicola. The sequence continues at coordinate 294,734 of WELB01000036.1, forward strand.
AAGGGGGGGGGAGGCCGAGGTGGTGGTGGAGCGCTGTGCGAAACAGGATGTCTGAGAGCCTAAGGGACTCGTGTATCGGCAGAGCGCCGGAAGCATTGAAGCCTGCGAACCCGGCCGCCGCTTGATGGCCTGCCGGGCAAGCTGCTGGAGGAGATCCAACCAGCCGCTGCCGAAGGCCCCGTGAACGTCAATGGCCAGGGCCGCGAAGTCATCGCCTGGAGGGCGGTCAGCGTACTTGCGCTCCTTACTCCGAGCCGCCACAGTGACCGCGTGCCCGGCGAGCGTCACCGACTTGATGGGGTTAACGGAGTCGACGCACTCTGCAGTCACCACATCTGTGATGATACGCGGACCTCCTCCGGGCGGGATGGCAACTAGGTCCACGCGGAGGGTATTAAGCTGTCCGTCGGCGCCCCGCTGGAGGGGCTTAGCTAACAGGACGTAAAGCAGAACAGATGGGATACTGTAATGCACCTTCAGTATTAGTGTGCACAAAAATGTCTGCAGACTACTCTGGGTCGCCGCAGCGGAGGAGCCAGACGGCGCTTGGAAGTGGTTGTCGCCATGGGTTCGGCGAGTGGTGGCAGTGGCGCTGGTGATGCTGACGGGCCTGTGGCTGGCGATGTCGCTGTATCAGCTGCACCTGGGGAAGGGGAGCAGGGCCAAGAGGACCTCCGGCCCCCTGCGGAGGCAACCTCTTGCCCGCCTGTAGAGCTCCGCTGCCGGCTCTGCCGGCGGCGCTGTGCCAACAAGGTGGGTCTGAGCTCGCACGAGCGGGCCTGCGTGAATTTGGCTAACAGAGAGGCGCAGCAGGCAGAGGCATCTGCCACCGCTCGGGCTCGCAGAGCCCCTTCAAGAGGAGCAATGCCAACACCACCACCAGGGCCTACGGCAGAACACTGGCGGTGGGCGGAGAGCATGGACGTCTCCGAGATCCTGCGGACGACCAACGCGCAGCTCCTACGACACATCCCGTATTGGGCCCGGCCCCACATACGGCGAGCCCTTCGGCCCCTCCTGACACGTCTGGCTCGTGACAGCGAGGATGAGGCTGCATGGGCTGTGTTTGTGTTGTTTCCGCGACTATTGCTTGGTCGCCTGCCGCAGGGGAAGGCAGGTCGCAAGGAGCTGCTGCTGCGCCTCCACCTCTTTGAAGGTGGGGAGTGGCAGCTGCTGCTTGCAAAGCACCAAGCGGCTGCGCAACTCGCGCAAGCCAACTATCGGCCCACCATGTCGGAAATGGATATCAAGGAGGCGGGCAAGCGACGTGCCATCCGATTTGGCCGAGCCGGCGACCTTGCCAGGGCTGCCCAAGCCTTGGAGCCCTCCACACCAGCACCGCATGATGCGACCACCTTGGCCGCACTCGAGCAGCTCCATCCTCCGGCCCCGCGAAGATTAGATACATGGATGGAGAGCTTCACGCCTGCTCAACCGGTGGACCTGGACCCGGCTGTCTTCCGTTGGGCGATTGTGAGTAGCCGCAAGGCAGTCGCCGGGGGTCCATCGGGCATGCTCTTTGAGCACTTGCGGGAGCTGTATGGGGAGGACGACTCGGAGGACTTCGACCTGCTGCTGAGGGTCGCGCAACATGTTGCGCGTGGACACCTCACCCATCGTGTAGGCGCAGTCCTCTGCACAAGCAATCTCATTGCTTTGCAGAAGGACAGCGGGGGAGTGCGTCCTATCTCGATGGGGGAGGTTCTGTCGCGCCTCGTGGGGCGCACCCTAATCATGCAGATCCAGGACGATGCCCAGGCGCACTTCCATCCCCACCAGTTTGGGGCTGGAATGCGGGCTGGCGCTGAGACCCTGGTGCACGGGGTACGAGCGGCACTGGATGTCAACCCCCACTGGCTGGCCTTGAGCGTGGACGTACAGAACGCCTTCAACTCCGTGGATCGGCAGGTTATTGCCGAGGAGCTAAGGCAGTACTTTCCCACCCTCCTCCCTCACTTCCGCTGCATGTATGGCTCGCCATCTGCATTGTTGTGGGGGGCAGGGACTTCTTTGGCTGTTCTGCAGTCAAAGACGGGGACACGCCAAGGTGATCCAATGGGTGGTTTCCTCTTCGCTCTGGCGCATCACCGTGCTTTGCGCAACACGGCGAGCGCTCACCCTGGCGTTCTCCTCCCGAGCTATGCGGATGATACCACGCTCCTCGGCCCCCCAGAGGAGGTGCTGCGAGCTTTCGGCACACTTCAGCACCAGCTCCAGCTTATCGGGCTTGGGGTCAATCCGGCTAAGTGCTCTGCCTGGTCCCCCATTGGCATCCCTCTTTCCCTCTTCCCCTCGTTGCCGACATCTTGTCAGACTCCAGAGGGCGGCTTGAGGATCTTGGGAGTGCCACTAGGGGACCCGTCTTTCTCGGAGGGTGCTGTCCTTGCTCGTCTCCAAGGATACATGCAGGTCCTGCCAGAGCTCCCCAGCCTCGGGGACTCTCAGTTGGCAATGGCCATTTTGACCAGGAGTGTGGCACAGCGGCCGTGTTACCTCCTGCGTACGGTCCCACCGTCGGTCAGCTTGGATGCTATCTATGCATCCATTGATGTCAAGCTTCAGCAATGCCTTGCTGATCTGATTGCTCACCCACTCCTAGAGCAGTCTCCAGCAGCACTGGTGCAATGTACGCTGCCCATACGCCACGGTGGGCTTGGTTGTCGCCCCTTGGTCCGCTTATGCAGACCAGCGTACCTTGGCTGCTGGGCTCAAGTGGCTTCGTCCATATCTGGACGATTCCTCCTTGAGCAACAACGTGTATTGGCGCCTCACATCAGTAACGTGGTTCAGGGGAGTCTGCCTTTCCAAGTGACTCTCAAAGCATGCCAACAGGACCTCTTCGCCGCATACCCGCCTCTGGTGAATGAGCCTGTTAGTTTTGCTGCCTGGGCTGACGTTTCTGATGTTAAGGCTCAATCGCGGTTTTCCCGTGCTGCAGACGAGCAACCACTGGAGCATCTCCGGAGTCTCCTCCAAGGGGATGCTCGAGGCCAGGCTCGGCTCCTATCTGTTTCGTCTCTGGGAGCGTCTGAGTGGCTCCGCGCTTTGCCTTTGCATGCGGGCTTGCGGATGGAGAATGCTTTGTTTTGCGATGCTATGCGCCGCCGCCTTGGCTTACCATCCCTGTGCTTGGCAGGGGTGACCCAGTGTGAATGTGGGCGTATCGAGCATGATGCATTGCTCATGGGTGACCACATGCTCAGGTGTGCCAAAGGCAGTGAGCGCACGGGCTCCCACAACCTCCTACGTGACGCCATGTATGGCATCGTCAAGGAGGCGGGATATCAAGTGGCGTTGGAGAGCACCGGGGTGATGCCCGTCCAGCTCCGCAATGGGGTCCCTCGGACGAGGCGTGTCGATCTGGTTGGCGTCCCCCTGGGAGGTGGCAAGCGGCTCCTCATGGACGTCGTCCTAACCGACAGCTTCCGGACGAAGGTCCCCGTTACTTCTGAGACCGGCTATGCTGTGAAGGTGGCCGAACAGAAGAAGTTGAACAAGTACAAGGACCACCCGGCGGGTGATACCTTTTACCCCCTGGCCATGGACATCCACGGGTGTTACGGGGGTCAGTGGTCCTCGTTACTTTCGCTGCTGGCCTCTCAAGCTGACCAGCGGCGCCGGGAACGGGGTGCAGCCCTTCCCGGTGGCTCGGTGCCTTTGGGTCTTGTGTCCTGCTACCGTATGCGCTTGTCTATGTCCCTACAGCGGTCCCAGGCGATTGCTTTGCATCGCTGGGCTGGTCGCGCCCTTGCAGCAGCCTCTGGTTTGCGCAGCGGGGTTGCTCTTCCTCCCCTCAGCTCATCTGACTTCCTACTGCTGACTCGGGGGTATTGAGGGCGCCCTGTCTGCCTAGCCTACGGCTCCGTCATGAACACCTGTATGCATCTGGCTGGCAGTGTACAGCCGATTTTTAAATATCAGCAGCCGCTTGATATATACTCTGGGGAGCCAGAGCACCACCCCGCAAGGAGCCCAGTGGCCTGGCTAAGTGCGCGCCAAGAACCTTGATACTCCACCGGGCTGGTCGCGCCCTTGCAGCAGCCTCTGGTTTGCGCAGCGGGATTGCTCTTCCTCCCCTCAGCTCATCTGACTTCCTACTGCTGACACGGGGGTATTGAGGGCGCCCTGTCTGCCTAGCCTTTGGCTCCGTCATGAACACCTGTATGCATCTGGCTGGCAGTTTACGGCCGATTCTTTAATATCAGCAGCCGCATGCACTGGAGACGGAGATAGCGGCTGCTGGAGCTTGCGTCCACGTATGCCGGGGGCCGTCTAGAGGGGCCGTTGCTGGTGCCTCCCCCGCTGCCCTGGGCCAGACCAGGCCCCCGCCATGACCGCACCAGCCGCCGCAGCCGCGCTGCGGCCGCCCGCGTCCGCCGCCGCCCATGGCGGCTGCTGCCGCGCCGGCGTCACCCGAGCCGGCGCTGCACTGCTGAGGCCGCAGGCAGCGCCGACGCGGCGCGCGTCGCCCAGCTCGCTACACTGGCCCCTGTCATGCGCCGGCCATGCCATATCGCAGCGACCCTTGCGGCTCTCGTCGCGGCCCGTCCAAGCAGCGGCAGTAGCTGCCGACGGTGACGCCGTCTCGACGTCCTCCACGGACCGGTCGGGCCTTCTCGAGAAGCTGGAGGCTGCGATTCTACAGGCGAGCCTCTTGCCAGGGGAGACAGCGGTTCCGGCACACGCCCGCGTTCGCCCGTCGGCGTCTTCAAGTGTGCAGTGGTGTAGTGCAGTAGTGTATCAGCAACTGACGCGCCGTTGACACACAAGGGTTTCGTCTGGCTGGTCCCGGCAGAATGACTCGGAGGCCACGCAGCAGGCACTGGCTGCACTCAAGGAGGCTGGCCAGGCGAAGCTCTGGGACTCCCTTCCCAGCGTCGGCAGGCGTAATGTGGGTCCCTCTAGGCCACTCTCTCGCTGTTTAGGATCTTATATGCCAAGGATTGGGAGTGATTATGCCAGTCATCATGTACAGCGGCTGATTGTGGTGGAAACATGTTGTGGACAACTATCAGACATTTCTTCGGGAGCTGTCCAGCATCGGGATCAAGAATGCAGAGAAGCTAGCAACGCCTTCTGTACGTAACGATGTAAGGATCTCAGCAATAGCAGGTTCACCTCCTGGGTAGTCATTGTCATCATGACATCTGACCAGCAATCCTGACTCTACTAGATGTGACACAATTTGTGCATAACAATTGGAGGTCCAGAGTAGGAACAGTTGCAAGGTCATCCACACAACGGAGTCATTGGACGCACCCACTATTCAGACGGGTCAAACTGGCATACACTTGCAGGCAGCCTTCTTGGCGGCAGTTGTGGGAGGTTCGTCGATTGTGGCTGTCCTGGCTGGCCAGCTTCCAGGAGTAAGCACGCTGCATCATCTCTTTATGCAAAGTCTTGACTCCCTCTGCTGCACTTTGCCTCGATATGCCCTTGAAGGTCGTGTTGCATTGCTGTCTAGTGTCAGTAAGTCTGCAACGAGCATTCTGTCCCTGACAAACCCATGTTGCCTCGTCAAGCTCGTCTTACCAAGAGCTGTTACCCACATGGCAGGACTGGGGCTTCTTTGTGCCGTACTTAGTTGGCAGCTTATCACTCGTTGTTCTGGCGATTGGGAGCACAGCCCCTGGGTATGACATGCAACACATCATTGGGTGCATGTGTCTGTGAATGCTCTGTGTGGCCTTGGCTACGGCCTTCACTGTACCCCTCAGTGGCATCTTTGCTCGATGTCGCTTCCTTTATGCTCGTCTATCAGATGCATTTGAGTAGGCAACTTGTGCTGGAAGAATTGAAGCCAACACTGGCAGAAAGTAGAGGGCGAGTGACCGTGCCTGCAGCTGTGCAGGACAAGTCTGACTGAGTGAAGTGTGTAGGCTTTTGCAGGTTGCCATCAATGCCTTCTCTGGTGGTTTTTCAGATCAAGAGGATCGGCTTCTTCGCCATGAAGCTGCTCATTTCTTGAGTAAAGCATCTACAGCTCATACCTGGGCCAGATATTGACATGCTCATTGAGTCTGGAAGCTGTGCATCTGCTCTGATTGACTGAGTAACAAGGACTCTTGGGCTTAGATTGCAACTCTTGCCCCGGTCAGCACTTCTTTGCTACTTCATTCTGAGGAGGAGTAATTGAACACAAGAAGCTGAGCTGCCAGTGCTGTTCATTGGTATTGCAGCTGCTTATCTACTGGGTCTGCCAGTTGTAAATTACTCCTTGGATATTGGCAAGGAGCATGTGAATTTAGTTGATGAAAAGCTTCAGAAGCGAATCTACGAGGGGCGCCTTGACACCAGGGACCTTGACAGGTTTCTTTGACTCAATACTTTTTGTCCATGACACTGATGCCAAAGTTGGATAGATTTTCAATTTCGGAGGGATGTTACTCTCTTCAGCTAGCATGTATTTATATAAGGTTGCTAAGCAGAGATGATGCCAGCAGCTAGTCGTGGGATGACACTAATGGCTGGTTGGGCTATCTGTTTGTGGTTCATCAGCGACTGAGCTCAAATCCATCCTGTTATTTGTATTTGTGCAGACTAGCAGTCGTCTCCATGGCTGGTCTAGCAGCTGAGGGACTCAAGTATGATCAAGTGATGGGCCAGAGCGCAGACCTGTTCACTCTGCAGGTCAGAAGTGATCTAAGCACCCTCTCAAAAGCTGCAGCAAGGCTGAGTGAGTAAGAGCTGCTTCTCGCTGCTGTGGAATGGATGAGGCTGTATAAGTTGGCAATGGTGGCTGTTCCTGGCAGAGGTTGGTGAATAGAAGCAAGGAGAAATTGGGGAATCAGCAACAGCAGAATATTACAAGATGGGCGGTAAGAGTCGTGGCTGGTGATAGAGGTGCTGTACTCAATGATAATAAGGAAGAACAAAATGACCTGCTTGTTAGATGACTTTTCTTGAGTGAAAATTTTTATCCTGCATGTTTCGTAATGTGAGCCATGAGCTCTTCTTCATTCACCTGCCAATATGCATTGCAGGTATACTATGCTGCCTCGCTACTGAAAACAAATAGTAAACAGCTTGAGGCTCTCATGGCTGCCATGAAGAGCAAGGCATCTGTGCCGCAGTGCATTCAGGCTTTGGAAAGTGCTACATGAGGAATTAAGATCGCATCTCTTGGGCTACGGACCAGGAACATCCTTTCTCTGTCGGCTCGGTACTTTTGCCATTAACAGTGACTTCTCTTCGCACAACAATAGCAAAGTTACAAAGAGCTTGCCTAGTACATCAATTGTGCACTTTCAAGAGTGTGCGTCCTAAATCTCCTCGGCTTGCAAGGTGAAAATGGGTTGACCCATGTTGCAGCTGTTTATGATACTTAGGCGCTAGCAAGCACACCGTTTTTGCCAACTGCTAAAGAAGCTCACCTTACAAGCAGCAGAGGCACAGGCAATGACTCCATGCGCCAAGGAGCAGGCTCACACAATGAGAGGAAATGTAGCGTGCTGAAAGGGCAAGAAGAGATGCAGACACCAGCACTCGAGTCTGATATGGAACTAGTCTTGCAGGACAAGGTGTTCATTGCTGGTATGTAGAGAGAGGTGCAGCAACATAAGGTGCATAAGGCAGGGTGGGTCTAGGGTGTAGGGGTTCAGGTCCCTACTGAGGTGTTGGGCGGAGACTCTCTTCAGCAATCGCAGGGAGGCAAGGATCTCATGGCAAGGGAGAAAGGACCTCATGGCAAGGATTTCACTGCTAAGGGACAGTGGCTGTGAAAGGCCAGCCCAAAGAGGACTTGATGGAAATAGATGGCATGCTTGCTGCTTTGGTATAACAGCTGCGTGATCCAGTGTCCAGTGCAGGTGTTGCAGACAAGTGCCTGGTCATGACAGAAGACGCCAGTGTGCCCCCCTCGTATGGTCGGCAATGGGAGTAGGCCTGCCTTCTGCCCATTGAATGTTCATGATTCACCATCACACTCTCGCACTTGCACTCATTGCAAGTAATACACGGCTGCTCAACAGGGGATATTGAGCACCCAATGGCCACTTGAGTCGCTGTGTGCTTTACCACCTTTCTGGCCCCTTCAAACATTCTTGATTCACTTTTTGGGCTGGCCAATCACAGCCATCGCCCTCTACTGGAAGAGTCTTCCTCCTTTTTCTCCTTGGACAGCGATTCTGGGGTTGCATTTCACGGGCCTCGCCCCCTCTGGAAGAGACGATATCCTCGTTCTGCGCTGGTCTCGCAAGGCCATCGCCTTGCTGTGGGAGAGCTGTTGGTTTCCTGTCCTTTTTTCTGAACTCACCGACACCCCGAGACGCAGTAAATCCGCAGTCGGCAGCCAAAAGGCGCAGTGGCTAGAAAGTGAGCTTGAAGTCGCCCTGCGGCCACCGCCGCGTCGCCTGCGGCACCCGCTTTCAGCGCCCCGTGTGCCGCACACTGCTCACAGGGCGGCGCCATGGCACCCTCGGAGCTCCAGGAGGTCTGTGCCGCCTTCCCTTGAGCCTGTCACTGCCCGCTCAGGCGGCGCAGAGCCTGAGCCGAAGCGGCCGCAGGCAAGGATGTGCCGGGCGGGCTGGCAGCGAGGCCTCGCGTGGAGAGGAGCTGCTTGCCCCGTGGTCGGGGACGTCAATGCTGATTTATGCTCTCTGTCTCCCGCAAGCGCCGCCTGAAGGAGCTATGGACGCCCGTGGAGGACATTGCCTCGGTCGTGGACGGCCTCCGTGCGAGCTTCCGCAGCGGCGCCACGCGCCGCTACAGCTGGCGCAAGGCACAGCTTTGCGCTGTAGAGCGCATGATTGAGGAGAACTTTGGCGAGATTGCGGCCGCCAACAAGGTGGACCTCAACACCTCAGAGTTCTTCACCGGCGTGGGGTCGCTCCCGCAACCTAATGTCCACCTTGCCGCCTTCACGCTGTCTTGTCAAAGAGAGTGCAGATTTGCCTCGGCAACCACCACATATATTGCATGCACTGCAACCTCTGAAATGGACTGCAATATATCATAACACCTATATTTGAATTGCCAATATCATTCGCGGTTGCCTTTCCCCTGCACTGTGAAGTACAGCTTCTGCTGCACAGATAGGCTGAGTGCCTTTCTGCTCTCTCTACTCCCAGGACGACGATTGCAATGGCTGCAGATTGCCGCTTGGCAATCAAGGAGCTGCATCAGTGGATGGCTCCCAGGGAGGAAGTGCTGCCGCTTATCAGCCAAGTCGGCCGTGGCATGCTTCTCCACGAGCCGCACGGGGTGGCCCTCATCATTGGAGCCTGGAACTTTAGCATCCGCCTGACGCTGCTCCCTGCCATAGGAGCCATAGCAGCTGGTAAGCACCTGGCTCGACTGAAAATTACTATAAGCTGGAGCCTTTTCTGACTTCCGTACGGCAATGGCCTCCGTTTGCACAAACGATTACTCCATCTGACCTTGTTAACCATTTCTGTCAAACATCCAACCAAAGAAGGCACCTTATTGGTGTCTGGCACCTTGGCCTGCTTGGACTATATTTACAACATAGTTAATATGTCTGGCTTCTTCAGGCAATTGTGTGCTTCTGAAGCCAAGCGAGCTGGCGCCAGCAGCCGCAGACTTCTTGCGACGGAACGTGCCGAAGTACCTCGATCCACAGTGCATAAAAGTCGTGACCGGAGGCGTGCAGCAGGCAGCTGAGCTGCTCAAGAACAAGTTTGACTTCATGTTCTTTACTGGAAGTACCAATGTTGGCAAGGTACCAACTACCTCCTTCTAGCTGCTCCCTGCATGTGTCTTTGAGCACATCGCCATGGGGGGCCGTTTGCAAGCAACCAGCTCTGGTCTCTGATGTGCATCCAGGTTTTGTTTGTTCTTGTGCAGATTGTCTTAAAAGCAGCTGCAGAAAACATGACCCCAACCGTGCTGGAGTGTGGAGGAAAGAATCCGCTCATTGTGGACGCCACCAGCAACATTGACGTAGCAGTGAAGAAAATTGCTTGGGGGAAGTGAGCACCTCAGATAGCATATGGCCTCTGCATTTCTTCGGCATTTCCATGGCTTCTGGCATGCTGATTGACAAAGGACATGGCCTCTAGCTGCGCCTTGGCTTTCTAGCTAAGTACTAATGTCACATCCTACTTCCATTATGGAGAACGTACAATAGGCTCTACTCTCCGGGCGTCTCAGATCTGCAGTCCTCAGGAGGCATGCTGACATGATTAACGTTTACTTGCTCGGACACACTCACGGTCCGGTGCATATCCTCACAAATAGCATACTCCTGCTTGTTCAGGTTCTCCAATGCTGGGCAGATATGCCTGTGCCCTGACTATGCTCTTGTGGAAGAGGGAGTTTTTGTTAAGTTTGTCTCAAAGCTCAAATTGACCCTCAAGTCCATGTTTGGTGAGCTTTACCCCTGCAATAATGGCAAATCTTTCCTCTCTCTTCTGGTGTTTTTGTGATGTTGCCTTCTGTAAAGAGAGCTCACGTATGGTGCTCCTGTCATTGATTAGCAAGAATGACTCCTCTAGCGAGAAATGGACACAGCACAGTGACTGACTGGAGCACAAGCAGGTCGATACGGTGAACATGTGCTGATCACAAGGTTTTGTTTTGTAGGTGATAACCCAAAGCATTCGCCTGACTTTGGAAGAATTGTCAGCAAGGCACATGTCAAGCGCATCAGTGCCTTGCTGAAAGATGAGGAGATTTTCTGCGGAGGGGATATCGACGAAGAAGAGAAGTATGTTGCACCAACAATTGTCCTTAACTCTAAGATGGACTCGTCAATTATGACGGAGGAAATTTTTGGACCAGGTAACTCACCACTTTGGCTTCTATGCAACAGAATAGTGGGTCTTTGTAGTGTTGAGCAAATGCAGAAGCAGTCACCGTAGTCGTATACCTTGTCACAAGACACTGCTGCATTGATTGCTTACGTAGGCATTCATTGTCAGCTCGAGGGGGTCTGCTCTGTTCCCTGCATGCTGTGGAGCAACTGCGAAAGGCTCCAAGTCATTCAGTGCTATGACTTTTCCACCTACATATGCAATTCTGTGGTGTGTCTTGGCTTGTCAGCTGGCTTGGCATCGTAGGGAGTGCCCTCCAGTCTTTTGTATTTATAAATATGAAATTTGTGCTCCACATACCAATCTTGAATTTTTGCAGTACTACCTGTTATTGCTGTTAAGAACGTGGAGGAGGCTTTGTCCAAGGTTGCTGGGCGGCCTACTCCGCTTGCTATTTACCTCTTTACTGCCTCCAATCGCACCATTGACAAGGTCGGTGTTCGCAATGCTCATAGTTGTAACCTCGTTAAAATTACAAATGGGCAGAATGCACAGCGACGTGAATTGGCAACCTGACCTTCCTCTTCCACAAAAGAATTTTCATTCTTTTGTGGGGGGCGTCTCATAGAGCAAGCGCTGTACCCTGTTGGTCTGCATGCATGCCGAAGCTATCATATATACAGGTCAATGTGTGTGCAACAAGGCTTGTCATATTTGCTAGTGACATTGCATACTTGGAAGAGCTGTGTACAGGTAGTGTCAAGTACCAGATCCGGGAGTGTTTGTGTCAATGCTGTGATATTTCAAGCTATTACAGCCTGTCTTCCTTTTGGAGGTGCTGGCGAGTCCGGCTTTGGCACTTATAATGGCAGGTAATGAGCATTGGGACACTGATCGCTCTAGAGCTACTACTACTTTCTTTTTTCCTTTTTTTGTTCTTGCCTCACTTACTGCTTAACCCAGTGCTTGCAGAAAGTCTGCACTGGGCCAAAGAGGCTCTGAGATATGCTTGAGATATGCTGTAGAGGAGATGTGCACATGAGGTGCTCTCTGTTTAGGCCTTGGCCAAATATTGTGTCAGTGTCTTCGTTCTCTTAATTTGTTGGTGATTTATCTGCAGATACTCCTTTGAGGCTTTCTCGCAACGGAGGAGTTTGATGTTGCACCCGAACTCCATGGACATTGGTGGCCGGCTTCTCAACCCCCCTCATCCCAAGCAAGATGCCAGCAAGTGCACCAAGTTTCTTCTGCTCAAATACGGGAAAAGGGCGGAGGTGGCCACCGAGAGAACGAGGCAATGGCTGACCAGTGCAGTGCAAAGCTTTCAGGCGGCCTTGAACGATTTTGACCATCTCTCCCCTACTACATTGGTCTGTCTTATCTTCATTGTGGCGGGCACTGCTGCATACATCACGCTCAACTCATAAGACCACTCTTTCTAGTGCTGATGATGATCCGGCAGTCGTGCATAGCTGTTGTGACTCTCAATGTCATAGTTCTTCTTATAGTAGGTCCTTAGGACGAGCAGAGTGTCATGGGTAACATGGCAAATTGCCTACTAACTTCAAGTTGCCACTTGCCTACAAGTAACGACTGTACCATGTGTATAAGAACACTAACAATCATTTCAGGTGATGGCCACATACTTTACAAGATAGCTGTGCCATTACCTTATAAACATGATGAGTTTGCATGATGCAATTAGTGGCACTTAATGCTGCAAATTGCATTGCTCGCAGGAAATGGCAGCCCAGGTGAACAAATAGCTACGTACTGGTGCTGTAAGGGCCCAGATGCTGACTGCTCCAGACACGCATGAGGGTTTGTAGCAACTGGCTGTCACTGTTTGCAGCTATACATGCTGGTGCTCTTCGACGCATTTACACTTTCAAGGACTCCAGTTTGGCAAAACATCCATTATCATCGTCGGGCAGCCAAGGAGTCAGTGCAAAGCTTCTTGAAGAGAACATTCTCTTCTGCAATGAAGCCCCTGCAGAAGAGAGCAATTTTCAAGCTAGGACTTAGGTAGTCAGCATTTTCACTTGCATGACATTCAGCATTCAGCACTTCCTTTGAACGAAAGCTCTCTACACAGAAGCACGCTTGCCTAGTGGTCTGCCTCTGTCTCAAGCCTAGCAGCGTGCATAAGCATCCCATAATTGAAAGCAATAATGACCACTAAGTGATGATCAAAGCATACTGGTACAGTCCTGGACTGCCATCAGTACTGGCTTTGTCACATGCAAGCTCACCATGTCCGTCGGACCATCTCTTGGACATCCCACCGCGGGCTCCAAGGGAGGTCGTCATAGAGCTTGGTGATGGGCTTTCCTGTCGAGTCGAAGTGCTGCATGGCAAGCTAAAGGTTGTCATGCAAGGGACGGGACACAACACACACACAAATTAAGCAGGAGACAGCAGCTGCTAAATAAGGCAGCGCATCTGAGCTCATCAGACCCTCCGTAGTCTGCGACTACTATAATGACTTGGTGACAGGGTATGTGCTGCAGCTTTGAGTAGGGTTAACTGCAGCTTAGAGGTCGTAACCACCTGCGAGCTCTGCAGCGTGAGAGCGGGAGGCAGCTTTGGAAACTGGGTGGGCAAGCTTATGTGTATCTGCAAGGGGCAACCCAAACGCATGCTAATCTACTGTAAGTAGAAGGACATGTCACAATATTAACTTAGTCAAGCAGCAGCAGAAGACTAAGTTTTTAACCAAAGCGTGGTTGTGCTTATATCTAGTCCTTGAGCGCCACAATGAGGCATCAAACAAGGTCCAGGCAGGAAGTGGACCAGGCCTTGCACACGACTTACTAAGAATGTAAAAGCTGCCGCTGCAGCAAACAGCGAAATCCTCCGGTAAGCAACCTTATGCAGGTATCAATTAGCAACAACTAACTCAGACTGCAATGCAAAACAGGTAGTTCTTCACGAAGAGGCCATGTACATTCACAAAACGCGTATAGGAGCTTGCACAAGCTGATAGTATACAATAAGTGTCCACAACAAGTGTCCAAGCTTGTTTGGTAATACCCATCTCACGGTCTACAGGTCAATCTTGCCTTGTATGACGGACCTCCATGCAGCATTTTGATGAATCTCAATGCCGTATGAATATTGGAACATACCGTGTCGGTCTCTAGGGGCCGTCCAAAGACTCGGGGAAGGGCCGCGATGAAGCTCCGCCGAACTTCCACAGATGCATTTGCCTCTTGAACCTACATACGCAGTGGTTGCAGTGCAAGACCCGAGCCAACTTGTCCAGCTTTCAAGATCTTTTGCAAATTGTCTTTGTGAGAGGCAGAAGACCTGAGACCTGCAGCAGTGCTTATACACAACTGTTGTGACCTACCTGAGCTTGGAGCTGCTGCTGGGCTGCAGGAAGGTACTCAATCAGGCACCTGCACAAGGCCTCGTACTTTCAGACAACACAGTTCTTGGTTGACTCCCACAGAGAGTATGACAACAATTTGGTGCAAATGAGGAGAATGGCTGCAAGACTTGCATGTCCGTGGTCCAGGCGGGGAGCGAAAGGTCGGCGACGTTGAGGGCTTCAGATATCAGCGCAGGGCCTAGTAGATTTATTTGAGGGGGGGCCAGGCTATGCAGGAGGAACTTGACCTGCAGCAGCCATCTGCTAGTCTATTAGGGCAATGTCAATAGGGGGCCTCAAGTGTGACATTCCTGGAGGAGCAAAGAGCAGGTTTGCCAGCAGAAACAAAGGATGTAAAGTGCGACATCGTCTTTCATACAGCCCCAACAATGCCATGCCATACAACCAATGGCATGATGCGTGTGAAGGGGACTGACGAAGTGTTACTCCTGCATGCGACATGGCTCGAAAAGGATGGCCACCAGTGCTGTATGCAGGTATGCATTGCAATTCAGCGGACAAGCGCAAGCTCAACTCTGATAAAGCAGTGGCTCCAGATTGCTTGGTTACTGGAAGTACGGGAAGCTGGTGAGCTGACCTGCAGGGTAAGCCGTGGCTGTGAGTATTTTGGGACGGCTGCGCTGGTGGCGGCCAGCAGCGGCCCCAGATTGACTTCATGCAACGGCGCCGCAAATTGGACCTCACCCCCACTCTGCCGCACCCACACAACCAACGGCAGAATCTGAAGAACGAGCTTGTCCCAGAGGACTTAAAATCAAAGAGACCACATCTCGCTGCGCAGTCATGTGCAAGAATTAGCAGATGTAGGGCTCAACGGCACGTGTCACGTTTGCCGCTGCTCGTTTCTGAGTGCTACACAGTAAGCAAGCAGTGGGGTCGTGAGCTTTGAGCAGCTTGCAGGAGCACAGCAACATCGGAGCTGCGTACGCCAATCACTGCTGGACACTGACCTCCCCTGTGCTTCCGATTAGGCACATCTCCACGCCCTGGAGTCACAAAGAGCAGCTCGAGAGGACCTCAACGCTACAGCTTAGCGGCCTCGAGAGAGACGAGGACGATAGCGCTGTGAATTCCGGTCAGTAACTCTAACAGGTGATACGGAAGCAATTCAGACAATTACGTGAAAGGGGCTATGTAAAAGTGTTGTGGTTCTCACGTCGAGCTCGCCCACAGTGCTGATCTCGAACTTGACGCGGGGGTCGGTGACGGCCTCCACGAGTCTGCGCTGGTGCTGCACGTACATGGCCCTGGCCACCAGCCCAATCACCAGACTGCCGCCAGATGAGGAAAACCCCCCAAGGGCACGGGCCGGCGACCAACCTGCATTGAACCCACATCTTGTGAACCTTTCGCAGCTCAGGTAGAGCCACGGAGAATGGGCGGGCTTGGTGGGCGCCCGCCACCGCCGGACCTGAGGGCCAGGACGAGGCGCAGGAGGAGGGAGGCGTCGGCGGAGGTCCAGGCGCGAAGGATGGCGGCGGCGTGCGCGTTGTCAAGCGTGGAGGCGAGGCCGAGGGGCTGGAAGGCGCCGTCGCCCGCCGGGAAGACCACGTCCGGCGGCGCGCTGGGGCTTCCCGCATTGTACACGACTTGCCCTGCGGCGACAGCGACGGCGGCCCAGCCGCTGTCAGCTCCTGCGCGGCGGGCAGGGCGCCGCATTTCCCGGCGCGCTTGCCGCTGGAGGAGGCGGGGGGGCTCTGGGCTCTCGCACATCGCAGGCGCTCCTGGCACAGCGGCACGACGAGCGTGAAGCGGTCCGTCGGCGCGTCCGGCGCCGGCCCGCCACGCCGCACGTCCTCCACCTGCGCCGCGCGCGGCGTGAGCGGCTCAGCGCAGCGGCC
>WELB01000036.1:317315-327966 GCA_009602725.1 Spirogloea muscicola
CACCGCCGGGCGCGGCGGCCTCCGCGCGCCGTGGCAGGGCTGGCGCGACCACGCGCTGTCGTCGCCGGCGGGCGACCCCGGCTACCGCACGCGCGCGCTGCTCATCGCCAATTCCACGCTCTACGGCGGCACCTACTTCGGGCACTGCGGCGATGCCATCGCCGCCTTCCTGGGCGCCGGCGGCGTGCGTCGCGTCCTCTTCGTGCCGTATGCGCTGCACAACTACGACAAGTACTTTGGCAACCCCGGCGCCATCCAGTACGACGACCGAGGCCAGCCGATCGACCACACCGGGCGCCCCAAGGCGCGGCTCGCCGAGCTCGGCTTCGACTGCACCTCCATCCACCATGCGCCGGACCCGGTGAGGCCCGTCCTGCTTGCCGTTCTTGGTGGGTTTTGCGCTGGCCACCGTCGCTCGCCCGCTGTCATTGGTACCTCGTGTTGGTGGCAAATGCCCAATCAAATAACCCGAAAACTGCATGTACAATGCACTCTGACTGCAACCAATAAAACCATCTCTAGGAGCATGAGTCACAGAGCATGACCCCTTGACCAAGTCAGTGACGTGAGCCTTTTGATCAATCGACTAGCTCTTGGGCAGCAGTCCGTAATCTAGTTGACATTGTCAGCGCAGCTTCCCCCTGCTTGCTTGACCAGTTGTCCTCTGGATTGGCCACTGCAAGAGCATCACTGGGCAACCAGTCCCCTCTGACAGCTTGCCAGCAAAGCGCAGGTAAAAGCAGTGGAGGAAGCGGAGGCGGTCTTCATCGGTGGTGGGAACACATTCAACCTCCTGCGCAAGCTTCACTCCTACCCGGGCCTCATTGACACCCTCCGCACGCGCGTCGTGGCCGGGGACCTCCTTTTCATGAGCTCGTCATGCGGGTCCACATGCGCGGGTCCTACCATCAGCGCCAGCATCTGCATGCCCATCTGCCCCATACTGTCGTTTGAAGGCCTCAACATCATTCCTTTCAACATCAGCCCGCACTACCAGGTCAGTGTGTCCACATGTTCACCATCAGCACAGACAATAGTTCATAATCTTTTCTCTCTCTCTGAAGGTTGCGATTGTGAGCACACAAGATAGTAAATTTCAACACAGTCGTCACATCATGACATTCTCTCGCACAGCAAGACAAGGATGTCGTTCATTGAGTGGCTAGCTACTAGCAATTGGTCCTGATCCTTGACATCTATGAATGTTGTGGAGCCGCAAAATCAAGAATTGGCAACCCTTGTACAGGAACCTGAGCCCAAGGCCAAGTTGAAGGAGCTTGGATTCAATGTTTCCATGGAGGAGAATCGAGAGCAGCGTATTAGGCAATACACCGACGAAGAGGATGGGGCAGTGCCGGTGGTTGGCCTCAGAGAGGGCACACTCCTGCAGGTCAATGGAGCACACAGATCCATCCGGCTGCTTGGAGGCAAGAGTGCCAGGGTGTTTTGGCCAAAGCGAGAACCAGAAGAATTTCAACCGGGAGCACGCATGGACATTCTGCTGAAAATGAATGACATTAATAACAGGTAACCTTCGTCAGGTCTTATCTCAAGTCCAAGAGATTCTTGGGCACCTATTCTTTCTGTGAGATCTCTATACTCGAACAAAAGAGTTTTGCTGTACACAAACAATGGCTTACACTGACTAGGTTGCAAATCAGGCGGCTCATTCTCGTGTACGAACCAGTGGCTCACCAGTGTTGCGCAAGTACAGACAGGACATTTAAGTCTGATTAGTATTGATTGCAGAAGCATTACAGCACCATCTAGCTAAAGCACACTCCCCAGTCTGGTCTGTTCAACTGGCACAGCTTGCTACGGCCAAGAATGATGCGAAGTTGTGACAATGTACATAATCACAATGTCTGTTGATAATGTCAATTGGCACTCTGAGCACAACTGATCAGCAGGTCTTGTTAGCAGCCGATGACAGGATCATGTAGGTATGGAGTTCAATGATCATCTTAATTGAACTCTTAGCACCTGATGAAAGCAGTCAACCAATGTGCTTCTTAAGCAAGACTTTCACAAAGACTCAGGGAGCATCACATCAGCTGAAGTGGAAGTAACAGAGAAGTAGTAAGTATAAGCCCACATCCGCTTTGAATGTGCACTAACAATTATGTACACAATGGCAATACAGCCTGTTGATATACAAGCTACTGAGGGTGCATAAAGTCTAGGACACCAAAGAATCACAGAGCTGCTATATTGTACATAAGATAGCTGCACATGCTGAACAACCTCCGGACAGCACAATGGCATCGAAGCTTGTCGAGAGCCAATCACAACTGTCCATCTGGTGACATCTGCAACGGGCCTCAAAAGATCTGCCCAGTGACAGCCAAATCCTGCGTAGCAATCGGTGTTACACTGTACTGCTGTGATAGAGGCTGCCTGCTGATGACACCGGCCCTGCTCGAGGCCGCTGCTGGAACTGGAATCATCAAACACTACAAGACGACCACATCACTTTTGGTCTGATGAGAAAGGCTCCACCTTGGAATCCTCGAAAAACAGCCCTTCGATGACTCGGTCCACGGCAGAGTTCATGAGGTTTTTGCAACCAGTGGCCAAGAGTGCACTGACATGCCTCCGAGCACGGTATGCCACTGCAAACGTGGCAGCAGATGTTGTTGCAAGCAGACAGAGGCCGAGAATGCCCGCCAGCTTCTCTACACCAATGCCCTGAAAGATGCTGCTGCCAGTGGCCATCTCAAGTCCCACCGCGGCAGCAAAGAAGATCTATGCAAGCCAGTACCACCAACATCGTCAGGCATGAGAGCGGAGAGACACAATACGTCGACCACCAGGCCTAGGATAACCACAATCACCACTAAGTCCTATCTCATTCTTCTGCGCACAACAACGACAAGTGACATGTGCTCTGCGCAATCGAAGAGCTCTTCCGTCTTGTGGTCAAAGCCGAACAGCTGAGACAGACTTAAGCTTCAGAAAAGCATGCCTAACATGACAAAGCGAAAGGGAGGAAAGAGACTCACCATGGCAAAGCGCCCCGATAAGGTCTCCAGATTCTCAACCTGAGCAGATGCCTCGACGCTTGCTGCAAGCAGCTCCACCACTGACGGCTCCAGCTCTGGCCCGGCCACCGCGGCCTTGGCCGGTCTGGAGCCCTCGTTGTGCTGCGAGAACTCGCTGAGGGTGCAGATCCTGGGGGGCAAGCCCGGCCTGCCGGAGGTCGTCTGCGGCTCCGACCTGGCCAGCGTGCAGGAGACCCTCAGCGGCCGGCCCTGGGGGCCCTGTCGCACTGCGAGCTGCGACACGCAGCAACGCGGCCCGGCTGCAGGTCCGCGCGTGATGGCGGAGGTGGACGCCAGCGCGGGGCTGGAACGCCGCGCCCCCAGATCGGTGGCGGCGGCAGGCGCGACGGAGGCCATGGAGGGCTGCTGAGAGTGGAGACACAGGCGGGACGCGCCGCGATCGCTGCCTCCGAGGCAGGAACCAGCTCCTACTGAGAGGACAGCCGGGAGCCAAGGCCGACGCTCGCCAGCGGCGGCGGCAGCGACGACGGCAGCAGCGGCGGCGGCGGCGCAGGCGGCGGCGGTGGAGGCGATGGGGCTGGTGACGCGGATGTCAAGACGGGTGGGAGCTGTACGTGGAAAGGGGGGGGGGCCACGTAGCCGGCTCACCGGTCCCTCCCCCCGCCCTCGCTCCCTCCCTCCCCGCGGCTCCCTTAGGCTGTTTTCGCGCGCCTCGCCCAGACGGCGCGTGGGAGGAGGGGGGAGTGTGACCCTGAGGTGCCACGTCGCCCGCCCGTCCTAGCTTCTCGGAACGGCGGCCAGCACGAACAACCTTTTTGGCCAGACGGCCGTCTGCGCCAGTCTTCGCTTTCCCGCCAGTCGCCAATCGCGTTCCTCGGCGGCTCTGCATTTGTCGACTCCTTGTCAGGCAATGCAATCGTTCCTACTTGCATTTCTATCAGGCCCTTTTCGGACGTTGTTCAGTCCTCTTGGGCCTTATTACATCAATGGCTTTTGAGCTCCCGCTTGATTTTATGTAGCAGCCATCGCTCTCATCGTAGGAACTCCCTGCTTTCCCGCCCGCCTACCCCGTCGTCTGGCTCCGATTGTGGCCGCAGCTCCGACGCCGCTTCCGCCTTCCTACAGTCACGTGCATACAAGCAGTAACCGACCGACCGTGCCGTCTCCAGCCGTCTCGTGCTGTCCACCCCGGAAGCCGCCCCGCCCACGTTCCGGGCATGCCGCTCCTGCGTGCCGCCCTTTTTCCCCATGTGCCGACCACCATCGGTTCCCAATGCCGCCCAATTCACACTCACCGAAAACAGCTTTCCTGGATGGGGGCCGATGGCTATGATTTGGACATTGTCGATAATTGTTGAGCTGGCTTTGCCAGTCCCTGTTCTCTATGGGCGAGCACATCTCTGTGAAGAACCAAATCAATTGAAGAGTAAACCAAGAGAGTAGCTCTCGGTAGCTCCTCCAATTTTACGGGGGCAAGCCGGATTCACGATATGGCGATGGCTGTGAGAGGCCAGCCTTGAAAGAATGCACAAGGTGCGAAAGGCCCGGAAGGCGCAGGCGATGGCTGTGAAGCGCCGGCCCTAAAGCATACACCTGATCTCGATACCCGAAGAACCCGAAAGACAGTGGATGGACGCAGTTAGGCCAGGACACGTAAGTAGCCGACACCCCAAGCACGGCATGTGACGGCGGGAAGAAACTGCTCGGTTTTCTTAGCAGGACGCGGCCGGGTGGGACCTTCCCGGCCGTGCTGCCCACGCGCCGGGCCCACCGCCTGCGCGTGGCTGAAGAAGTGGCTCTCCCCTTGAACCACTTTTTCCATCTAGATGTGTTTGCCTCTTTACTTGGCCATTTGGCCTTCGTTTCAAATACACGAAAGGTTTCCCATGGGGGCAAGGGCTGTGAGAAGCCAGCCACAAAAGGATTGACAAGTGATTGAAAGTGCCCGCATAGTCCTTTGTCCTCGTCCTTGTACCTTGTCCATTCCTTCTGGGCTTGCCATTCACAGCCCCCACTGGAAGAGCTCAGTTCTTCCTCACTCCCTTGGAGGCCGAGACAGGTGCTTCTCCAACGTCAAGGCTTGTGTTGGCCACATGCTTCTGCAAGGAGGCTTGTCATGTAGCATGGTCAGGGTCAGCATGTCGGAAAGCAGAAATTGCTACAGAAAGAAGCAGAAAAGGCGAGTGGTGCAAAATGAAAGCGAGGCCAAGCTGAGCCACACACAAGAAGCGCCCACCTGTGATGACGGGATGGCAGCACGACTTAAACCAAAGCACTTCGCTCTCCGAGTGCCACTGCTTTGATTCAGGATGGCCGCATCATAGCGGCCTTTGCCGCATAGCTGCCACCTGCCAGAGTCCACCCTTCCAACCTACTGTATTGTCCGTGACATTGGCAATCCACGTGTGCTGCTGCTCGAATCGAGTGCTCTGCGCAATGCTTTAACCCAGATGGGAGAGGCTGACTGAGAGTGACTTGTACAACTTCTAGGTACAGCTTCTTTCATGTTATTATGCCATAGCACGCAAGTCGATTGACTTGGGCTCATTGAGTTGACCAACATTAGCTCTACTGACTATGGTACATCAGTCCCACAACTGCCGTATCTGTCAAATCAGGTCGCCATGTAAAGTTAGATCAACGTAGGCCATATTTATAAGGAGCAGATGCGATGGTGCGTTTGTTGGCGCAGGCGACCATTCATAAGCTTTTGCACTGGCTTGCGCAACGAGCAGTGCACAGTCAGCAGCAAGGTGATGTCAGCGTGCAACTGTTTTTGGCGGCCACTTTTTCTGGATTGCAGCTGCTGACTAGGGATCATTGAGCCACCCTCCGTAGTGTTCACTTGCTATCCTAAGCGGTATGCTTTTTGCGGCTCCATTGGGCCTTGTCATCTGCATTGCTGTGTGCTTTTAGCAACTCTCGGCACTTTGGACCATGTCCCGTTTTCCTGGGCTGCCTTCCACAGCCCTTTCACAGCCTTCGCCCCCTTGTAAGAGCTTCCTCTCTTTCCATGGGCACCTCAAGCTCATGGCATATTGTACTGTAATCTGTACTGGTATTAAATCTGTACTCGTACCAAAAGCTTACAAGGATGGGGCATATCCTTGGACATCTAGTCAGACCGCTGCTCATAACAATCAGGACTCTCTTCCTGCCCAGACTCAACCTTGAGCAGAGGTAGGCAAGGGGACTGGTGAAACCCTGTACACAGTTGCCAGAAGGCACAATAACAGGCATGATCACTTCGACCGTGAACACTGAGGTGGTCTTCCAGCTCACACTACCAGAGCAATGGGACGGGAATCTAGTCCTGCTACCAATCCTCTGGTTTTGAGGAGTAGGATCACTTTTGAGGAGCGGAAGCATGCCTCTGTCTGCCCCAATCCCTGCTGCTGAACCGATAATACCTGTCCTCATCGTGCAGGCCATCTCGTCTTACTTATACATGCTCTGGCCTTGAGGAGGGACGGTGCCCTGGCTCTGGAACTTGATGATGTTAGCTTGGTAGCCTGCAGACTCCAAGGAATCTTATCAGGCACTCCAGCCACTGTGCTCAAAGAGTCAAGACAGTAGTGAGGCAGGTCTACGACATCAAGAGGCAAACTTGACTTGGCAATGCTTACCAATAGCAGGGTCCCACCCACGGTTCTTCAGCTCGCGGTTCTCCTGCGCAAAGGCGCAGCACGCGCACAAGCAATGCTGCATAATAGCAAGCACCAGGAATCAGGTGAGTATGATGCTACCTCAATGACGTGATTAACGTGACTCCCACGAGTGAGCAATTCTATACATCACACGGATACTTTTGCATTGTCAAGGGCAGTGGCATACCGTGCAGCAGTCTCCAGCGCAGTTATCTGGCAGATTGTACTTCTGGCGCAGCTTCGAGCGGAAGCCCATGGAGTAAAAGCAACCACACCCGGTGAATATTTGGATGACATACCAGAGAAGACCGGCTGTTGCGCATGTTGCTGCACGTGGTAAGAGGCTTCACAGAAGTCAAGGGAAAGGCAGTAGTGCTGTCACTGTGCCGAGATGACCAACTTTCTGCAACATCTGATGTACACAGCATGCAGAGCCTTCTCCTTCCTCTCCCTCTGCGTCCATTTGGCTGGCTTGCACAGAGTCCCCAGAGAAGCCACTGCTCCGTGGACGCTGCTCAAGATGCGACTTACACACTACCGCATTGAGTCGGTGGCAATGTGGGCCAGCAGGCTGAGTTACTCACTGTGCCCATCATCCACGATCTCGGCATTTCGGCCAAGGATAAGGCACGGCACGCAACATGAGCAGAAACCTGCGCGTGAATGAGAGAGGCCAGTGACTTTGTTGGCGAACAGACACTCTCCATCACCGACACATGCGAACCTTAGGCTTAGCGCTGGACCACGTGCTTCTGAGTGTAGTGCCGGTTCTCAGATGCCAGCTGTAACAGGTATCCGGCAAACTGGCTGATGCCGCGCGCCTTCGAGCGGTCGGGGTGGCCTTGCCGTGGCACATGCGACATTGTTCACTGGGGACTTGATGCGGCTCAGACGGGCGACCGGAAAGCCTCCCGGCTGCTCTCTGCCATAGTCATGTGGCCACGAGGACGACTGCGGCTAGCCACCGGTGTCAACAGAATGCCGCCGTGAGGGACCAAAGGCAAGTTAGGAGGGGCGCCTCACATATCCCGAGGTCCTCGAAGCAGCCGCAGAGGCCGGTGGTCCAGCGGCCGTGTGGGGGGCCGCCCGCGGGGCCCGGCGGCATGCCGGGGTTGCCGTACACGGGCACCGGCGCCTGCTGCGCGTAGCCGCCGGCGTAAGCCATGCCCGAGGGACGGCGGGGCGGCGGGGAGGGCGACGGCGGCGGCGGNCTGCAGCCGGGTCGCTGGCGCAAGTGTATCGCATGCGCCGGAGGGAGCGGGGCTTGGGGATCTGCACTGGCCGACTGCGTATCCCAGCACCCCTGCCCTTCTGCTGTGGGCTGGCCTTTTCACAGGGGACCCACTTCCAGGACCCTAGCCTCTCTGATTTGCGGCTGCTTAGCAGGGGTTACTGAGTAATTTGTAGCTGCTTTCTTTCTTTGTGTGCTTTGGTTTCTTAGCGCTTCCTCTGGCTTCCTCTGGCCCCCTTCTCGTTCTTTGTTCATTCTTTTTTGGGCTGGCTTGTCCAGCCCCTATCCTCAATGGGCGAGCCCTTTCTTCCTTTTCACAGCGCCCGCCCCTCGCAGCTGCTTTGTTTCTTTGTGTGCTTCTTGTTTTTCTTTGCTTAGCGCTTCCCCTGGCCCCCTTCTCGTGCTCTGTTCATTCTTTTTTGGGCTGGCTTTTCCAGCCCCTATCCTCAATTGGGCGAGCACTTTCTTCTTGTGGAAGAGCTTTCTCCGCAGGCCCGCAGGAGCGGCGGCTGCGGGGACGATAGGTGGGGGAGATTGGGAGCGGCTACTGCTAATTGATCTGGGGCGGCTGTGATGACGAGTGCCACAGAGGAAACGTCGGAGGGATGAAATGACGCGGGGAGGGGGCGGGTTCGAAGGCGGCACAGGCGCACGAGCAGGGAGAGAGGGTAGGGACCGGTGACTTGCGCTGACCGGCCGGCGGGGAGGGAGGACCCCTCGGTTTTGCCGTCCTCGGCGTGGGAGGGAAGCAGCGCGGAAGCTTCGGACCGTGCGCGTTGACCGTCGCGCGTGGGCCCGCGTTTCCACCCGCCACATGGCGGCCTGTGGTGGCCGCGGGGCTGCCTTCCAAGAGAAAGAAGCAAGTCCGCTTCCAAGAAACGGCTTCTTCGAGAGAGAAGGCGCGCGGGGCGCATGAATTGAAAGGGAGGCCAATTCAAGCCAATACATTATTCAGGCAGAGTCGAGTGCAGACTAAACAATGCTACATAATACGGAGACCTAATCTAAGGTACCTAAGATGACATTAGTATCCACGGGTGAGCACAAACAAATCTGACAAGCTAACTTGGGGAGCTGGAGCGCTGCCACGAAAGCCGGAGGCCTGACTTCGAGAGAGAATGGCAGCGGCGCGTGGTGCTGGTGGCCAGATCAAGTCAGTACGGCGAAAGCTAGGAAATAGCTTGGTGCCAAGGATGGGGCTACACAAGGCGAAGCCCTATGCTGAACGGGGGCCAAGATAAGCAACAGCACAAAGCGGGGGGGCTTAAGGGGGACTCCAGTACCCACGAGTGAGCACACATACATCCGACAGGCTACCGTGGGGAGTCAGATCACCGCAATCGAAGCCAGCGGCTTGGCTTAGAGCGCGCCCAGCACGCTGATGATTAACCAAAGCTCGGGAGCGTTATAGCAAAGCCAGATTCTGCGATATGCAAGTAACGCCTGCGGAGTGCTATGGTCACTCAGACTGCCCCCCTGACAACGAGCGCAAGGTGGCCATGAGATCCAGGATGCAAAGCGGAGCCAGCAAAGCACACAGACAATATGCAAGAGCGGGGCTGCACATAGTGAAGAGCGGCTAGGCTATGAGGGGCCAGTTGTAACGGGCAGAGGATAAAGGGGAGGGGGCAGGGTCTCCATCAAAGGGTCCCCAGCATGCGCTGGAGGGTCCTGTTTCGACCTGCAGAGAAGATCCTGGTGCGTATAAATTGGAAGGAAGGCCAAGCTCGGCCGATACTTTTGTGCATGCATGAGCAAGAAGGGGGAAGCGTGTGGTGCGCATTGTTTGAAACGGAGCCCTAGCCGAGCCAGCAACGTACTCAGGCAAAACCTAGTGCAATGAATGGGCTACACAAAGCAAAGCCCTAGGCTCTAAGATGGGTTAGGAAACAGGGCAAAATGTCAGCGGAAGCAAGACTCAAGTACCCACGAGTGAGCATATCAATCCGACAGCCTGAAGTGGGAGCCGGAGCACCGTTTCAGGTGATGCGAAAGAGTGGGGATGCGCACACCAGTCCTAGGCTAAGAAAGTCAACAGCGCTTCCGAATTGACTGGTGGCTGTGAGAGGCCAGCCCAAAGGAATGGATAAGGCCGGGAGTGGCCGGATGGCTCAAAAAGCAAGATACTAAACTGATAAGAAAGGGACTGGTCCCCGCCCCTCCGGCAAATGAGGGGGACCACGATCAACTCAATCAAGACCTTGCGGGCTGGCTGTTCACAGCCCTCGCCCCTTTCGGAAGAGCCATTCTCCTTCAACAAGAGAAGCAGCTCTTCCAGAGGAGGTGAGGGCTGTAGATGAAAATGGACAGCAGTGGCTGTGAGAAGCCAGCCCAAAGGAATGGACAAGGTCAAAAGCTAGCCGACAGCCCTCCACCCACTCAGATGCCTAGCGGGGGGGGCCCGCATCCTCGTTGATGTGGTCATAGAGACGCTTTCAAGCACACCAGCCCGTCCCCTTAGCCTCGGACCCCCGACCTGCGGGTCCCAGGCCCGCTACACTGCGCTTGTGGACAAAGCGGCCTATGACCAGGTGGTGGAGCTCCTTCCGCTGTGAAGGTAGCCGAACGGAAGAAGCTGCACAAGTACAAGGACCACCCGGCGGGTGATACCTTTTACCCCCTGGCCATGGACATCCATGGGTGTTACGGGGGTCGGTGGTCCTCGTTACTTTCGCTGCTGGCCTCTCAAGCTGACCAGCGGCGCCGGGAGCAGGGTGCTGCCCTTCCCGGTGGCTCGGTGCCTTTGGGTCTGGTGTCCTGCTACCGTATGC
>WELB01000036.1:346605-367263 GCA_009602725.1 Spirogloea muscicola
GGCGCGCCGGCGCCGGGGAGGCGCGCCGCCGGACATCGCGGCGCAAGGCCCGGCGCCAAGGCCGCGGCGGCGGCTCCCTGGGATAGGGGTTTACGAAAACCCCTATCAATTGGTTTTGGGGGAGAGGCCCGATGATGGACTTCAGTTAATGCATTCAGTTAAGTCATTAGAATCCGTGGACGAATCGGGCCCCCAGGATGACCAGTCCAGGGCCCACACGACCAGTGTAAGTGGGCCAATTTATGCGGCGCTTAGGCCCTTAACTCCCAGCAGATAGACAAGCTCGGTAATGCGCCCGGCAAGCCCTTCCCAAAACCCCAACCCCGACCCTGAGCCCGTGTCGCCCGCCGCCGCCCGCGCAAGGCGCCGCGAGTCGCGCCGCAGCTCGCGGAGCCAGCCCTTCTTCTTGGCGCCCCACTCGGCCGAGCCGGGCAGCCAGCCAGCTCCCGTCTCCGCTGCCGGGGCGGCGTGAGCCGCACGTCCAGCGGGGCTGCGGAAAGGATCGCTACCACAGGCGCCGTGGACGAGGTGGCAGTACTGGCGGCGGCGGCGGCGGCGGCGGGGGGTCGACGGCCATGTACCGTGAGCCGACGTGCTGAGAGGTTCTGAGCCATGGGGCGGTGCCCGAACAACCGAGCAGGCGGCCAGAAACGCAAGTTCTCGCACAAGAGCGCTCGCCGCACGAAGTTCCTGCGCAAAGATATCCTCCCCAGTCAGGGCTTTTTCTCCTCGGATCTCAGGGCCCGCTTTAGTACATCAGATTTACCAATGGCTTTGACCTAGCTTCTTGCTAGCGAGGGGCCAGCGACGGCCCAGGCAGCAGCACTCTAGTGCCTCTAGAGGGATGCAGGCTGCCTTGCTTGGCAGCCCAGCATCTCACTGAAGGTGGACTGAAGCTGCGGCGCTGGGCCCTCCTTGACTTGCGCTGCCGCTTACGTGAGGACGTCATCTATGACGAGCTCAAGGCTGCCGCAAAGAGCGGCGGTGCTGTGGAGGAGAAGCTTTTCGATGAGGACCTGCCGGGCCTGGGCCGGTTCTATTGCCTCCACTGCGAGTGAGCTCCCGTCCTCGCTGGCCCTCCTTCTTGCGATAACGCACCTGAAGGGTCATCAGATAGTTTCAGAAGCAGCCTCTTGCATTTATGTCTTACAAGCATGGAATGAGACCATGCTTTTGCTGCAGTAATGGCACACCGGCTGGCACTTGCTACAAGCTGCAAATGCAATTACCATGTCTAGAGATTTAAAGCCAGTTAGGCTCCCACTCAGATCCTTCTTCTCTGAAGCAGCAAAAGCAGCCAGTATTGGACTGTGCTGTATCACCTGGGCTCCTACTTGCAGTCCTATATGTAGACTTTGATACAGTCATGGCCTGTGCAGCCGGCACTTTGACAAGGAAACGACTCTGCAAGAACACGTCAAGACGAAGCTGCACAAGAAAAAGTTAGTCCATTTCACTAACCTGCTTCTCTTCAAGTTGATCAATATGCTATATTTGGCAATTGATCCTGCTCTCCCTTGATGGTCAGCATTGTAGGCTGCAAACATAGAACGTGTTCATCATCAAATGTAGAGGACAAGGGCGGCTGCAGAGTGGCCACCTGGACGTACTGACCACTTGAAGACAGTACTTGCTCAGATTCTGCCATGCTCAGCAGCAACCTGCTTCATTTGTGGCAGGGTGAAGGTGATGAAGGGGCCCAAGCCACACTCGCAACTTGATGCAGATGCGGCAGGTGGTATGGGCCCCCCAGATAATGGACCAAGGTTGCGAGCCGAGGCAATCCCTGTCACAATGGCCTCCTGACGATCAGTTGCTTTGCACCCATAGCTAGCTGTGTGTTGAGTCCCGCTGGCCATTGTAGTCACTAATACTGCAAGGCTGTGTGTTGAAGTCGTACACCTGTACAGTGACATTTATGCACAAAGGGTCCACACGGTCTTGCACTGGTCACAGACATTGCCTTAGATTGTCAGGCAGTCCATTGCATTCTGCATCCACAGGGCTTCAAGCTTTCTTATGTGTAATAGGTGTCCAGTTTCAGGCCCAGCTATTGCACCCTCTGCGAGCCTTTTGCATCTCATGCTGCTACGAGTCATTGTGTAGTGACCACGTCAACGGTCATCGTGACTGCATTGCCGACTAGGCAATAACGTGCTACAGTCTTTGATGATTGCACCACTGCAAAGACTGCAGGGCGCCTTAATGGGAGCCTTCAGAGGGAATACTGCTGCTAAAGGACATCTTGACATTTGACTGATTGAGATTCCT
Organism: Spirogloea muscicola; assembly: GCA_009602725.1. Classification (NCBI taxonomy): domain Eukaryota; kingdom Viridiplantae; phylum Streptophyta; class Zygnematophyceae; order Spirogloeales; family Spirogloeaceae; genus Spirogloea; species Spirogloea muscicola. Next base: position 348,877 of record WELB01000036.1, read on the forward strand.
ACCAAGAATGAATCCTGCTAATGCCATCCCAAAGAATGAATTGAATAAATACATCTACAATCTACTACTCCTAGCCAGACCTAGAAGGTGGCGAGACATTGTGACACCTCGGAGTACTGACAGAGGAAATTAAGCCCCTACCAGAGATGTGACCTTCAGTGTGCATAAAAGAGGAGCCAGCCACAGTCATGGATGATGTCAAAAGACAGGTCGTTCGAGCAAAGGTGGGGGCAGTAACGTGGAGATCACCCAGTGCCTATCTCCATTCACGCTGAGATACCCATTAAGCATCTTGCCACCTGTGCACCTCAGGCCATCAATAAGATAACACCAGCCAGAGCCAAGAGCACCCGCGAAGTAGTCGGCCTCGGCGGCCATGAAAAGATTGACAAAGGCATTTTCGCTGCTCTTGCGCGTCCCCAGGCTTCGTTCGTATGATGGCATGCTCTCGTTGCCCACTTGACGCTGTACATTTGTGTACATCCAATTCCAACCTGGGTAGCGTTGCGCCTGATCGATAACCTGCAAATATGTAGTGTATTTGGCTTGTTACGAGCAATGTCCTCCTGACCTATCTGCTCAAGTCCCCCATCTTCGCAGCCCCCATCTTCGCAGCACAACAACACCCCCCTGATAAATACCCGTATAGCCTGCTCACCTCTTGCATCTCGCTGCTTAACCAAACGCGATAGGCAGAAGGGGCATGACGGCGGACGCGCTCCGCAAGGTTCATATACTCGTTGAAGCCAGCCATGCGCATCTCCTGAGCCTTGTCCCCCATTCTGACATGTAAGCTCAGCAATGGGCGCGGCACCCATGGACTCCCATATCTCTCCCAGACTTCTGTTTCCAGTTCGCCTGCAGATGACATAGCTGACTACAAATGTGAAGGGCAACATCACTGCTGATGACCATTATCGATTGCAGCACTCTACACTGTAATAAACTTCCTCCCAGCATGGCAGAGAAGGACAAGTATAGAGGGGTGAACTAGCTGACATAGCCTGGTGACCCACAAGTACGAGTATTGAAGAGCAGCTCTTACCTTTAAATGGTAACCCCAACAGTTGTTTATTGTCAGAGAGGATGGTCTTCTTACGATGCTCCTCTGCAAGCTGTGCAACTACAGTCTGCTCAGCGGCCAGCTGTCCAAATGCTTCATGTCTGGCACCATTCAAGAGGCGGCAGACATACTCCGTCTTGTACCGCAGAAGATACCGCCACGCCTGAGCTCTCCACCATCGATATTTGTCGCGCCTGTACTCAGGGGAGGTCATAAGATTTCTGCAGGTAACAAAATAAGGACCAGACTGCACAAAGAGGATGTAACTGGTGAGGGTCTTCAAAATAGGCATGCTGCTGCTTCTTAGGCAGACATTCTTGGAATAAGTTTGAAGATCAGGTATCTGGCATACCCTCCCGTCTGTCGAACAAGCTTTGTATCAGCTTCCACCATTGGAGTATGCTGCATCCGTTCCCACGGCTCCCCCCAAATGGATGGAATCTCTGGATACCAAAACTCCATGGCACCATGATTTTCACGTCGGTCGATAAGTCTTGTCCTGATATTGCGGATGTCCTTTATAAGCTCGGCCATCCGACTGCAACCACAACAATGTATGCTCAGATATGACAGGTATCACTGGCTAGTTGGCAAACATCCTCTGATTCATCACCTTCAGATGCACACCTACATGCCAGTGGCCGTGATGGGTAACTGTCCCACAAAATACTTGCCTTCTACACTCCTGAGAAGTCTCTGGTGCAGCATAGCATGACCACTTGCCCCGATGACCTCCCTGGCAACCATCATGGTCTGCACGATCGAAGTTCTCGATCACCAAAATGCGCCCTGAAGTCATTGCTATGGCCAGTGCTCCTGCCATGGTTGCCAACTGAGCTCCGAGGCCGTGCTTTCCACTTGGCGTGAATTTGACGTACAAGAACCTGAAAGGACGGCCCAGGTCATGCATTGCTGAGCAGATTAAGTGAAGAAAATCTTCAAGTCGCCTGCTCATCAGAGACGGGTGAAACCCCTCGCCACGAAAAGCATCTGAGTGACAAACAGGCACAGGTACAGGCGCAGGCACGAAACAGCTGTATTAACAGGCTGGTGCATTGATGTCTTGTGTCAGCCATACGTGGAGGTCCTCACTTAATGTCGGGTGCAAAACAGTCACGTGGGTGCTGGTGAAGCCAGATGTCACGCTGTACACGGCGTGTCAGGTAATAGTTTTCATTGTCTGCACCTTTCACCCAAGGAGGATATGGCCCCTCCACTAATGGTTCATAGATTGAATTCTCCGGATCGACTGTGCTTCGGCTGCATGATCAACATCATAGTAGTCAAGGGCGATACAGAGCTGCAGGTCAACGAGCTACAGGGAAAAGTCACCCGTCCTTCCCGCAAGAGATGTCAGTGAGCAGTTGCAGGAATGTCAGACTTTGAGGGGAGCTTGAAAGCACAACCAAGTGAGTTGCTGAGGGCAGTGTTTACAGTGCTGTCTCGTTCAGAGATGCCAGGATGGCTATCCTCGACCAAGGCGGATCAGAGCCATCCTCCATGCGGGAGTCGCCATATGCTGCAACCTTGGTCAACGTGGCAGCTGCGCACTCCTCGAGGTGGGGAGGGCGAGGGACGCTGCCGGGCACTCGTCGCCTAGTCGCCTTCTTCTGCTCGTCCTGCGAGGGGGACTCGGCTCCTCCGAAGCTCTCCGAGACCTCGACAACGTCATCATCCTGCACCTCAGAAGAGCTGGCGACGATATCCTCGTGGTGCACAAGCGGCTTCCACTGCGTCCAGAGGGCGAGCACGCGAGTTGGATGGCCTCTGCGCTCTGTGCTCTGCCACCGGCTGCCGTCGTCAGCTTCTCCAAGCCGAGCTTCGTCCACAGCAGTGACAGCGGCCGCGCCTTCACGGAGCAGCTCGGGGCCATCAGGCTGGACAGGACGTGCGGCCTCGGGCCGCCAGCGACGGGCCCGCCGTCAGCAGCCTGGTTCGCGAGCAGGCTCTCGTGGAGGCCCGCCCCGGGCGCCAGCCGCGCGCCGAGGTCGAAGGCGACGAGGAGCGCCAGCGCCAGGGCGACGCAGGCGGCGGCCACCGCGCAGAGGCGGGCCCCGGAGTGCAGCGCGAGCTTGGCGAAGGGCGCCATGCCGTCCGCCGCCGCGCCGAAGAGCGGCGAGCTGCTCCGCGGCGACGTCTGGACGACCATGTCACCTCGCGCCGCCGCCGGACTCCCTGCTAGCCAAGGAGCAGGCGCCGGCAGAAGGGGGGCGGCAGTTGTACCTTGCGGTGCAACGAAAGCTTCTCCACTGCGAAAGCGGCTGGTGGTATTTAACGGGCTCTTCCAAAAGCTAACGGGCTCTTCCAAGGCCGTGACAAGAGTGAAGTAGGATGATCGTGTCCCCCTTAGCCAGCTCACTACCCAGTTAACAACACATTTGTAAGGCTGGAATTGGCCTCCTTTTCAATTTCATGCGCACTGCGCGCCTTCTCACTCTAAGTAGGAAGGTCCAGCTCAAAGCACGTAGGGATGCCAAAGAGAGAGTGCCGTTGGGCCACCCCCCCCCCGAGAGCGGAGTTCAGGCGTCGGGGCAACGGCGGACGGCACGTCGCGGGAGCCAGCGCTCTGGTACCACTATTGGCGCTTACCACCATCAAGGAAGCGCTCCCCACCGTTAAGGAAGCCCTGNGCCGGCGCCGCCGCCGCGCCGCCGTCGGACGCGGCGCCGCTCCGTCGCGCTGCCTGCACTGCGGCGTCCAAGGCAGGGCGCCAGCGCCTGGCCGGCCATTCCCTCGCCTCTGCCAGCCGCAGCGGCGGCCATGTGAAGGCCCTCGAGGACCATGCCGGCGTCACAGGGAGGCGCCGCGTTGACGTCCGCCGTTTGGATCCGGCCGCACGGCGACGCTGGCGACTCCCGCGGCCGAGCCCGCACCTTAGCCATCGGCCGCCGACGAGCTTCTCGTGACCGCCGCCTGACCTGTGGCTCGGTCATGCCACCGCGCCTGCCGCTTGCTGGCGTTATCGCGGCTCCCGGATGCTGGACTGAGCTTGGAAGGAGCTTTCGGTCAGCGGCCCTCGGCTTCCTGCGAGGCGCAAGGCGGGCCGCCACGATTGCCAGCAGTCAATCCATTGCACTGCCGACTGGCCAGAACTCGTTGCCAAGCGCAGCCTTTGCTGCTCCTGGGAGTTGTGAGGCAGAGCCAAAGGCCGGCTCGCGCAGCAGCCTGCGGGTCCACCTCCCGCCTCGCTTGAGGTACGCAACCCTAACTAGCCGCGGATAACCTTGCAGGATTTAGGCTTAGGTTTTAGATTTAATGCCCCGGAGAGTGGAGCTCAGGGTTCACAGTAGCAGCTGAGATCAGACCATGAATCCTGAGCAACACAGGTCACGGTGTTCGTGGGCGCACGGCTGATGAAGAGCTTGCGAGTATTGTCCGTACCATCTGTGGTGCCGGCAGTACTGCCGGTGCACTGCTGACAGATGCACAACAGAAGCCTTGCAGGCATTTGCCCAAAATAATCACGCTTGCAGTTTGCCTACAGTCTCCTTGTCATCTAGCTTGTACGGCAGGGACGTCCTTGTGCTCTGTAGGCACTCCCGAATCGCGTAGTTGACAATGCAGGTCACAGAGATAGTGGAGAAGTTTTGTGAGTGACGCCTAGAGAAAGGATGCCATATGTAAATATGACCTCAAGTGATATGGCTACAGCCTCTCAGATAAAGGTCGGCTTTAGCTTTACAAACCATAAGCTGTGGTCTGGCAGCTCAGTGCCTGTGTCTCATGTCACGAGTGACTGCATCCGGACATGATAGCCCCGTAGGTTTTTGGTTAGACATGCACTGACTTGTCGTCCCGCCACTGGTGGCAGTGTGGCTCCAATGATGGACTGGACAGACGTTCATTACCGGCAACTGGCTCGCTTGATCTCAAAACAGACATGGCTGTACACCGAGATGGTTGTGGACAACACCCTGACACACATTGAGGAGCAAAAGCGTCTAGTAAGTCTACCACCTGCATGGCTACTGCCCGCAGTTGAGATTCCTGATATTGGGTCAAAGGCCCTAGTTTCTACTTCACCCTAGCTAGCTTCACACGCCACTCCCAAAGGCATGAGAAACATTTGGCTTTTGTTGCATCCAAAGAATGCAAGAGATTTCCAGATGGAACACATCTTCAATCTCTCTAATTGCTGTAATGAAGCCCTGTCAATTGGATACAGGATAAGTTTCTGGCGTTTCCGGCTATGCAAAGACCAATTGTTTTGCAGCTGGGAGGCAGCAATCCAGCAACTCTAGCCAAGGCTACAAAGATTGCAGACGCTTATGACTACAATGAAATCAACCTCAAGTGAGACATACGTCAGACCTATACTACCTGCACTGCTTCTGTGAGTCCCCTGGCTTTTGCTGCAAATAGACATGTGACCAGTGCAGCTGTGATTATCAATCTGTAGTGGGGACGTGTACAGTAGGCATCACCATCATTTGTGATGTCAAGCAGCCTATAGGAGATTCAATCATGAGTTGCATAACATGTTCAATTACATGGACCTCCACACTTTCAGACCTAGTCGCATGTTCACATGTTTGAGGTAGCTCCTATATTGAACAAAATTGACCTCAATGCCTGTTCCTATGCATGTGCGTGTGCCAGTTGCGGATGCCCCAGTGACAAGGTGGCTGGGAAGGGCTGCTTTGGTGCAAGACTCATGCTCCAACCTGAGGTGTGCTGGCTGACCTCTGTAGTTGCTGTTGCCAACACAAAATTGGAGGAGAGTATGTTGTTGTATCTGAAACACGAGGTATGTTCTAGCCTGCAAGCAGGTGTAGGTGCTAAAGCAGCTGGCTGCACGTGTCATGATATGAATGGCAGAGGAATGTCTGCTTTGGGAAGTTTCATTCCTCTCTTATGTTGCAGGTTGTTGCTGAAGCTGTGTCAAGCATAGCTAGCTCATGCAGAGCACCTGTGACAGTGAAGTGTCGAATTGGTGTGGACGATCATGACTCGTACGAGGACTTGTGTGAGTGGCAATGTGTCCTCATGTCACAGCAAGTGGACGGACGCCTTTCCTTGCACCTCTCTTTGTAGTATTTGACTCTCCCCTGCAATTGCAATCTTGCAGCATGCAAACCTTCTATGTGTCACTGCCTCCGTGGTTTACTTGAGCAAACCCATTTGGCAGTTCAGCAACTGGCAAACCGAGCGACAGAAGAGAGAGCGCATGTCCAGACAACACCTGCCAGCTTCGTGCATAACACGTCTTTCCAGAAAGTTTTAAAGCTTTGCTTATCAAGATGTTATTTGTCTATACAGGCCAATTTGTGCACACAGTTTCCTGCCAATCGCCTGTGCATCATTTCATCATTCATGCACGAAAAGCACATCTGAAAGGCTTGAGTCCAGCAGAGAATCGCACTATACCACCTTTGAAGTGAGATCTGCGGGCAATCTTCTCTTCCTGCTCAGTTTCTTCTTGTGTTCATATGCTTAGCCAGCAATTGATTAGATGAGTATCATGTTAGCTGTTAGCACTGTTGTGTTGATACTGCCCACTAGGGTGTTGCTACGCAGAGGTGATTACATATAAGTCAGGCTTCGTGTAACTCCTTACTGTGATCTGTTCTTGGTAGGCACGAGTATGTCTTTGCTTTGCTTCGCGATTTTTCTCATCTAAAATTTAGTCTAAATGGTGGGATCACCAGTTTGCAGCAGGCAAGTAGTTTACTTCTTCTGATTGTGGTCACCATACTTCTCAACTGAAACGATACGCATGATCACAACATGTTCTCTGCTGGCGGCTCTTTTCGCAACTCCGGTAGCCCAAAGATACTGTGACTTGAAGCAGTAGGTGTCAAGCCTGTAAACAGCATTAGAGGGCTCACAGCATGGTTGTCATCACAGGCTCAAACTGTACTGGAGAAAGGGGTTCATGGTGTCATGATAGGACGTGCTGCTTACCACAGGTCTGATATGAGATCTGATGCCTGTAAGCTAGCTGCAGAGGGCATTGACACGTCAAGGTAGATAGTCCATTGTGTGGTGGCAGTCCATGTTGATTGGCTTAAGCATGTGTACCACTCCCTGCAAAATCTGTTGTCCAGTAATGAAGGTCAATTTGTCAAATCCCCCAAGTACTGTTACCTCAATCTCTTAAGCAAGTATCGCATGCAGCTTGAAAGTTGTTGATTTGTGCTTACTTGTGTTCACTATGTCTTTTTACAGCTCCTTTCATGTGCTAGGGGACGCTGATCGAGCCATTTACGGAGTGCCAAACCGTGCCTCCTCGAGACGCCAGGTTGACATACTCTCGCTTATCAGTCTCCGTAGCAATCTTGTTGTCCTTCCAGTACACCGACTTGTTGTCTTTGCAGTAGACGAATGCTTATCTCTGCCGCCGCCCTTGTCTTTCGCCCTTACACCAGCTGATTTGGTGGTGGAAATATCACTAATGACTGGCTTGTCCAGCTAAGAGAGATCAAACTGGCCTTGTAGATTCTCGAGGATTACTGTGCATATGCTGATTGCGCCCTGCACACCTTAGGTCCAAATAATCCAAGCCTGCACACTTTGATCAAGGTGCATATCTGTGGCCCATTATGCACGTTCAACTTTCGAGATTTTCTGCCTTGCCCAGTTGTCCAGTTGTCCCGACCAGAATTGTTGACGTCCAGTCTTGTTCAGCTCAGAGACGCTAGCAAGCACGGTCAGTCCGTGAACTGAGACTTCCAGATGCTGTGTCGACGATCGGCTCGATGGCACTTGTGTAGCCCTTGCTAGGCCTCTTCCATGGTGAGCGGGGCGCTCGTCAGTGGCGAAGAGCTGTAGATTCGGCTCTACGCTATGCGAAAGTATGTTCCTTTCACAGTAACACTTCTGCCGGATACATTCGATTGCGCAGTGTTATGCTTGCAGTAACATATAGGAGTGCAAGTCAGGACTTCGCAGTCCTGCCTTGGGATGCTATGCATTGTCCTCTCGGTGTTCCACCTGAAGCTCATTGTGAAGCCTCAAGCTGATCTATCTTGCGGCTCCTTGCTGTGCTGCAGACCATCAGTGAGCTATTGAAGGAGACCCTCAGGGTTCTGCCAGACGATGTTCTGGATGCTCCACCTGGCATAGTATTAAGTGAAAGCGTCCCACTAGAACAGGCAGAGTTACCACCTCCCCCTACAAAAGTGCAAGCACGCCACTTAGACTGGATACTGCAGGAGGATTTATCATCGAGACATAGCACTATAGTTGCTTAAACATTGTCAATGCTCCACTAGAAACTCGGCACTGTAGCTTACAGCGTATATGTGAACCATACAGCATGGCAGCGTGCAATTGTGTAGATGTGCATTGACGTGGCACAGAGTTAAGCAGGTGTCACATTGCTCTTCCAGATGTTAGACATTATCGTCTTTGCAAGACCTGAATGAGCGGTTTGCACTTCACCCGCTTGGGTCGGTGGGCAGGCCCTGGTGCTCGCCACGATGCGGGCCACACTCAGGCCACAGACAGTCAGGCCGTGCCAATGAGCCCGCGCAATTTCCTCAGTAATTTGGACAGCAGTGGTCGCTGACTAATTATTACAAAGATTCAAGATAAGGGGTGCTCTTACTTTTATGAGCCCCGCTTGCTAGCTGGTATGCAGCAACCTGTGTGTATCTCTTGGAAGCTGACTTCCTTCAGCCACTTACCCCTTTGTTACAAAATAACTTCCTCTTCAGCTTGGCCTCTTGGGCTCCTAGCGCGAAGAAAGGTGAGTTGAAATTAAGGTGGGCGACCCTGGTGTTGGGGCTTCATGATAGGCAGGAAGGGAGGGGTGGACCCCGAGGGTTCTTCCGAAGAGCATGTATTAGCAACAACTATAGGCCAAATGGCCAAGTACACAGGCAAGCACATCTAAAGATCTACATAACCTACAGCAGATTGACCCGCTCAATAACCACGGGTCAAAACCACGGGAAGAGGAGAGTGAAGTGGAGCCTCCTTCCTCTTTGTCCACACTTCTTGGCGTGCGCACATTGGCAGGTCACAATGTCTTGCTTTGGTCGTGGCCGGGTCATGTTAAATAGCTGCTGTTGTTCTCGTCGAGTTCTGCAGCAAGCTTGCAACCCTGTCAGCAGTAAGGGGCTCCAAGGGAGCACCTGGTCTTTGAGGACCAGACGTCCATAAGATCGTGTTGAGGCACGTCTACCAGTAGAGGGGCTAGGAGGGAGCCACTTCACAAACGAGGAAGCGAGTGGCATGACTGTAGCACATACAATCAGAGCCCGGCTGCTTGGACAAAGTGAGTAGCTCATCACTTGCATGCATCGTCGGGCAAGCAATCTGCTATGTTGGGTGTATAGCAATGCCACAGCCGGCTCCAGCTGCTCATTTAGGGTCATCACTCCCATACCTCACAGCTGCTTGTCGTGAAGTAAAGCTTGACGAAGATGCTGGCAACTTGTGAGCTTCTTCAGACGGGACCAACTGCTATCCCGCTTCTTTGCCTCTGGTACTATGACCTGTAATCGGCAGCGACCTGTAATCGGCAGATGGAAAAGGAAACAGCAGTTTCCGGCAGTGAGAGGCCAGCCCACAAGGAGGGGACACATGGGAGCTGAGTGGTGGGTGGTGACGAGTTCAGGTGACGAAGACCACTTGCTGCAGTAGGAAGCCACTGCCCGGACCGCAACTACGGACATGGCAGGAGACTTTGTGGGCCTCCAGCAGGTAGTCTTTGCCAAGAGCAGGAACAATGCAAGCTGCTGCAAGGTAAGGTCTTTCGTTGACCCGCGTTGTGTGCTATGCCGGAAAGAAGTGCAATGCCGGAGGTGAGCTCAGAACCTGACCTTTAGTGGTAAGGAGTTGCACGGATTGCTCTGGATGCAAGGCGAAAAGACTGCTCTCCCACAGAAGGTAGGGGCTGGGAAAGGCCAGCCCAAAATGGATGAATGGACAACTGCAACCTGGGTGCAACAACTCCAGCACGCAGCGCCGTCAAGTGGCTCCCGTCACGCTAGTCCACTTGCCGTTCGCAAGCCAGCCTGGTCGCTGCAGCCCCGCCCCGGGGGAGGCCGCCGCCATGCGGCCGCGCCGGCGGCGGCGCGGCGGNGCGGCGCCGGCGGGCCCTTCGCGCGGCCGCTGCAGCTCGCCTGCCTCTGGCTCCTCATCGCGCTCGTCGGTCTCGTCGCCTACCTCGGGTTCCTCGGTCAGCCACCACCTTCCCGCAGCTCGGGCCAACATCTTCGCCCCCCGGAGCCACTGCCTCCTGCATCAAGGAGAAGAATGCGCCTGCTGATACCAAAAGAAACGAGCGGCTGTACATCCATCGTCGCGCTGTCAATTTGCGCCAGTGCGGTGGCTTGCACCGGAGCTTGTCATGCAGCACTCTGTCTTTCTGCTGCTGCTGCTGATTTCTTGCTCGCTTAGGAGCTGCCATCAGCTCTATCGCCGTACTCGCGACTGAGTCCAAGTATTGAGAGCTTTACCGCCTGAGTCCTCTCGGCAGTGCCCAGCCCAGGTCGAGGGGCGGCTCCTCAGCGACAGCCGAGAGTTGCTGACGATGGGTCCAAGCACTTCTACGCAGGTCGGCGGCACTTATCTGAGGCTTGCCCTGTTCATGCACTGATCTTCCAACTTCGTCGACTGCAGTGAATTCTCGCTGTCACTGCACATTTGACTTACAGCTGACTACGTGTTACGTTGCAATGTTCAAAGACCAAAGGCTCACCTCTTGCTGCCCGGCCAGCAGATACGATGCTGCAGCTGCTCGACGCCAATGCACCCTTCACGGTCTTCGCCCCGCTGGACGATGCGTTGCGCCGAGTCTCCACAGCCTTCCAGGGCAACTCAACTGCGGAGAGGACGCAGGCTATCTTGTCAAGACTCCTTGGCTACTGCACCGTTCCTATGCGGCTGCTCTCAGAGGATGTACTTGATGCAGGCGGTACCAGGCTCGAGTCAATAGAAGGCTTCTCCCTTCATATCTTCCATGACAGCCATCACAGGCTGGTGATCAATGGCCAAGCCTGCAGCACAGTAAGACCCTTGCCTCTAAGCTGGACACGCAAGTGAAGTGGCTGCCAAGCTGCTGTCAGGCTTCGCTTGAAGGGGTATCAGTCAGTGACGATCATTGAGGACACTGACCTGGCTATGTCATATTCAGGTGGACCTGCAAGAGGAAAAGCTTGTAGTCCACCTGCTGGACAGTGTCCTTGCGCCACCAGCATTTCTGCAGTCCATTCAGGACATATTTCCTCCAGGAGAGGTTATTGAAGATAACAGCACAGGAGCCGGACTGATCGAGGAGACGGAAACCACGAAGGGGCAGCAGGGAAAGGAGGGTGATGAAGCAGGAGAGGAGCTCGAGGAGAGCTCATTGGATCAGGACAGACGTAAGCGAAGCATGGAGGACGCTGCCAGTGAGCGAGCAAGGAAGCAGCCTCTGCAGTATCACGAGAAGGCCAGATGGTTTGCTAAGGACGACTCTGCATTGGACACAGATGACTATGGCTATGAACAGGAGGTAGTGGAGGAGGAGGCAAGGGCAGGGGCAAATGGACAGGTGGAAATTGAGAATGACATCCTGGAGGACTTCAACGCCAGCCTTGGCGAAGTACAGGAGCTGCCAGCTGGGAATAAGGGGTCTCTTCGGCAGGTCAATCTCTCACTGATTGATGGCGGCTTCTTCAATGATGGGTTTCAACACCTGGTCAAGGAGCCCTCGGCACGAGGCGGTCATGCTGGACAGGGTGATGATGAAGACGCAATGGACTTAACTGGAGGTCTACAGGATGGCGCAGGGTTGGGGCGCACATATCTTGCTGGCCAAAACGGAAGTGTTGGAGAGGCTGGTCGTCTCGATCAAGGTAGCAGAATATCAGACGAGCAGGCAAGAGAGACTGCTCTTGCTGTACTATTTGGTGAGCTCCTTCAACCGCTTCAACAGAATGCAGGCCTCAACCTTTCTCCTTGTTGAGCTTCATATTGTAGTGCTTGTTTGGAACAGACACGGTTTTGATCTGAAGCTCATGCATGGTGCCTTTGTCAACATGAAAGCTGGTCATTGACTCCACATCTCAAATTTTGATGGCGCAGATCAACCTCTAAGTGACAGGAGTGCTCAATGCTCTGGCCACGGTCTCATGGATGCCAGCGGTGCTTGTATTTGCAACCTCCTGTTCTCAGGAGACGATTGCCAGGTCTTTCTGAATTGCTGAATGGTCTTGAGTCCTTGTTCTTGGGAGCAGATTGCGTCATCCATATTCAAGCGATTGTGTGTCTGGCAAGTGGGTGTTCCAGGTCGATGCTAGAGGGACAAGGGGGGAAAATTAGTTGCTACACTGGAAGTAATACCACAGCCACTGTTTACTTCCTGCCTGCTACCTGTTGACTAGGTCATAGCTTTTCTTTTCTTTGATTGATCCTTTGTTTCTTCTTGATCTCAGGAACCCAAAACATTTGCAGACCTGACCCTGAGACCATATCAAGGATCCCTGCTCTTCACACGCGGTGCACTGACGTCTGCAGTGGCAAACGTGGAAGCTCAGAGACCTCCGAGCACAGGGGACTCGCCATCACAACCAGATCACCTCACTGAGATGGTCAAACAGCTCACAAAGTCTCAGCAATTAGAGCTGACAACCCTTTTACCCCCCCAAGATCCTCTGGAGGGCCTCTCACACAGAAGTTGTGCTGTTGTGGGAAGCTCCGGATCGCTTCTGCTGGGGGACTATGGTGCCGAGATCGACGAACACGATGTTGTCATTCGTTTCAATGGAGCTCCTACCCAAGGATATCAACAACAGGTGTACCTTTCCTTTGACTTGGCCCCTAAGCTTCACCTACGGTATGCTATACATGTCATGAGCAGAAACTTCTCATCTACTCCTTGTGTGAGTGCAAAGTGGTCATCCTTAAGGACTAAGTGCCTTTTGGATGGATGTTGCAGGTGGGTTTCAAGACAACGTACAGACTGAACAATGTCGAATTTGCTGGTTTCCTAGAGAACAATGAAACTGTCATACACCATGTGTGGCTCAGGAATGCAAAGGCTGAGATTCGAACATTACTGCTCTTCAAAAGAGCATTCCCTTCTACTTACTTGATTACTTTCGATCTTTCTTTCCTCTCCCACATCGTAAGGTCACTGGCCTTAGTACCATCAGTCGGCTGGGTTGGTATTATGTTTGCTCTGCAGGTACCTAATCTACTGTAAGTCCCTCCTGAGAGCAGATTCGCAATTCTGCTTGACTGTACGAACGGTCGTATGGGCAAAAATTCGAAAGTCAAAGTCTAATCAGCTCTTGTAGGATGTGGAATCAGTTTATTGTACATATCAGCACTTTAAGCGAAGAGGCCTACTGGCATGACTTGCAGTATTCCTCATATTTCAAGTACAGATTGTTGCTTGCCCTCATATTGTGTGAATGTTACCAAGATGCTTGGTATATATTAAGTGCTGTTCTTGTTGTGTCAGTTGTGCCAGAGGGTGGACATATATGGCTTCTTTCTTCTGCCAAAGCATGGGTTTAGATACCACTATTACAATGACATAGGCCCCACCAAGGGAGTTGATGAAACTCTTCTCAAGGAGGAATACTTGACGGCAATCGACCTAGCAAATGATGAGCTGCTATCTTTTGGAGAGCCATGTACTTTGGTAAATTGCCTGGATCCCTGGTCTTCCCCTAAGACGAGATCTCAATTGTCAATTGGAACGCGTTCATTCCAATCGGAGATTCATGTCCTGAAAGTGTCCAATGTCATGGATCACGAAGGATGCTTATGCACCGTCTCTGATCGCCATTTCTTGGCTTGCAGATTGCCTGCTCTCGGTGAGTAACTGCACAAGTTGTCTCAACCTCACCCCCGAGTCAATCTCAGCTAAAAGTGGTAAGAGCAGTTTCTTGACAGAGCAGCACTTTAAAGTAACTTCGAAATAGATACAAGCATTGCTGAGTTTTGGAAGCATCACTTACCTGTAGATCTTGTTGTGAAAGCCATTCTCAAGACTTTTTGATAAGTTGTTTTTGTGTTGTAGTTGTATAACTGCAGACAGCCTGACTGAAATCAATTGAGAGCACCTGCAGAGTGGACTGAGCAGCAGCGCCTGGCGAACTCCATCAGAGAGAAACTGTGGTAAAATCACAAGGATTGGGAAGCTCAGCAAAGAGAGAAGAATTACATGATTTACGCAGCCTGGCGGCGACAGCATGGCCAGGCTGATTATCCTTCTCTGCAGGCGAGCAGCCTCGCTGACCTTATGTCCAAGTATGGGCCAAGAGTCAGCTGGGATAGTGTGGTCGAGGCCAACCAGTTGGAGGAGCTATCAACTGGCCAGCTTGTACTCTATTTCAGGTAAGGTATTGCCCGCTGCCGCAAATGCTTTGACGTGCAACAGGGAAGCCAGAAGCATAGTGTCCCATCCTGAGTGTACTCCGTTTGACTCCTTCGTTCACCACAATGTATGCTTCACTGAAGACTTTATGGAAATTCTTGGACGAATTTGTGCAGAGACAATCACTTAACAGTACCACCGACGCGCACGGAGATGCTAAAAGCCATCATGGCTCACTATTGTTTCATACATCGGCACCTACATCGACACCACCAACACAAATTGTACTATCCAACGGATTAGACCTCGATACATAGTCACGCTGCTAGGAAATTATTTCATTCTAGTGACTTGTTCCCGCCACCCTGCGGGCCTTGCACACAAGTACTGTCATGCTCGCAGAGAGGCCTGACAACGTGGATAAAAACGCTACTGCTTTAAGAACCGGGAGCACTAGAGAAAGCTTAGGGACAGCATGATCACACATTACTAGGACACTTATCCGTAGAATAAAAGCGCCCTGTATCACTTGACCAATGCAGTAAGGTGCTGCATCTGGCACAAGTATGAAGAGAGATTCAAGTCATCACCAGCAGAGGATGTGCAGTGTGGTTGTTTGTTGCTACGGTCAGCGAGTGAGCCTGGCTTCCATTTGGAGCAAGAGGTGGCCAAATATTGTGATGATCCTGGCGGCTCCTACTAGCGATTGAAGGCTTAGACGACGCCCAAGACAGCAGCAGACTTAGCTTAGCAACTTGTCACCACGAGCCAGGGTCTACAAAAAGTACACAACGGCAGGAACATGGGTGCTGCGGCTGAAGCCGCGGATCGAATGAATGATGACTGCCGATGTGCTTGGCACGTGCTCCACTGAGCTCAAAATTATGTCACCAGATGTCCTAAGCGCACAGCTCGTTGAGTATGTTGTTTGACTGTCAATTGCATGGAAAAGGAGGGCTCCTGTGGTTGGTAGCCCTAGCCCCATGTCTGTGTGAGCCGTATGTCCAGCATGAAGTAGCAGCTGAGACAAGGGAAGAAGGCTCAGTGGCTGGCAATAAGGGAATCTGGGGGTACCAGGACATCAAAGTCGCTCAAAGTCCACTCCACCGTCTGAGCACTTGGGCTGATGAAAATTTCAGTACCAACGTCCAACGAGGGCCACACCCTCTTGGCAGGCGGGCTGCCCGGGTCCTGCACATGTGACTGGCTCACACGATGAGAAGGCAAACCACCTCACCAACAGTGTACAGCTCTGGGAGCAGCAAACACAGTTGCCTTAGCTAAAGTCTAAGTTGGAGAGTAGCCTGACCCACAAGACCACCCAAT
This sequence comes from Spirogloea muscicola, assembly GCA_009602725.1. NCBI lineage: Eukaryota > Viridiplantae > Streptophyta > Zygnematophyceae > Spirogloeales > Spirogloeaceae > Spirogloea > Spirogloea muscicola. The sequence goes on from WELB01000036.1 coordinate 364,524, forward strand.
AAAGAGTAAGCAAGCCAGTAGCATTACATACTACTGGTTTGCAAAGACACGCATCAGACACTCGGGGTTCGAGCCACCAGCCTGATAGTAGTTGAGCCTTGCTGACAAAGCCCCTGCGTCTAGCTCCCAAGTCCTTGGATCGCCGATCCAGCCCTCACCAGCTGTCGAAGGGAAACCATGAGGAGCCCACTCAGGGTGGGGCACCAGCTGCATGAGCTCCTGCACGCTTGCAGGGCCAATGTGGTCAACTTGTGAAGGAGAAGTTGGTCTGCAATGTTGAATGCTCGCGAGACGACTTAGCAAGGACACAGGGCACGACACGCTTTGAACATGTCAAGGCTGACAACCTGAGACCGGCATGGCAAGACCAGGCAAGCACTAAACAGGAGCCGGGTGCTCAATCAGGCTATCCAGTGAACTCCTTAAGTGTCAAATGTTAGGACCATAGACCAAGACCATCCAGAAAATTGAGGCTCCAATTTTGTCAATCTGCTATTAAAAAAGGCCTAGCTTATGCTTCATGACACTCACTTATTGTACCTGTGGTTGAGGGTTGCTGAAAGGATCACAGCCTCCAAACGGTTGCTCTGCATGTCGAGCATTAGAAGGTCCACAATAGTAGTGATATGCTGAATAGGGGTACCGCTCAATATCAGACCTGTGGACCTGAGTACCATTCACAAAAGTGTGGTATGGAGGGCACATGTGCAGTGTCCACCTCGAGCACCAAGCGCTCACTTCCGGGTTGATGATCATCTCCGCATACCGAGTCACATCTGTGGTCACATTCCCGTCACAGGCCCTTCCGTCGTTCTTCCAGCAGCCGCCCAGGTCGATGAGATAGAATTGACTCTTGGGGCCTCCTCCCCGTGTCACATTGAGCGCGAGCCGCACCCGGAAATCCGGACTGACTGGCACCTGCAGAGAGAGAGTGAAAGCACGTAATCGGCATGACCTCCAAGGAGCACTCTGTGCGCTGCATCATCGCCAGTCGGCGAGGGCACTTGACATTGGGACCCATTATCAGGCACAAGCTAAGTCCTTGTCTGTGTGGGCTTGTGGCACACCACCAGTACCTTGCGCATGAGGCCCCTGGAGTCCCAAGGCTTGCCTCCCGAGACCCCAGAAGTCGCATCAGCACGGAGGTACAACATCAGCCAGGGGTACTTGGTCGAGACATCCAGCTGGTGCCGGAACGTCCAGCTGCCGCTGTCGGGATCCTTCTCCCACTCCACGGAGAAGAACGACATATCGTCACCGCCTGAGCCTGCTCTGAGTGAGTCTGGGTGTGTGATGTCATACGTGCCGCTGAAGCCGCCCTTGATGCCAATGACCGAGCTGTCCGTCGACCCATTGGGATGACGGCCATGCTGTGGCTCCGACCACTGGTGCTTGACAATGGGCTGGTTCATGCAGCCGGGCCCGAAGCAGGGGAACTCGTTCGGCGCCCATGGCCCGGGCGCGCAGCCTCCGGAGGCGCTCGAGCAGGACGCTCGGCGGCTCCTGAAGGAGCGTGCAGGCATGACGTACGACAGCCTTTCAGCACTTCCGCTCGCTGTGCTGAGCCTGGCCTTCGTGTAGTCACCCCGGAAGCGCGTACTTTGGTGCTCACGTCCATAGCCATACCTCCCCTGCCCGTCCGCAGCCTGCGCTGTGTGTGGACAGAACCCCCATCCCGGATTGAAGTTGCCGTTCTTCAGCATGATCATCCAGAAGTGCCAGGGGAGCTGCTGCTCGTCATCCTCCTCTGTCACCTCGCACAGCGAGGCGAGGTAGTGCTCCTGCGGCCTCGTGCACAGCATTGTTCAGCTTCTGGCAGGCTCCTCACTGCCAGGCTGATAGCATCAATGACATATTGCGCAAGCCCTACCCAACGTGGCACATGTCTAAGACAGCCGCCAAGCTACAGAGCAGAGAGCCTCAGTATCAAAGTTTTTGGATGGTATGTGTTGTTGTTGTTGATCACGGGGCCAGAGCCCTGACAGCAATCTGCTCATCATCGGCAGGCCCTGCTAAACCATCAGGCTGTACTAATGTCATCCTAAGGCTCATGTTTAATGGTAAGGGCTCTCACACCTTCTGCATTGCATAGTCATCCGGATTGCTGGCATTCCCGTAGGCTGCCGCCGATGCCGCCGGGAAGTGGTCGCCGAATCTCAGCCAGTTGTCCTCATCGGTCACGAGGTTGCCCACCGTGCAACCTGAGGTCCTTTCGAGCCAGAAGCCGCGCGTTCACAGGACATTGCCATCACCTGAGAATTTCGTTGAGCTGCAACGAAGCGCAAGCCTTGTGCTATGCACCGTTCGATACGAGGCCAAGGCGTGCATGCCATCAACAGGCTCAGTGGCTGCTTGGCTGCACCAGGCCGCTAAAGGCAGGTCCTTCCAGGAGCACCGTGGAAGGACTCAATGGCTTGACGTCAAGGCTAGCTGAGCGCAGCAAGCGGCGGCCCTCCAGCTCGACTCCCAGCGGCAGCCGCAAGTACCTGTCGTGTTGGCGGCGGCCGCGCCGTCGGGGCACTGGAGGTCGGCGCAGTCGGCCCAGCGCGGGCTGTCGAGCTGTGTCTCTGCGGGCGTCTGCTGCGGGCCGGCCTTGTTGCAGAAGTTCCAGCCCTCCATGGCCACCCGGAGCCGGCGGCTGCGCATCCCCGCGTCGCCGAGCGCGCTGACGTACTTGCCGCCCCCGGCGGCCACGGCGAGGCGCCCGGGCACGCGCCCGACTGGCAGTCCCGCCGCCGCC
>WELB01000036.1:390361-401471 GCA_009602725.1 Spirogloea muscicola
GTCTACCGGTTCACCATGGAAGCGACGGGCGATTGCGTGGCGGGCGAGCTGGTTAAGTAGCTCAAGCCACCGAGCGCCCAGTGCCCCATGGATGTCAATTGCCAACGGGAAGAACTCGTCTTCCGGTGGATGGTCGGCGTACTTGATCTCTTTTGCCCGAGCGGCGCAGGCGACCGCATACCCAGCCTTGGTGGCAGACTGGGCTGGGTGGGAGCGGTCAAATGCGTCGGTAGTCACCACATCCAGAAGCAGACGTGGCCCGCCGGCCTGTGGGGTGGCCACCAGGTCGACGCGACGAGCGTGGAGACCGTCGGCCCTGGCCTGGAGCGGCATGACGCCGGAGTGCTCCGCTGCCACCGCGAAGCCAGCCTCCACCAGGATGCTGTGCATCGCGTCCCGGAGGCGGTGTGCCCCAAGGGGCCACCACCTGTGACACCTGGACCGTTGGCAAGTGGAGTTCTCCCCAGCTGGCTGCTGACTGTGCTGCGGGCTGGCGGCTCATGTTCAGCGGGGGACGGTGGTGGAGCGGCTGACAGAGATGGTGGTCCAGTCGAGCTCGCACCTGCAGCAAGTCCTCGCCGAGTGCGAGTGTGAGTGTTGCTGCTCCTGCCTCTCTGCTCGTGATTCGTGCACCATCAGCAGGATTGGTCCAGACTATGGCCGGGGCCAAAAAGATCGGCTGTGAAAGCAGACAACATAGTGCAGAGATGCAAGTTCCAGTTGGTGGTGGCTGACGCGTCACTTTTGGCACTCATTGCTGGCATGCAGCGCAGCGTCAGGTTGGGGAGACACTGCTCAACGACACAAGCTCTCGCTCCCACCAGATCATACGCCTGGTGTGGCTGCTCTCCCTCCCCAACTATTGATTGTGAGAAGTTGCTCGCAAGAGGCTACTGAGTGAAAGTAGCGTGCTCTCTGACCTCACTTGGCATCGTCTGCCCCTTACCATGAGGTGGGCTTCTGCCGCCTTCCTGTGAGCACTGCAGACAGTGGAGAGCTGCCCGCGAGAGACGGCCACACAGTCGCCTGACGGTGTGTCGGGCCAGGTGCTTTTGGCCAGCTTGGTGAGTCTCATTGAAAAAGGCTTGGCCTGCGAAGGCCTCACTGTAGAACCGTGCTTCCCCACCCGCTTGTGGAGCACGATGCTCAGGTGCTGGATGTCTCCGAGGTTCGTGGCCCAAAGTGGTCACTGCAAGGGACAGCACAGCGCTGCTAGGCTTTAGGGTTTAGGGGGTCTTAGGGTTTAGGGTATAGGGGGGGTTTAGGCGGACATTGCTTCCTCATGGCCTTCAACCCCTCACTTGAGGGCTGAGTGGGCTTGCGCAGAACCTCGTGGACCTGGCGGGCAGTGAGCGTGTATCGCAGACGCTTGCGGAGGGAGCGCGGCTCAAGGAGGGCGGGCACATCAACAAGAGCTTACTGACGCTTGGCCAGGTCATTCGCAAGCTTAGGTGCGGGTTTCTCTGAACCCTGATCTTGGATCTGTACCCTGTACCTTAAGCCCCTGCTTCATAGACATCTGCATTCACAGCCGCAGCCTCCGAAAGTGGAAGCCTCAGCCCCCAAACTTGTGGCCTAGACCCTCCTAAGCCCATTAGTTACTAATGGGCTGGTGATGCTGACTCCAACGATGTAGCAGGATGCAGGCAGGTGTGCTGCACTTGGTAGTTGGCAATCATACCTGCTTGTGTCCATGCGTCCACTGAGCAGTTTTATGCTGAGAACCTCTGAGCATGTCTTGCGGAGGGATGGCGCTTGCTCATATCCTGCGTGTGCGGTGGCAGCGGGGGCCAGCGATTGCGGGTGGGGCAACATGTACCGTACCGAGACTCAAAGCTCACGCGCATCCTGCAGCACTCGCGGCAATGCGCGCACTGCCATTGTGTGCACCATGTCGCCGGCGCTCAGTCACGTGGACCACACGCGCAACACACTGTCGTTTGCACGGCAGGCCAAGGAGGTCACAAACAGCGCCCAAATTAACCTGGTGAGCATTTTCAGCCCATGAAAGCCAGTCCTACCCTTTTGCATCTGGGCTTCTGTTGTTTGTCCTTGATACTGTGTGCATGCAAGCCACAGAACGAAGTAGAGTGGAAAATTTTCTGGTCTGGAGGGCCCTCTTGAGCTGCGGGTGCGTTCGCACAAGCAGGTTGTGTCGGACAAGGTGCTCGTCAAGCAGCTGCAGCGTGAGGTAGAGCGGCTGAAGGTGGCATTGCTTGCTAGTGCGCCAGCCAATGAGCTTTGGGACAAGACGATCCTGCTGCAGAAGGTGAGTGCTGCTTGCCCTGCCATGCCTTTCCTTCAATGATACGGTAGCGTCCACGACCTGCTAGACCTACCTGCGCCTGTGCTCCTTTGTGCGTGCTTGACCGGCTTGTCTGGCGACAAGAGCAATGGGATCTGACTTTCAGCCGGGCGGGGCCCAGGTTGTGCTTGAGCTCAGTGTGGTTGCCGACACATCAATCCTTCAGCTCCTGTGACATTGCAGTTGTAGCTGTGCTTTTGCAGCTCGAGATGGAGAAGGCGGAGCTAGAGAGCCAGCGAGACGCAGCGCAGGCGCATGTCAAGGAGCTCACCAAGGCCCTCCTGCGCTCCAAAGTCGGCGATGCATCTGTTGTAAGCTTCCATATTTCATTGCTATACATCCCTCATCTCGCTGGTGGTGCTGCCTTTGGACATGAGAACAAAATCTGCTCATTCATCATGGCTTAGCTGCCTGTCACAATGCGTGCTGGCACCACTGCATCTGCTCAATGGAGTAATTGCTTTGTGCAACTTAGAGCAATCTCGACATGACCGATTATGGGAATGCTCATTCTGACTGGCCACTGCTTAAGGCCAACCCTCCTCAAAGTACCACCTCCCAGAGATCATCATGCCTTCCTTGTCATGTGAGGATGAAGTTGGGTGTTAGTACGTCGTCTCAAAAGTGGTGACACCTGGCACCAGGAGGTGAAGGGGAGCCGCAGCAGCAAGGGCTGGTCGCCAGAGTCGATGAGGCGGCTTCTGCGACACTCAGGCGCGTTCCGTAAGAAGGCTCCGGTCCAGCATTTGCTGGACATTGGGCTGGGCGGCGGGGCCAGTGGCGACAAGGAGAAGGACTCACCGGCTGAGAAGCGTCGGCTGCCGCCCCGGCGGGCCTCAGCCGGCAGCCGGGCGGAGTCCTCGCTGGCCCTTGTGCATGAGATCCGGAAGCTGGAGCACATGCAGGACGAGCTTGGCGAGGAGGCCAGCTCGGCCATCGAGGCACTGCAGAAGGAGATCGAGTGCCTGCGGCTGGCGCAGCTGGGCATGAACCACGACGCCTCTTCCACGATCTCAAGGCTCCAGGTTTGTCTTCGGAGCCGGCTTGCGCCTCCTCATCATCTTCGTCTTGGCGCCACGTGACTGCTATATTGTCCGCAGGCAGATCCAACAGGAAGCTGTTTAGCGCTTGTTATGCCTCTTTCCAGTACAGCGGACGACTTTTGTACTTATTTTGGGCTCGGAGTTGTGCAATCTGCGGATGTATTCTCCACATTTACGTTTGTAGATTGCATATACAATCTCAGCTCTTGTGTTGCGTGCCTTTCCACCCCTACAGGAAGAGCTGAAAAACATACAGGCCCTGAAGGCCGAAAAGGTGAACGGCCCTGGCGCGCCACCACCAGCAGTCAGTGCTGCAGACCCCAGCTTGGCGGCCAGCAGAGTCGCCCTCGACAGCCCCTCGATGCTGCGGGAAGAGCTCTCGCGCCTCCAGATCTCCAAGTCGGATGGGAAGACGGACGCGGCGATCGCCTCGCTTGAGGAGAAGCTGGCCAGCGTGCAGCTCTCGCTGGATAACATGTGCGGCGACCTTGACAACCAGGGCAACGACGAGCAAGGCGCGTCTGGCCACAAGTCCCTGAGAGATGGGGGCTCTTCGCTGCAGGAGGCTGCGCCAACGGCCACAGCGGCGCCGGCGGCACCGGCGGCGTCTACGCGGCACGTGCTGGGTGCCATAGGGGCGTCCATGCTGCAGGGCACGTCACCGGAGGTGGGCGGCGCCACCCCGCTGCTGAAAGCGCCCAGAAGTTACTTTGCCAGCGGCCGGGACCAGGAAAATGCAGCAGTGGCGGCTGGGGATAGGGCCGGTGTCAATGGCAGCGCCGCCATGTCAGCAGCAGAGGTGGAGGCTGTGCCGCAGTCGCCCTCAGGTGGCGTGGTGCGGAGTACGTCCGTGGACGTCCACCGCATGCAGAGCCTGTTCAAGACGGCTGCCGAGGAGAACATCAAGAGCATCCGGAACTACGTGACGGAGCTCAAGGAGCGTGTCGCCAAGCTGCACTATTAGAAGCAGCTCTTGGTCTGCCAGGTGCTCCGCAAAACCCCATGTTCTCATTGAAAGCAGTAGCTGCAGGCAGTGTGCTGGGTGGAGCTTGCTTTCTCTCTGGACTGGCTTGAGTCCTGCCCTCTAGTTATCTGATCTGCGTGCTAAGTCCACACCCCAAAAGAAAAAAGACTTGTATGCAAGCCTCTCAAACCCCCAGCAGCTAAGAGCATGGATTGACAGTGGACAGCTTGTAAGCTTGTTAGCAGGCTGGATGCTCACATGCACTTGCGCGAGCATCCAGCACTGTCTGAAAAGGATACAAGTGCCTCTTCTGGGCCCATCCCTTTGTATCTACTACTTTCTTCCTAGTGGTGTTATATTGCTGGAGGGCCTCCACAGCTTCAATTGGTGGCGCCCGTGATACTAACGCCTGTATGGGGGGTGGCTGCATTTCGAGTCTCAGGTTTTGGAGCTCGAGGCAAGCCAGAAGCCAGAGGAGGAGGAGCCGGAGGAGTGCTCCGGGCCGCCTGATTTCGAGCAGGAGAAGCAGGCCATCATTGAGCTGTGGTCCCTCTGTCAGGTGTCCCTGCTGCACCGTTCGCAGTTCTACCTCCTCGTCACTGGTGCCAAGGCGGACCAGAATTACGTGGAGGTTGAGCACCGACGGCTCCTGTGGCTCCAGAACCAGATGCTCCAGGCCCTCGAGGACGGCGACGGGGAGCCTGGCATAATTGCCGCCAGGTCAGGCTCTCGCCTTGCTCTTTTAGCTGTTGTCATAAGTGTCAGCTGCTTCTGAGCGAGCTCTACATGGCAACAATTGATTGTCCATCTTTCAAATTTAGACTTTGGCATCATGCTGGCTTTTCATCCCAGACGAGTGGGTTATGCATTCGCTCAACAGCTGACACTTAGCACTTGGCTCGGTCCAGCACCCGGCAGCTGAAGCGGGAACGGGATATGGTAGCCAAGCGGTTGGGAAAAAAGTTCAGCAAAAGCGAACGGGAGGTGCTGTATGCCAAGTGGGGCATTTCCCCGACGACCAAGCGGCGGAAGGTGCAGCTGGCGGCGCGCCTTTGGTCAGACCCAGCCAACAGTGCACAGGCGCGCGCAAGTGCTGAACTTGTTGCAGGGCTGCTGGGCTTCCTCAACCTCAGCGGCAGTATGCAGCAGCAACCGTCTCGGGAGATGTTCGAGCTCAGCTTCGCGCCCACAATGTCCACAAGTTGCTGGCGTCCGAGCCTCGTGACAGCATTCGTCTGAAGCTCGATGGGTGTTTCCTATTGGGGCTGCACACATCTATTCTTTATATTATAAACGAGACCCTCCTGTCACTAAAGCTAGCCTAAATCTGGCTGGACCCATGGGCGACTATGAGCGTACTCTCAATATTGAGTACATGTAGAAGAAAAACTTGCACCACAAGGCAAGAAATAAGCATGCACAGGCAACACAACCACATTCTTCAGCCTCCTTGTGGTCAACAAACTACATTCACAAACCTCCAAGACCGACGAAGGGTGACTTCAGGAAGGTCCACCATGCTCTAACGTGCTTTGCCCAGGGCAAGTAGACACACTGCTACTTGGAGCTGGATCGTGCATAACATACAGTACAACAAATCTCCTAAAAATTATCTAAGAGTTCGTCGTTGGCACCCCAACAGCAAACCCTCTTAGACGTAAAGCTTAACATTTTCAAACACAAGCCCAGCAGCTGATTGGAGGCTTCCCAAAATGGGTTGGCAACAGTAGTCACTCTGAACCCTGTCAATGAATATCGATATTACACAATTTGGTCGGCACGACGGGCGCCCAACAGTCCCGGCTGCCGACAGCTCCATAGAAATGAGGGCAGAAGGGCTTAGCAAGTGTCAAGGATGTCCTATGCAGGTGGAGGGAGATAGGTTGCCAACATGGCAGAGAAGCTAGTCAGCCTACAAGGGCAAACAATCAAGAGCTGCGGGGCTGGCGACAGACGCCGCACACATGCATGCTTCCAGGATTGGCGAGCGTGCAGTGCTCGCAGCTCCAGTAGTCCTCCTCGGAGGAGGCACCAGTGCCAGTTGCAGACCTCGACGCAACAAATGACGGCCCTCCGCCACCCCTCCCTGAGCTACTCATGCCCAGCCCCCCTCCGCGGTGCTTTGCCGCCTTGCCCTTGCTGGCCCCTGCAGCTTTGGCACCCTTGCCGAATGCGGACCTCGAATTATCTACATCAGCGAGGTTGTTCTCAAGCGCCTTCACAAGGTTCTCAAAGTAGGTCCTTGTAACACTGGAGAACAAGCAGCAAAACGTCGTCAGAGTCTCTTCGCATCAATTACTACAGCTACAGATGCAGTGGAGCAGTCTGCGCACTTGCTCAGTGACACATGCACAAGTGAGTGGTGGAAGCCTCTAGGTCACTAGACTGCAATTACAGCTTGCAGCAATGTGGAGACTAGTGACTCAAAAAGTGGTCGAGAGTACCCCAACCCCGTCCAGTTCCATGCAGCATGTGCACCTGGTCTGCAGACACTGATGGTTACGAATCTATCATATAGCTGCAATGTCTGGTCTGCCGTATTCAACCTTGTCAAACCAGCAAGCTTGGTGCGGAACTCATTGAACGATGTATGTGGCGTTTCACCGTTCAGAAAAACGTTCAGTTCCTTCTCTGCACATTGGTGCAGTCGCTCTAATGCTGCCTCTGCTTCACCTGAGGATGAATCAAAATGCAGCAACACAACGCCAGGAAGAGTATCAGGTACAAGCTTTTCTCCCTGCGTTGCCATTCTTCTAGCAAACTCCTTGCACCTCATGATGATAAGGGTCATTGCTGTCTTATCTCAATGAAGCACTAAGGCGGTGAAAAGAGTGAGATGCGATATTACATACCCTGTACATACTCAAAGAAAACTCGCTTAGCTGACTCCGCCTCAGGAAGGTAATAACCATAGGCGTAAGTCCACTTCAAGACCCTCCGACACTCCACAATCTGCAAGTAAGATAACATGCTAAGCTCGATGCAAGCTTCACAATCATTACAAAATTGGCCAGATAGTACTCATGGCACGCTCAGCAATTAGACTACCATAAGACATCAAATGCTGTTGAGCAATGCTGCCTGCCTCGACTGCTCTTACACTGCCACAACAATCATGGCACAGCAACTAGCTAGCTGGTCAAGCTGCCAGCTACACAATTGCTTCACAACTTGCTGATCTGTGTTGCTAGGACCTGGTTATAAGGAAAATTGCTAACCTGAAGCCAAGCCTCAGGAACAAACTTCAGCTGCGACACAGGCTGGCACTGCTTATCACTTAAGATCTCAATCTGCAATTATAGAGCAGAGATATATGGATGTTCAGAGCACCAAAAAACGAATCCTACAATGAATTTGCCGAGGCACGTGCTAGTGTAGACTTGGAACTGAACATGCCTTATGTACATAGGCTTGGCAGAAGACAATCATAAGTATCTGCTTTCTACTATCCTTCATTATTAAAAGCACAACGCCAATGCCCATGTCAGTACAGTGTACCATATGCACAACTACCTTGTCAAGCAGCATCTGCCTCAAGTCCTCCAAAGCTTTCATCCTTGACTGTACAAGCAGTCAAGGAAGACATAGCTTTCTTAGGAGTTTTCTTGCTCCTTGACACTCCTTCTTAAGATGTGAACATACACATTATGACACTGCAATGGAAAATCAGACATGAGTCATACAGATTCATTGGTGGCCCAACGCTCATAGTAATGAGTGTAACGTTCAAGGGAGTTCTTGGCCATTTCACGCCTCCTCTCTGTCTCATCATACTGCAAGCCGCAATATTACCGCAGTGTTAGCCAGACAACATGATAAGCCAGTGAAGTTTTGGTTGATTGTATTCGTGGTCACATTGGCAGTGGTTAGAAAGGCAAACTTGAACAGCTAGCACGTCACGCACAGCGCAAGCAGAGCTTGCGACAGTGCAGCAACTTGCTTCTCGTACTTCATTTCTGAAGCTGATCTGGTTGAACGAGCCTCTGGTCTTCTCTCAATTCTCAATCACCAATATCTGAATCAATTACCTACATAATCTCCACGACCACACTGCTTACCACTCCTTCTTGCTTGGCAGTCTCATAGCGATTACAAGCATAGAATCCGCCAGTTCGTTCACCATGGTCTCCCCAAGCTCCCAAGCACAGCCTGAAAGCAAGCCATGCAAGCGCCAACTGTCCTTGAGCAATGATTGTGCTGAGTGGTCATTGATCTTCTGCTCTCATCTAGGTCAATCTATATGCAGTACTACTATCAGTGCTTTATCTAAGTATCTACACCAAATGCAGGCCTGCCCCTGAGTTTCGATCTATGCACACATTCCTAGGGGAATGATTGCAGGTGGGTAGTTAAGTCAGATGACTGACCAGCAAAACTCGAATTTGCAAGGAGGAGTGCAGCTCATGTGCATGCACCCTTGATTCTTTTCAATGGGCCGTTTGCACTTTGGACAAGGCTTGGAGTTGGCAAGTATCCTGTTAAGTAGGAAATGAAGCAGGGAGAAGGTGAACAAATGAAAATAGTGTGTGTTTTCAGCTACACATATGCACTTGACCAACAAAATTTGAGAAGTGAAGAAGGCCTATTGCCGGACAAAGCCAGGTTCCTGAAAGTACCAGTTCATGTTCTCAGACTCTGCACTATTCTTGAGTATCCACTTAGCAACAGTGCCACAATCCACAGGCCTGTGAGCTTCCTCCAAGCACTGCACAACACGGAAAGACACTCATGCTTGGCTGCTTCACAACATTCGATATGATACTGAAGCTTTGACCACTGTGCCTCCTGGCTTTATAAAGAAGATGGAACTATTTTAACAACAGTTCCTTGCAAGGAACTGCTGTGACCTCGGGTGTAGTATCACATTCATAAGGTTCTCTAACATGCATTGACATGCATCCACTCAAGCAGCTATGCTTTGTGCTTACATTCCAGCAGAAATTGTGGCCACACTGGCAGATGATGTCATTGGATGCTGTGCCACCTTCATATTCCACAGCATACTCACAACCTGGGGCTGGACACCACTTTGCCTGTATTAACACCACACGACACCAACCACTTCTTAGGGAGAATGTCTACCAGTGTTGCTACTTTGTGAAGACAACACCTACAAGCAGCATTGCCAGGCCAAATGCTTTCACCAGGTTTGATTGTCATTCATTGTCCACCTTGCGATTGTCTTCAATGTAGGACCGAAGAAGATATCGGGTGTATTTGGCACGGTGCTCAGCATCAACAAGTGATAGCACCATGTCTTCACCCACAGCTGCCCCACATGAAGGATCTGGACACCGCAAAGTCAGGCAGCCAGGCCCATCGCCTATGGCCGAGTGCATGTATCCTGCAAACAGATGAACCAATCGACATTATGTAGGCAGAAGATGAGACATTCGAGAATCTTCTTGCCAGTACTTCAGAGCGACTTGACGGAGTAAAGATACTTGACAGGGCAACCATACACAGCAGAAGGGCCTCTACCCAGAGTGTCCACAGCTTTTGCTTTACCTTGCCAGCAGGCCTCACAGAAGAAATGTGTGGCACAAGCTGGGGCATGCATGTAGTCCGAGGAATGGGACTCAAAGCATATCCCACACGTGAGCTGCACAGGCACGTTTGGGCTTGTGAGACTGACGCACCCTGTGCAAGTAGCCCTACCTTCTTGTGACTGGAGGCTAGTAGCAAACTCTCTAAACAGATCATATTGCTGTCAGGTAGCCTGCACTTAAGTCGAAGTTCCTCTACATAACTTGCTCAGACATAAGCATACGAGAATGCAAACACACCTCCTCACTTCTTTCCCTAAGAGCATCAGATGAGGGACATAGTAAACCCACAGCCCTCCGCACTGCTTCCTCGTCCGCAAACCACTCGTCGTTAACCCTACTCACGCTCCTGAACCAGAGAAACGGTAGCAGCTCTCAAAGTATCAGCTTCTCTGAGCTACATCACTTTTTGGCTTGCTTAAATACGGAGAGCAATGAAGTAAGGCGATGGCAAACAAGAGCGAAACACGATGTATGTGCACACACAGTGCATTGCCAGGTTGCCAAGTCACCATTTGAAGTGCCGGAGCAGAATGCCAGCCTCTGTTCTTGACACCGACAGCACAGTGGACACGCTATCCACGGCCTCCGCTTCCCGATGTAAGACGTCCTTCTCCGAGAGGATTGTATAATTTGCCTGCATAGATCGGAGCAGCAAGCTTGTGATGAATATCCACAGTAGTGCACAGAGGGGCTGCCCTCCCAGCTCCCTCTAGACACAGTTGACAAGGTACAGAGAACCACAACCCTGGCGAAGCAGCCGACCGCCAGGGAGGTCAGGCGGCTACCTGTGGCAGCCTGGAGCTGGGCTCGTCGTCGTCTGCTCCAGAGTACTCGAAGCCGTAGTCCTCCTCATCGTCCTCGCTGAGGACATCCTCCCCGTCTTTCTCATCCTTGCCATCGTCCTTGACGTCCTCCTCCTCCTGCACCTCGTCCTCGTCATTCTCTAGGTCGTCGTCATCGTCGCCGCCGCCTTCGTCGTCGTCATCGTCGTCGTCTCCTTCCTCTTTCTTCTTCCCTTGGGCGCTGTCGCCGACTTGGAATTGCAGGTCCTCCATGTCCTCGTCTTTCCTCCTCATCATGGCAGCTGCGCCCCCCCCCCCCTGCGGCCGCAACTGCCGTCACGGCCGCCACCACCAGCTAAAGGAGGGCTGCAGCTCGGCCGCTAGTAGTTGAGACGGAGAGTCCTTGTGCGGCGCTCGCGAGAGCGGGGGGGGGGGGGGGGGGGGGGGGCTGCCTGGCCGCCACCAGC
>WELB01000036.1:401571-416982 GCA_009602725.1 Spirogloea muscicola
GGGGGGGGGGTTGCGGCGGACACCGTGCGCCAGAAGGCGGGCGGACAGGAACGGAAAGGGGGAAACTGGGGAATTGGCCTCCGATGTGAACGGGGGTGGGCCATGCCACGCCAGCACGGAGACCGTGCCACGTGGCAGCCGCCTGCAGCGCGGGCGGCCGCCAGGTGGCTGCCGTGGGCTCCCGAAAAGGGGCGACGAGCTGGCCACGAATCGTCTGTGGAGGAGCAAAGGTGATGCCCGTCTGTTAAGCTGCAATCGTGAGTCCAATTCGAAGTCAATCGTGTGAGAAGCACGAGCAACACTGCACTCGCGGTGACGCCAAAGCAAGTGTGAGGAGCTTTTGAGCAGGGCATCAGGGAGCAATGTAGCTGACAAGTGGCGGTATTGGACAGTCTCCACAAACTGCTTGCCCCCGCGCTTGCAGCACCAGTCCCATACCTTCGCGGGCGCCGCCGTCGCAGCCGCCGCCGCCGCCGCCGCCATGGAGGCGGCGCCGGCGGGCTCCCCGCTGCTATGCACGCGCGAGGCGCCGGCGGGCGTTCTGCAGGGACTGGAGCGGTGGCGGCCCCGTGGCCAGGTGCGCCGCACGCACCAGCCATCCTCCGCGCTCGCCCCGGCAGCTCGAGCTGGCCGTGCTGTGCCCCGCCTGGCCGAGCTGCCGCTGTCGGCACGCACGTGTCCCCATTGCCATTTCTCGCTGTCCCTGCAGGTGCCCACCTTGCAGACAGCGGCCCTCACGGCCGTCCGGCCGCGGCACGGAGGCGTGTGCGCTGCCCACGAGAGCTCGCAGTGGGGGCTGATGGCGGGCCCGCCCCGACTCCGGAGCGTTGCTGCGTCCCGCGAGCACCGTCGAGTGGCTCGGGAGCTGGCCAGCAGCCAGCGCTGCGCCGCCGGATTCCCGTCCGGCCGCCAGGAGTGGCCTCGGCGTCATGGTGTCGTCGGCCCCTCGCCTGCACCAGAGCTCGGGGCGCGCAGGAAGCCCAGCAGGGGCCGAGCTGCGGTGGTCGCCAGTGCGTCGAGCTCGCCGCAAGCGACGCGAGGCACCGCCGACGCCAAGGCCGCTGCGCCGCTGCCGAGGACCTGGTCCAACCCGACGGGCGACGTCCTGCGGGAGATCGTGCCGGGCAAGGTGTGGGAGGCGCCTCGCGCGCACATGTGGACGGGCATCGACGTCGGCGGGCGCATGGGCGTCGTGCGCCTCGCCGACGGCTCCGTGTGGGTGCACTCCCCAGTGCCCCTCGACCAGCCGCTGCGGGACGCCATTGACGCGCTCGGGCCGCTGCGCTCCATTGTCTCCCCCAACTACGAGCACAGCATGTGAGGGCCTCTCCTCGGCATTCCCCCATAAGCATGCCCGCGCCACGCATCCCGCATTATCCTGTACACTCTTAATCTGCTCCTAGTGGAGTACAATGAGTTAGCTCTTCCTTTAGGCCATCTTTTCTTGAAGTGCAGAGCCTCTCTGCTTGTACTTTAACTCAAGCTCAGGAGCGCAAGAGGCCTGGTGTCCATCTCGTGTGCAGATACGCACAGCAGTGGATCGATGCCTACCCTGCGGCCAGAGCGTATGGTAAGCTGAGTCGTCCACCCCATACCCACAACTTCATGGAGTGCAATGTTGCTCTAGTACTGCTGAGTCTGCCTCCTCAACAACATGATGCAAATGCCGTGGACGTTGATCAGGGTGTCCTGGCATCAAAGAGAAGAAGCCGAAAGTGGGCATCCAGGAGGAAGTCGGCTGGGACAACGTCGCGCCGGAGGCTTGGCAAGGCGAGTTTGATCTTGCATGGCTGGACTATGAGCACAACCCTTTCAACCGGAAGGCATTCTTCAGTGAGGTGGGATGCTGTCTGGACGTGCCTCTGCGCTGCTTGCTTCACTTGGAACCTGACCCCGGACTTTGACAAAGCTCCATGCGGCTGCAGAAGAGCTTCTCTGTGCTTGACATACTGACTAGTAGATGTACGTGCAGGTGGTCTTCCACCACCGTCCATCGGGCGTGCTCTTTGTGACAGACCTGTGGTGGAACTACCCGGCCGACTCGCCAGGCGGAACGTGGCTGTTCAAGCAGGGCATGGACCGTGTATACCGGCCGTTCTATCGGACCTTCATGCTGGCACGCCGAGAGCGGTACCAAGAGCAGGTGCGGCGCATCCTCAACTGGGAGTGGGATGCACTTGTACCCTGCCATGGCCACACAGTGACAACAGGTGGCAAGATGGCCCTTGCCGAGGCACTATTGTCGTAAGGTTGGCGGTCATGAGTGGCTCTGCTGGCAACCCAGGCCTCTGCACCAGCTTCCTTGCAGAAGGAGGGGGTGACAGGCCGCCTGCCAACATGGAAGGGACCGCATGTAAGCAAGCTAGCAAGGGATGGCCGATCCGGCACTCCATATTGCACAGCATTGGAGTTGCGCAAACGCAGGCCATGCAATACTCGAGCCCATCTTGAACACTGGCGCTGGAGGGGTTGTAGGAGATGGCATGTACTTGTAGGAAATACTGGGCATCAGAGGGAAGGGGGCCACAAACGCACAAGACGTAGAGGCGCAAATGTACAGCACCAGCTCCTCTACTTATAGTACTGACAAAATTAGCAACTTATTTAATGAGGTGAAAGAGAGTCGTGCAAGGACGTTCCTACCCATGCCGTGAATTAGAGCTGGCCATTGTGTGACCTAGAGCTTACACTTGAGCTCGCTGCTAATGTTGGTATAGGCTGGTGCATGAAACAAGTGCTGCCAACGAGCCCATCTTGGGTCACAGAAAAACCACTGGAAGGACTATCTGCTTGCATTGCTATTTCAAGCAGATGAGTGAAGTGAGGCCCTGGCCAGTTATTGCAAGCTAATGCCAGGCAATCAACTTTGTAGAAGCGTACCACCTAGGGTTCGTCAGTAAGTAGTGTGTCCCACCAGAACAGCTGTGGCCCTCCACCAGTACTGCAAGTACAGGCCACATTCCTAGCGGGTTGCACATTGACAATGTGAAAGGTGCACATCTGAAGTGCAATCTGAGGTAGCCATACGTGTGCAGCATAAGCACTCACAGCTCACCTGGGCAGTAACTTCATATGAGCTAGCGCTGCAAGGGAGTTGACAGGCAAGGGTGCACAGAGTAGGCTAGCCATGAAGATGGATGACAACATTGGGGCTGTATTCAGTCTTACAAGTGACTTTAACCTTGAGGCTGGCTCAAACACCTCCACTTCGTGCTGAGGGCTCGGTCAATGACCAACTTTTCCTCCTAACACATTACAGATGGACATCAAGGGGGTTTGCATCCGCAAGGCATTGGCTATATATTAGAAAGGGGTCCATGGTGCTGGATCTGCAAGGAACACATTCGTGTATTTGAAACAAACGAGGGCCAAATGGCCAAGTACCAAGGCAAGCACTTCTGAAGACCTACATGACCTTCAGCAAATTGACTCGCTCAGTAACCACGGGTCAAAACATGAAGGTCACCAATCGATGCCTGAATACTAGATGTCAGATGTGAAGCCCTTCTGCCACCAACTAGAGCTAGCCCAGCTTTCTGGTGCAAAGCATTAGCCTGGGCACGCTGCAAACAGGCCGATACTCGTCGTCGCAAGAACGACAGATATGCAGCTGGCAAGCCCATCTCAGCTAGAAACACATCTGCACGATGTGTGTAGCCTAATTTGGCAGTATTCTGGAGAAGTGTGTGAAAGCGAGGACCCAGACAGCCAAAGATGTCGACTGCCGCTGGCAGGAGCTGATCGCATGGGGGGTAAGCACAATAGACGAGGGGGCAAGGGAGATGAGCACAGTAGACGAGCGGGCTCTCACAGACTGAGTCGAGGAGCTAGCTGACCGTAACTGGAACCCTTAGGTGTCAATCTTAATTCCTTGCGCAATGAATCCTAAACGACCGTGGTGATCAGCGCCGCCGCGGCGGCGGCGGCGGCGGCATGGGCGCGCTGCCCGGCGACTACGCGCACTTCCGATCGCTGGTGCCGGAGCGGCGCTTGCCCGTGCCGACGGGCGGCGGCGGCGGCGGCGAGGCCCGGCACTGGCGCTACTACGACGCCGGGCCCCNTTTTTTTTTTTTTTTTTTTTTTTTTTTTTTTTTTTTTTTTTTTTTTTTTTTTTTTTTGCCGACGCCGCCATTGTCGCCACCGCCGGCGAGGGCTGAGAGAGAGGCTGGCCGCGCTGCCGCCGCCGGCGCCTCCGGCGCAGGGGCTGCGGGTGCTGGCGGTGGACGCGCCGGAGCTGTGGACGCGGCAGGAGTACCTCGCCGGCCTCGACCGCTTCCTGGACGCGCTGCGCGTCGACGCCGTGCACGTCTACGGCACCGCGCTCGGCGGCTTCCTGGCGCAGCTCTACGCCGCGCACCGCCCGCGCCGCGTCAAGTCCCTCCTCCTCTCCAACACCTTCCTCGACACCGCGCGCTTCGCCGCCGCCTTCCGCTGGAGCTCCCTGTTCGTCGCTCTCACAGCTCTCTCAACTATCAGCAGCCGCAGTCTCTCTGTCTACGTTGATGTCTACGTCGATGTCTGCATTGGTGTACAGATCGTCGACAACCTCTGAGTGAAGCCTTCTGCACGCTTGGGTTGTCGTGCCGCGACTGCCGCCTGCGCCCTCCCCGGCCTCCATGCCTGTCGCTTGCTACCACCGGTCGGCACGCCGTTGCCCACATGGGTTGCCGTCTTTGGCGCAGGAGCGAGGGCTTTGCTCGTCCTACAAGCGGTCTGCAGACAAGCAGCCTGGCTGTCGGTGAGGCGCTGCTTGCTCATGAGGCGGGCTCCTGGCGCATGTCTGCGTGCAGGTACCCATGGGCCCCAGACTTCGTCCTCAAGCGCATGGTCCTGCAGGGCCTGCGGGAGACTGCACAGGAGACCGAGATCGCCGACTCCATCGACTTCGTCGTGTCCCAGGTGGCTCGTTGACGTACTACACAGAGCCCGCCATGTACATCATCCGGCATTGTCGTGAGCACTTTGGCAATGATTCGCTGCTGGCTAGCGTTCATCACTGTCTTGCTCACTCTCTTCTTGCATTATGTCTTGCCGGCCGAGGTGCAGCTGGAGCACGTGCAGCGCGCACAGCTGGCGTCGCGGCTGTTGATCAACACGACGCCCGCGGCGGTTCCGCCGCTGCCTCTGGGCGACGAGAGCATCACCATCATGGACACCAATGACTACTCCGCCACGCCGCGTGACCTGCGCGACGCTGTGTACAGGGTATGACATCAAGTCACTGAACACAGTGCCTGCTGGCTTGACAGATAGACAAGGCCCCCTAACAGAAGGAGTCCTTACTGTGCATTTGAAGGGCTGCTCGGGCATTGTGATGAGCACAGTGTGACAGGCATCCTTTTGATCAACCACAGATTCTGAGATTATTGCACATTGACTGGCACGTCTCAGATGTAAATTCATTATTATATGGACTACAGGCAAAGCGTATGTGCAATGCAGGCCAAGCATCGTAGTCTTTGTAGTCAGAAATACTTAGCTCACCCATCTCCTGCTCAAGCTTTCTGTCTTGGATGTGGCCAGAGGTACCCTGGCGCCAGGAAGGCGTTGCTGAAGTCCGGTGGCGACTTTCCCTTCCTTTCGCGTGCCGACGAGGTGGCGTTGCATGTTATCCTCCACCTGCGGCGCGCCAGCGTGCAGCTGGCTATGCCAGAAGCAGATGTCCCACATCAGGCATCATCGGTGCCCCAGGCTCAACCGCAGCCGCCGCTTCCACTGGAACCTCCCATATTGCCCATCATTGGTCGCAGACCTGAGCAGGAGGCACTACAAGCAACTGTGCTTCCTCAAAGTACAGGCAGCGAGGAAACGCTCGACACAGGCTAGAACATGGTGTACTCTGGGCGAGTGCGGCACCTGCGGCGGGGGCATGCCTCACCTAACCTCACCTCACCTGCTGCACATGCTTATGGGTGCGTGCATTCTAGCAGCAGTGGCTGACCATCAAATTCCCATTACACTTCCATTGACATGCCTAAGCGTGGTTGTGATCATGTACAAAGCAGCACCTTGATGGAAGGCGTCATGACAATTCTTCAGGAGTGTTGCACATTCAAGTTGTGTTGTATATCAGATGTGTGGTGGTCGAGAACAGGAAAGTTAAGCATATGACTGTTTTTCAGGTCATATGAGAGGATAGATGTAGTGGTTGCCCAGCGCCTAACATTTCTAAGATTTCGCCTCTAAAAGAATGGGCCCAATGCGGGATGCAAACATGCTGCTGAGCACCGCCTGCACCGCTGGCGAGCCATGCTCGCAGCTGACAAGCTCCGCAAGCACGGGGAAGAAGCGCTTGAGGTGAGATCGGAGAGCAGGCTCTCCAAGGCCCTCCAAAGCCCGCAACGTTGCAACGACCAGCGGCGCTCGGTCGACGAGCTCCCGCCGTCTCGCAGAGCTGAGGGGCACGAACCAACGCACGACGGCACGCCTCCTCTGCAACATCCCGTCCTGCTGGCTTTCTGTACTTGTGGCGGACGGCTCCCCTGCTTCCATCTGGAACTGATGTTGTCTCTCATGCGCAGCGCTGCTACCAGCGGTTGCAGTCTGCACATAGACTGCCAATACCTCGCTGCAGAGCTTCACGAGGCGGAGCTCCACATCCACTTGGGCAGCAAGGTCAGGCTTCTCCAGGGGCAGACGCTGGAGGAGCGTAAGGTAGGCGTGGAAAGCCTCGCTCTCCAGGCGCAGCAGTGGCGGGTCGGGCATCTGCGTGGCAGCCTGCAGCGTCGACAGCGCCCGCCGCAAAGGCAGATTGCCATTGATGGCATGGGCATGCGCCGCCACACTCTGCAACGTGTCCAGCAGTAGCAACGTGTGCTCCACTGACAGCCGCGTGCCGTGCAGTTCGTACACCTCTGTCATTGCCTGCAGCACAATCTCCACAGAAGCTTCACATCAGACTTCTCTTAACGGAGTTCCAGGGATTGAGAGCCTTGGCACACATCAAAAGTAGGACCGAAATTGCGGCACAAGCATCACAAAGTCTTCGTGCCGACAAAATGGGCTGTATCAAGGGGCATCCTTCCTTTCAGCATTGCCGCACCTGAACCAAGAGAAGCTGGACGGCAGTCTTGCACCGCACGTCGGCGACAACGTGCCCAAGCTGGTCCGCAACTCCCAGCATATCCCCCGCCGCCTCATCCTCATCCTCCTCCTTGCTGTGCCGGGGCTCCGCTAGCCGCCCTTGGCCACCCTCCCCATCCTCGTCAGCTGCAATGCTCTTAGCGAGCTTCGTCATATCAGGCAACGTGGCCTCCGCAGAATCCTGCATGTAGTGAATACCAGCTCGGCTTCAGAAACACGACAAACAAGCTGAGGATTCGAGTCCAAAAGTTCAACGCCTTCAATGTAAGGGTATATTGAGAAATTCGTGTCTCAAATTTTTGGAGGCACACAGATATGATGTTAGGAGATGCTTTCTGAGCGCCCGTATCTGGCAAGTGAGGTGAAGTGGAGTATCACCTGGAGCGCCAGGAGAACCTCCTGCCACTTATCCTCGCTGAAGAGCTCACCGGCATTGCTCATCAGGCGCACAAACGCAGCAACGCCGATGGCCGCCAGGCTCTGGTGCGACCGCTTGATGAAGCCCGTTAGCAGTGACAGGATGCGGCCTAAGAGGGGTGCCACGACGGAGTAGAACTTGACGAAGAGGTCGACGACCAGCTGCAGCGCCAGGGTGCACGTCTCGTACAGCCACGCGTCCATCTCCAGCTCCTCCTTGTCCTTCTCCTCGCCGTTCATGCTGCCGCCTGCTCGCCTGCCACAGTAGAACAATTAAAGCTATGCTCTCATCAGCAGTGCATGGCAGCAAGTCAATGACCAACAATACCTTATTGTGGTCAGCTGCAACTCTCAGTGTTCTGGCATGATCAACCTCCAAGAAGGGCAACCCTGAAGATCCCCAGTGCAAACTGCTGTTCATCTGCTGCATCTTGACGTCCGAGCAAGCCCCACTAAGGAACTCAAGGGCAAGTGCTTACGGGGATGGCAAAGGAGGCTCGCTTGCACTCCGCACGTAGTCAAAGATGGGGAAGAGAACGGAGTCAAAAACCCTCTCCCAGAGGGCAGGCGAGAACATGTGCCCGTGGAACCGCAGCGTATCAAACAGGACTTCCAGAGCGCTCCGCCGGATGTCTGGCCTCGGATCGAAGGTCAGCTCCGACAGTCCTGCACGTAGGTCCACACCGTACAGCGTGCAACACATCAGCACAATGAGAACGCCTGAGCATGACAGCAGCCTCTGAGAAGCGGGCCCGCTTGCGACCTTCTTCACTTGTTGAGAGGTGTATGGCTTTACCAGCTAACAAGGGGAACCAGAAGTACACGTGATCGTCGCGATCAGTGAACGTCTCGCCATCAGGTGACCCCTTGGTTAACCCCTTGCCCTTGGTCCTGGACCCCAGCTCGCCCTCCGCGAGCTTCAGGGCGCAGAACCTGAGGAAGGCGATCGCATTGAGTGACACATCCTTGTTGAAGCGGGAGTTGGTGAAGGCGATGAGGCAGTTCACGCAGTCTGTGAAGGTCGTCGTTTCCGTCTCAGTGATGTACGGAAAGTACTCTCTGACGATCTTCTCAATGGTCTCAAATGCCAGAAGGACAATGTTCTTGTGGTCGTCTGTGGCAGCTGTTGTGAAGACCTGCATGAAGAAATACCAAGCCCCAAAGTCTGTTATCGCCTTTCTTCTTGGTCTAAGACAGAGATGCCAGCAATTGTTGGTCGTATTGGGGTTTTATTGGGGACTTCAGATTACAAACAAGTAACGATTTAGGCCTCCCATTTTGAGGCTGTTGCTAGGAAAAGTAGAGAAGAAATAGGGATGCTGCCGTGGCAAGTGTAAAAGTTGTAAGCAGGGATGGCGGACACTTTTAGCCTAGCCCAAGATGGTAAAGGCCCCTCACCATGAACATGCTCTTCCAACCAGATTTCACATTTGCTACCCGTGAAAACACCATCTGGGAAACGCAGCGGATGTTAAGCTCCCGGATTTCCACAGACTTGGACCTCCGCATGACCACCACAAATGGCTTCAAGAACTCGTTCTGGAAGTTAAAGTTTGCCAGTTCATCGCGCTCCAAGAACTTCATAGCCAGCTGCCTCAGCGAGTCCATGGCATACATTGCGACACTGAGGTTCTCCATGCAGCCAACAGTCACAAAGTAGTCCGCCAGCACACTCCAGATCCGGTTCCAAACCAGCCGAATGCGTTTCATATTGAAGTGCCTGAAGCAGGCAGATCATGCAGATAAACACCAAATTGAACTGTCACATTCACTTGAAGCCAAAAAATTGTCCATTAGGAGCATCAGTTGTCAAGGTATACATCTGTTTGAGACCTGCTCAAAGTCAGATTGCATCACAATGCAACGTGCAAGACAATGCATGGATGCGAACAGCACATGATATGGTAGAATGGTGCTTACGATATCTCCACGATCTTGGTCAGAGAGAAGACCCTGGGATCGGTGGGTGATCGCAACTCCTCTAACGACACCTTGCACAGGGCTTGAACGAAGTCCACAATGGCCTCACTGTTGAGCCGCTCGCTGCGAGCAAAGATCCGGCTGACCTCGAAGCTCCCAATCTGCTCAAGCATGTTCAGATTGACGACCAGGTTGCTCATCTGCTCGGGCGTGACGACGCCGGCCCCCTGGCCTCCCACCCCTGCACTGTCGTACGAGCCCCTCCTGGCAGCAGCTGCTGCATACTGCAGCTTTCCTGGTATCTTCCTCCTCAACGCTGGCACCTTCAGCGCCTGCTTCTTCTCAACCTCCGACTGCAGGACCATAAGTTTCACATTTTAGTCATGAGGAAGAATTGGGGGGCACAAGGGGGGCCATAAGAATGACTTAAAGGAGTAATCAGGCGGAGAGCAGTACCTGTGGAGCTGCAAAGAAGGTGGCATCTGGTGGTGCTCCCTCGCCAATGAGGTGCAGATGCTCAAAGCGCGACACACACGTCAGGATGTGCTCCCATGCATCCTGCAAGTAATCGCCATCCTCATCTGCTATTGCAATGATAGCCTGCACAGCATTGTACAGTACAACCTCTTGATGTACTGCTGATGTACTGAACATCTTGTTGTCCAAAGCAGAGATCAAGTCAAAAGGCACTCAACATGTGTAAGTCCAGCCATTAAGTATTCCCAGCTTGATAAGTTTAAGGTATTGAGAACATTATTTCAACTGCAAGAAGTGCCACCCTTGAAAACATGTTGAATAACAAAACCAATTGTCTCATGCCCATCTGCTGCATTCTTCCTACGACAGCTTCAGGAATGTTGTCCTTGAGCATAAGTGCATTGTATTAAACCTTCATTGCATCAATGTTCTTCTGCTTGATGTCGGCCGCCGAGTGGAGGGACGTGAACTTTGCAAGGGAGGTCAGGAATGCATCTCGCTGCATCCGCATGCACATCACGCTGGTGATGTGCACGGCATGGCGGAAGCCCTCGAGGCACTGGAACGTGACCACTTCCTCCTCCGATTTGTCCAGGGGGACGCTGAAGCCGGCCAGCATTGGCGCCCACACTACCTCCACCATTGGCCTGATGATCTCCACATCTGATGCTGCGTAGTAAATGGACCTGAAACATGGAAAAAACCTCCATGTGAGCTCCTCTGTGATAGCTGTCCTGCAATTGCTGTCCAATATCAAGGCATGTCCAGCCAGCGTAACGAGCTCACACACCCTGTCTTTCCAGCCTTTGCTCGGAACGACTCCTGCATGTGCCGGATGACATCGTCTGAAGACTCCAGCGGCTCCGCCTCCCTGGCTTTGCGAGCCACTAGATTCAGGATGCTGTCCAAGGCCAGCAGCCGATTGCTGGTGGTCGCTTGTGCAGCTTTGCTCGCTACCATAGTGTCTGCCTTCATCTTGATCTCATTCCGTACGATACGATCATAGAGCCCGCTAAGAAATTCCTCTGGGAGATCCTTATCGTTGTCTATTCCCCTGTTGTTCTTGATGAACTCAGCTTTTGACATCTGACATCATGCCAACAGCCGGAATTTCCCTGTCAACTTGCCACAGAAGCCTTGTATTGCAAAGTGCAACACAATCAGACAACATATCACGATCCATAGAGGAGTGACTGACTCCGGTTGACCTCATGAGAGATGAGAACTGAAGCACTATACCGATCTGGATCTAGCAGCAGACCAGCAAGACCATCCTCCTACAGGCAGAAGTGGAAGTAAAAAGCAGGCTATGTCCCCTTACCTTGTTCTTCACCATAGGATTGTGTGCGTCAGTGTTGAGCATGATGACAGAGTATCCGAGCACGTAAGCAGTGTCTGCACTGCTGAAGGCAGAAGGATTGCATCGACAGTAGCGCTCTGCAAATTTCTCCACAATTCGATCAATCTTCTGTGCCTCCCCAGGCAATCTGTAACAACGGCCACAGTCAGTCAGTGCCTGATTTTCACTGGAATGAAAGGGCATTAGGAAGGAGTGACTGAGATATTTACCTACTACAGTGGACCAGGAAAGGTGAGGTACTTGGCCAACATAGGTGATGGGTGCAATATTGCACTGTGCTGACAGAGTGGCAACCCCAGGTATTTTTGCAAGATGAATAAGGGCAACATGCATGGCACCTAAAACCGTTCAGGAATGAGCGAATGGCCTCGTCAAAGTCCTGGTCCTGGAAGTCGAATGAATCAATGTACGCGTGCATGACTTTGAGCGCAAGATCCTCCTTCTCTCCAAGGTAGTCGCCTATCATCGTCTTGTCCAGGCCCGACGCCTCTCGGAGGAACTTTGCAATGTCCTCTGGCGTACTCCCTACCTTCTTGACCTTGATGAGGAAGTCAATGCCCTTGCGTGGCTTTTTGTTGAAGAGTGCCACTCCTTCCTGCAGCATTCATGGAGTCGATTTCCTGTAGGCTTTAAAAGGCTGGCTTGACATGGGCCTCAGTACTGAGGCACAACGAGGGCCTGTGAGATACAGTATGCCACAATTGGTCCCAACTGCCAGGCTCTCTCTAAGTAATGAGCATACCTGAAACTCAAGCTTGTAGTTCCTGCGCTGCTCAAACGTGGCGGCATCAGGTCCGTGCAATTCAGGCGGCTCGCTGGCATGAACGTCCTCAGAGGCTTCTACATTGGTGGCTGACGACATGGGCGTAGCAGCCTCGGTGCCCTCCTCCCCGCTCTCAGGTTGCTCCTCCACCTCCAGTGGCCTTGCTTGCTTAGTCAAGCGGAGCTGCCGGTTTGTCCAGTTCCCCATGGATCGCATAACACCAACAAGGCACTTCATGGCCGCCAACCGTAAATTTGCGTCCTGCTGAGGCGTCAACGCGGTGTCGGCACCAGGAGGCACGCCCTGAGCTGTCTTGAGAAGGCCATTGACCATCCTGGGCATACACAAAAGTGTAGGCTTTTACAGGGATGTTGCTTCAGGTCGTCTTAGGTACATCATAAGCAAGACGGGGGCAATGTGCACAGTATCTGTACCACAGAGCTGCAGCTGTCACACCTTTGACCTATGGAAGCGCTTAAATCTAGAGAGATAGATAAACAGAGAACTGTCAATGAAAATGGATAACAGACCCCGCCTACAAACTCCATTGACCCACATGTTAAGTATCTAGTGGCTCACCTCTCAAAGATGTTAGGTGAGTCCACGTCACAGTCGTAGTTAACGAATATGTCCACCAGGATCTGCGGATCGATGCAGAGCTTCTCTAGGAAACGCAGGACGACGGTCTTCTGCTGGTAGTTGGCATGAGCAACATTCTCCAGCACGCGCAGTACAATCATGGGGAAGAAGACGCCTATTTCAGCCTTGAGGCTCGCGCGGAAGCGTGACACTAATGACATGAATATTGTGCAGGACAGCTGAAAGACCGGCATGAGTGACGAGGTGCTGTTCTTGAGCAACGACAGGCAGAGGTACTGCTTGATGGCTCCAACGAACCTGCCATAACGGAAATACAGCAAGAAGGACATCTGGTCAAAGCATACGACGACTATCACAAGGTGTGCTAAACAGGATAAGCAGGCTGCAGGTGTCCTTTACTGTGCAAGGATTGATGACAGAAGGGTGCAACTACGTCAGGTAAGACTTTGACAGAGGTCACTGGGCACCAAATCTGTGTCTTGCGTATATTGATAGCTCCCTGCTTCTATGTCTTCACATTACATGAAGGGCTGGCAATGTCCATAAGATGAGGCCCACACACGTTCGCAACACGGCAGGAAGTGACAAAAGACTCCTAACGCCCACCTCTCATTGGTGCGGAAGACGAGCCCAGCATTCTCCAGCAGAATCTTGAGGAGCTCGAGCGCAACAATCTTGCCACGGATAGCGAAGGGATCGCTGGCGCCCTCCGCAGGGGGGTTCTTCATGGACAACTTGCACAGAGCGCGAAAGACAAGGAATGCGTCGCGGCGAAGCTTGTTGTTGATGTGCACCTCCATCAGGTCGCCGTCTCGCTCGCCCTCACTGTCCACCATGCCCATCATGAGCATTCCCGAGGCTCCTCCGCTGCTCAAGGCCGCAGGAACTCCATTCTGGCTGGCTGCACCTTCTCCGCCTGCCGTAGGGGTCGCCGCTATTGCCGCCGCCGCAGTTTCCGCCGCCACTGCCGCCGATGCTATGGCCCGGGCACCCTTGACACCGTCCAAGGAGCTGTTGACCTCCCAGTACTTGACATCAAGCATGTCCTTGTCAGTTGCCTCCAGCAGGTCTGCCTGGGCGTCTGTGGTGCCGCCCTCCTTGCGGCCGCCAGCTGTAGCCTCAAAAGCGCCGTCATGGCGCGACTGGCGCAGCTGCTGCACAACAGGCGATGGCAGCGCCGGCGCCAGAGCTACCTCCATGTCCTCCACGGCGCGCGTGATGAAGCCCTGCACAAAGTGCGCCATGTTCTGGTCCTGGCCGCTGCCGCCGCTGCGCTCCACGGGATCCATGAGGTCAGCGACCACAATTGGCGCCACGGGCACGGTGCTTGAGTCGGCCTCCATGCGCCGGAATACAACGACGAGCATCTGCGTCAAGCTGGCCTTGGCTGTCGTCTGATTCACTGGCGCCTTGCTCCCGAGGAAGATGTTGTAGCACGTACGCACGGCCTTGAGGAGGCATTCGCCGTGCACGCGTAGGTGCGCAGATGTGATTGCCGTCAGCAGCACTTTGAGGACCAGAAGCTCCACGCCCTCATCGCCCGTGTCATAGCACCGGCAGATGGCATCCATCACCGCAGGCAACAGGCCGCTGCTACCAGTGCCATCTCCTGCAACGCCGCCGTTGCTGGCAGACGCCGCGGCGGAGGCCTCGGCATCCATCTCACCTCGCAAGTGCCCATGTGAGATGAGCCGCTGTAGGCAGTCGAGCGCTGGCTCTGCCGTACGCGGCAGCAGCGTCTCACAGGCCACAGTCAGAGGGCGGAGGACCAACTCGGCGTCCTCGGCGCCGTAGCCAGTGCCGCCCTCCTCATAGAGGACCACCCTGCCACGGGCTAGCGGGGGCGCCTTACTGGCAGGCTCCTTCGAGGTGACCTGCACCGCCACTGTTGCCTTGGGCCTTGACTCACCATCAATCGGCTCGGCAGTCCCAGCGGCATGCTTGACAGTGGGAGGAGCCGAAGCCTCCACTGGTGCCTGCAATCCTGCAGGACGGGTCTCGTCAGGAGCCACTGTAGGCGTAGCTTGCTCGTCAACCGGAGCACCACTTTCTGCTGCCGCCGCCACTGCCGCCGGATGCCCTGCCTCCAAAGGCCCGTCTGCAGACGAGGCACTTGTCGTGGCATCCTCGGCTGCACCTTCAGCTGTGCTGCCGTCTGCCAACGTGACCGCAGCGCCCGAGGGCCCCGCAGCAGCTCTGGGCTCGGCTCTCAGCTCTGCCTGCGCATCTGCAGGCACCTCCGTCAGGCTCGGCCCATTAGCATCCTCGGGCCCCGCCGCCGTCTCCTCCTCAGCCTCCGATCGCGATACACCAGCACCGGCGTCGGCCTGGCCAGGAGCATTCTCAGCGGCGCCGGAGTCGCTCCCGCCCTGCTCGACAGGAGCATCCGTGCTTTGCGTGCTGCCGTTGCTGCTCGGCTGCTGCTGTCTGGGTGTGTCGCCTGACGCGCCAGTGGCGTCTGATCCCGGCTCGGGAGATGCTACGGCTGCCGATGGCGCGGCGGGCGCTCCATCCGCCGCCGCCGCCGCCGGCCCCGCCGCTGCGGTAGTGGGTGTGCCGCTGACGCCGGGGGGCTCGGGGTCGTCGACGTCCCGGAGGAGCGGCGGCGAGCGCGCGAACCACTCGACGGCGGCCTTGCAGTCCTGCACCAGGCGCGCGTGCTTCCGCCACGACGCGTTGCGGATTACCTTCTCCAGCGCCGGCACTACCAGCCGCGCGAGCTTGCCGCCGCCGCCGCCAGGCGGCACGCCGGCGGACGTCATGGCGGGCTCCCGCCGCCGCCACCGCCGCC
>WELB01000036.1:417418-431243 GCA_009602725.1 Spirogloea muscicola
CGTCGGCGCCATCCCCGCGCTGCCCGGCGCCGCTCCCACGCTGTCGCTCTCGCCGTCCCGCCGCGAGGGCCGCCGCAGCGCCGGGCCGCCGCCGCCGGCTGTTAGCCTCTTCGGCTTCGGCCGCCCGTCGCTGCCCGAGGTGGTGCAGGCCGGCGACCCCGTGCTGCACGAGCCTGCTGCCGAGGTCCCACTCCAGGTAGCTCTAGCTCTCTCTCCCTCCCTCCCTCCCTCCCTCCCTTCACCTTCTTGAATGCTTGCGCTCCTCTCCGCCTTCCTTCCCCCTCTCTCGTTGGCCCCCAATTTCATCTGCTTTAGCATTCCAGGCCTTAGCAGCTGGCAAACTTGCATGGTGCTGCGGCTTTGCAGGACATTGGGACCCCGGCACTTGACAAGGTGATCAACGACATGGTGGCAGTCATGCGCAACGCGCCAGGCGTCGGCCTCTCCGCGCCGCAGATTGGCGTTCCTCTGCAGGTACTCCACCCCAGCCTCACAGCCTAGGCACAAATTTGCCCTGCCGCCTCTCTGCTCATGTTCAGTGGTCCACTGAGATCGTGGCGGTGGCTCTGCTCTTCTGCTGGCGGCGTCAGATCATCGTCCTCGAGGACACCGCCGAGCTCATCGCCTACTCGTCGCCCGAGGAGGTGTGCGCGCAGCAGCGCGAGCCGTTCGGCCTGCTCGTGAGCGCCCGCCCACCCTGAGAGCTCCCATGTGGCCACCGTCACTGCCCGACCGCCAACTAGTGTGCCATCGTGGGCGCAGCCCAGCAAGCGGCGCTCATCAGCCGTACGCGCCGCCCTCCTGGCTCCTCCCGGTCAGCGCAGGTGATCATCAACCCGGTGCTCCGCCTCGTCGGGGATGACACTGCCAACTTCTTCGAGGGCTGCCTCAGGTCAACCTGCTCGCACCGCTACCCTCCCCCTGCCATTTCACGGCGGCAGCAAGCCAAGTTGACGGCACGATCGTGCTCCACGCTTGCAGCGTAACTGGCTATCGGGCGCTCGTGCGGCGTCACCTGGAAGTGGAGGTTTCCGGCCTGGCTCGTGACGGCAGGCCCGTGAATCTCACCGCCTCTGGCTGGCAGGCACGCATTCTCCAGGTGGGTGCCGCCTCCCCAACTGAGCAAGCGCTCCTCTCGGGTCTAGCCATGGCCAGTTGCCGTTCCACGGGTGCAACACCTTCTAGTACATGCTGCAAACTCCACTGTACTGCTGAAGATGTATGGCAATGAGTCCTGCAATTTCGACCTGAATATGTCACTGGTTGCCTCCTTGAGAGCCCGTTCTGAGACGTCCTTGCCATTTAAGGTCATCTGACTCCATTGCTCTACATGGTGACTAGCTGCAAATCATGGACAAGTCATGCTCCACTTACTTTGCATCTGTCGGCTTGGGCGCGTTGCCCTGGTTGGGCTGCTGATGGCAAGGGCCCTGATTGCGCGCGTCGCTGCTGCAGCACGAGTGCGATCACCTCAAGGGACTGCTCTATGTCGATAACATGCTGCCGCGAACATTTCGTACTTCCCAAAACTTGCGGCTACCTCTAGCGGCAGGGTGCCCCGCCCCGGGGGTCTGCGCCAGGGAGGCTGCGTTGAGCTAGCATGAGGGCTTTCTCCATTTCACCCTTCCTAGAGCTTACACCTCCAGTCCATGTTAACGCTAAGTCTGGAGCTAATAAGGCAAGTTGCGCCAGGGGGGTGTCAGCTGGCAATGTAGCTCGTATCGGCCGCCCTCATACAACAGGACTTGAGAATATATCATCTGGCGCTAGCGCAGGTGACCTTGTCAATGATTGAGCTCTTGCCAAATGCGAGGGTACTTAGCTGGCCATTCTGCCTCTAAGGTACTCCCATGCATGACTGTGATCAGGTTGATGCGGTGTGGACAGACAAGGAGTCACGCTAAAACTTGGGATAGCCAGATTAGTTGCAATGGGTGCTGCTCGGCGTCTGAGAGCATGACATAATGGTATGATCCTCAAGCTTGAGAATGAGAAGGATGGCACCAAAGCACAGATCTGCAGGGGCAGGGGCAATGGGCATAGTGGGACTTAGGGTAGTGGTGCTATCAAGTTACAGTTGGAGGGTCAAGCATTACAGTTCCTCTTGCAGCTCTTCCGGGGCCCCACTTTCACCACCAGCATCGCCACCTTGCGGCTTATCTTTGCCGGGACCTCCTTTAATGTTCACGAAGGACGAAAAGTCTGGCATGTCATCAAATCCCTTCTGTCCCGCCTGCAGTGTACAACTGTACTTCAGTACTTCAATCAAGCTTGACTGGTGGGGCCCCCATTCAACCGCGAGCATAATAAACACAAGGCACACACAAGAAAAGATGCCTAAGTGCTGCTCCGACGCATGGGAGTAGCAACACTGTCAACATCAAAGGCAAGCCCTTTGACTATGTACTTTGCATGGTGCACACAGCCAAAGAATCTGTTGCTGCTGGCTGCAGAATATTGGATGTGGATACTGCAGGATGACATACCCCTTTCTTCATGTAGCCATCTCTTTTCAGCTGCTCTGAATCAGTGAAAAGACAAGGGGAAAATCAGCCACATTAGCAACTCTGAAAGGAGTTGTCAGCACACTGAGGTAAGACATCAGACTCCTGCATGATAGTTGATCGTTTGGATGCAAAAGCAGCGTGTATGAAAGTATTGCTTGATGTCATGCAAGAATTCCTGCAGTCACTAACAGCGACTTTCAAATGAATTTCTGATAAAGGACCAACAGCTCGTGCGACTGACCGAGTATCTGTTGAATCTCAATTTCCTCGTCCTTCTTTCTCTGGATGTCAGCTGCACTGGGAGGTTGCCTTGCTTTCAGCTCTTCTTCTGAGAGGACAGGTAGATCAATGCTTTCTTTGACCTTTGCCACTAGATGCTCCTTCTCCTGGTCATGCATAACAAGGCTCCATTGGCTGACCTTTGCTTACGGTGGCAACTGTGATATGCTAAGCATCATTGGGAGTGAAAAGGACGCACACTTGCCACGAGTAAGATGCAATGGTGCACACACCAGCCGAATTGGGCTTGGCTTACTCCTTGGTTGGCCTAAAGTCGTCCAGGCTGCACCTTGTCCAGGATAAGCATGATCATTCTCATCTCTCTGTGTCAAATGTGACTTGAAAGCTCTTTGCTAGCTGATTCTGACCCAGATCCCAATTTCTTGCCCTCTGAGTGCACAGTGGGTGAGGTGTCACGAACCACGCAGCCCAAGCACTCCACTCCCCGCTCATCCAGCAGCTTCTGCGCAGAGGAAAGGGGAGGACTTGGTGAGAAACAGTGACTGCAGAACATATGCGCTCGCTGGTCGCTGCTGTGCTCGTCCCATGCTTGTGGTTCGTCGATTGATAGGGGCCGTACTTTCAGCTCTTTGACCCGAAGCTTGGAGTAGTCCACGTCCGCTGCTGGACCCACGTCTGAGTCCCACAGTACAAGCCATGCTCGTGCATTAGAGCCTTACTAGCGATATGGACGCAGTGTCCTCAGGGACGTACTTATAAGGGCTCCGTCATGGAGCCAATCGCGTGTCTCCAGCACTCAGCTTGGAATAAGAGGCTAAGTCTCAGTGCGAGCAGCATGCTGGCATGGCCCACATCAGCAACAGTAAGCGGAGGGCGGGCAGGGCCTCTGCTGCACCTTCAGAGGCCGCGGCCGAGGCGGCAGTGACGGCCAGCACCAGAAGGAGCGCCAGCAGGGCGGGGCGGCGGCCGCCGAGCGCCATGAGCTCTGCAGCGGCGGCGGCGCCGCCGGCGCGGCGCAAAATACGGCAAATGTGCCGAAACGGGACGCGTCCCACGGCGCAGTCGACGACGTCCTGGCCCGCGCGCGTCCCGCGCCGAACGGCGCGCCGCCGCCGCCGCCGCCGCCGCCGCCGCGGCTGGAGTCGTCTGCGGAGTTGACACAAAGTTGGCGGCTGCGGAGCCGGGTGGATCGGCGTGCAATGGGACGCCGCTAACTCCTATTCAGCTTGCGATTCTGTGCCGCCACCCAGCGCATGTTTTGACCCGTGGTTACTGAGGGGGTCAATCTGCCGTAGGTGTTGTAGGTCTTCAGACGTGATTGCCTGTGTACTTGGCCATTCGGCCTTCGTTCGTTTCAACACAAGAACGTCGCTAACCGATGCCCGAAGGGAGGGAGTGGAGCTTCCAGGGGAACTCGTTCTTATGGAAAAGCAAAGAAGAAGAAACAGCTGATCCAATGTAAGACAGTGGCGGTGAGAAGCCAGCCCATAAGGAGTGGACAAGGTCTGAAAGAGCCGGAAAGTCTGAGTGCGGCGAAGCGGCGCTGTGTGCGCGGCGGCTCTGTGTGAGGCGAAGCGGCGCTGTGTGCGCGGCGGCTCTGTGTGAGGCGAAGCGGCGCTGTGTGCGCGACAGCTCTGTGTGCGGCGAGGCGGCGCTCTGCGCGCGGCGGCTCTGTGTGCGATTAGGCGGCGCTGCGTGCGCGACGGCTCTGTGCGCGGCAAGACGTTGCTGTGTGTGCGGCCAGGTGGAGCTGAGTGCTCGCCGGCTCTGTGTGTAATCAGGCAAGCCTTTGTGTTACTCTGAACTCTTAGTGACCATGTCTGCGTCTGCATCTGCGCCAAGACGGGGACGGTCTGCTGGTCCTCCCACATCAAGACAGGAAGTGGCTGTAAGACACGAAGGACAGGTACAGGATGTAGATCGTGAACAGCAGGTTCAGGTTGCAGGACAAGGAAGGCGAGGGCAGGCGGAGCAAGAAAACTTTCAGGTTATGGGCCCATCAGGCGGCTCACTTCCTGTCCTTAGTCCCAAGCTGTCAAGAGAGACAAGTTGGCCAGTTTGGAAGTGGAAGATGACTAGATTGCTTCAATGCCAAGAAGTCTGGGATGCAGTTGAACCTATTCCAGTGCGTGGGTTATGTCGTCCTTCTTCAAGAGAGAACAGGGCAGCATCAGCCATCTTGATGGCCAACATGTCAGATGAAGAGTTGGTTGGTCTAGTCAAATGGCCATTAGCCAGCCAGATTTGACTAGACCAACCAACTCTTCATCTGACATGTTGGCCATCAAGATGGCTGATGCTGCCCTGTTCTCTCTTGAAGAGAGAAGGCGTGCGGTGCGCATGAAATTAAAGCGAGGCCAATTCAAGCCATTACATTGTTCAGGCAGAAAATGCAGAAAGTGCAAAGAATGCAGCGCAAAGAATGTGGCTACATGAAAAGACGCCCTATACTAGGAGGGCCGGAGGTGCCACAGAGCGGGGGGAGCCGTGCTGACGGGGCCATGTCGACTCGACCGGTACCGCTTGTGGAGCTGCTAGAGGAGGTTGAGGAAGCAGCAATGGCAGGAGGGAGGGCGGGTGGGGGAAAGGAGGGTTGGAGGTGCCACACAGCGGGGAGAGCCGTGCTGACGGGGGCCATGACGACTCGACCTGTACCGCTCGACCTGTACCGCTGTACCGCTGAAGAGAGAGAAGGCGCGCGGGGCGCATGAATTGAAAGGGAGGCCAATTCAAGCCAATACATTGTTCAGGCAAAGAAGGACGACATAACCCACGCACTGGATTAGGTTCAACTGCATCCCAGACTTCTTGGCATTGAAGCAATCTAGTCATCTTCCACTTCCAAACTGGCCAACTTGTCTCTCTTGACAGCTTGGGACTAAGGACAGGAAGTGAGCCGGTGGGCCCATAACCTGAAAGTTTTCTTGATCCGCCTGCCCTCGCCTTCCTTGTCATGCAACCTGAACCTGCTGTTTACGATCTACATCCTGTACCTGTCCTTCATGTCTTACAGCCACTTCCTGTCTTGATTGGGAGGACCAGCAGACCGTTCCCGTCTTGGCGCAGATGCAGGACAAGGAAGGCGAGGGCAGGCGGAGCAAGAAAACTTTCACTTTGGACCTTGTCCATTCTTTTCGGGCTGGCCTTTCTTACTTTCACAAATAAGGAAGAACGGCTCTTCCAATGTACGGCCCTGGCTGAGGCCAGCCTAAAGGCTGTAGAAGGTCTGAAAGAAGTGAGCTCTACCAAAGGTGGCGTGTTGAGAGAAAGCCAGCCCAGAAAGAATGGACAAGTTCAAAGTACCAAAAGGCGCCAGAGGCACACAGCTTTGGAAGAGACTACACTGAATGTTAGCTTAGCAACCCCGAGTTAGCAGCCGCCAAGTCGGAGTTGATTGCAGCTGAAAAGAGGCACCCCAAAGAGATCCAGAAGTAGCAGCCAAGGCGGCCAGCCACTCAATCTTACTCCTACCCGTCTTAGCATACTACATTGACTCGTTGGTAGCCCTTCTGTGCATCTAATTGTTTGCCTTTGCCAGGACCTTGTTTGGGTACCCAGGAAGGCTTCATATATAACAAACAACGAATAGGAGTGGGTCCAAAGAGAGGACGGTGGCTGACTTGGCAGCCCCAAAAAATGAAGTGGTGATCTTAGGCAAGGGGGGCCAGCAAGGAGCCGAAGCTGGAGAATTCATAACATTATTGTAGAACATCTTGAGTAGGTTGCCGCAAAGCTTGACAAGATGGGCAGTACCACTTCCCTCGGAATTGGGCACCCTCAGAGAGACCCATGCATGAGTAGTGAAACCACTGGCCACCTTGGCACTGCTCTTTGTAAGAATTGCAAAACAACGAAAATGCAAACGTCAGAGCAAGTCCATCAATGTGTACAAGTTGCGTACAAACTCTCGCTTCATCTGTCGGGTACGTGGCAGCCGAGTGTGCTACCTAGTGAAGGAGGAGAAGCCTTGGGTTAGTCTACAGGGATGCATATGATTATATCTAAACACGAACATACAAACAAGCAAGCCTCAAGGTGCCAAGCGAAATGTCCAACATACATCGGGATTGTCGCATTCTATCATCTCTCCAAAAGAGACCTGCAAGGTCAACAACAAGAGATGCTGCATTTGATAATCAAGATCAATATTAGCGCCCTTCAGTAGGACTATACAGCTTAACCTTGTGGGCCTACGAAGACAGGAACATTTGAAGCATCCATCCTCATCAGCGGATGCACAAACTTCATAAGGGTGTTTGTTGCTGCTTACACGTCCGCATATGCAGTACTTAGGGCCTCCATCGTCATCATTGACCATGCTGCCTATGTAGGAGGGTGGGGTGCTCCTCTTCCTCTGACTCGCTGGCAGCGGCATCAGCTCGTAGTCCCTGTCCCGGTCCTTGTCCTTGTCCTTCTCATGGTCTCGTTCAAGATCTCGGTCTGCACTTCCAGGTCTAATCTCTAGCCTTTTGTGGGGCGGAGTCACGAAAGAAGATCTGCGCTTCTCCAGCTGCGTCACCTGAGCACCTCCTCCAACTGGGTCCTCTAGCGGAATAGCCTTTCTATCTGTCAGTTGTCAACAGCGGTTGAATTTGACATCAAAGTGGCCTAAGAGGCTTGTATGCACAGAGCCATGACGCACTATGTACCCTCTGCACAACCACATTAACTCCTATCTACAGGCCACATTATATTATGCTCATCCAAAAGCCAAATGGTAGGAGGACACTGCTTCTGACATGACAGCAAGAGAATTCTTGCATCCATGCTCCTTGGGCTAGAAGTCTGATGAGCTACCCTGTCTCAACTCCGTCTCGAATGCAGTGAGATCTTCGGTTAGACGTTTCACGTGGCTGTCGACCTGCAGGTCGTGTAGAGCCTGCATTAGCAGGCCCCATGATCTACATACAGGTAAGAGAGGCCCAATAAGCTGCTGCATAGCACTGTTGTTTATGAACGTGGTCCATGCAAGATGTTCGACAACGTCGTTCAGGGCTGTTTGGCATGTCGCACCAGGTCATATGCCTGCTGAGCCAGCAGTGTCTTCTCCGTGCAAAGGCTGACATTCTTGTCCTGTCGTGCCTCCAGCTCCTTCCTCAGCCTTTCCACAGACTCCTGCTGATCCTGACCAACCTTCTTAGAATGCTGCAGAGAGGGCATGCTCAGACATATCTTGCACTGCTCCTGAATGTCCTTCTGGAGATCTGCATGCAACAGTGGCGAATTTTGGATATTAGCAGGAAGCGCTCTCAAAGGCAAATAAGCAGAGTCCATGAAACGGCAGCCATGACGACCCAAAGGCGCTGATCAGCACAAATGCAAGCGCAAGAACGACCGAGCTTGAGAGCACCCAAGAGTAGGAGTCTGATTCCAAGACGGACTCTGCGATCGCTCGTCGAGCTCCCTCATCGTCGACAGCAGGCGCTGGAGCTCCTGCGACAGGGAGCTGCTGTCTGCAGGGCTTCGACGTGGGGGGCTGGGTCAGGCCCACGACACGGGCTCAGGTAACTCATGCTACCGCCGCAACTACGACGTTACGAGCAGCGCCAGAGGCTCGGCTGGGCAGAGTGCTCACAGTCAAGATAGTCCTCAAGAAAGACCCCGGTCCGCGTTAGCGCCATGGCGGAGGAGCGGCCGCGCCGCGGCCTGGTGGGCGGCTGCGGCGGCTGGCGGCTGGCGGCTCGCACGGAGGCTGGTGGAGGGCCGGACCAAGCGCGCCCTAAAACGGGGACCCTAAATACTTGGCCTTGACGGACGTGAGCATCGAGCACGTGAGCTTCGCCGGCTACCCTGTTGCCGACGCTCTGAATCGGCGTCGCTCCGAATTAGCGGAGGGAGGCCTCGCGTGCCGCACACGGGCTCGCCTCTTCCAAGCGGCGCCCCTGGGGTACTGGGACGAACTCTTCCAGTAGATTTGTCAATGTACTTGCCTTGTACTTGGCCACTCAGGCCCTCCATCAATCAATACACACTCTATTCATCCAATTGGAGAAAGAAAGAGAGACTCTTTCAGTACAGGGCGATGGCTGTGATTGGCCAGCCCAACAAGAGAGTAAACAAAGTTTGAAAAAGGCCAGATAGCCTATGCGCTAAAGCACATAGGCTATCGGGCACCAGTGGCTTTCACCATCTCCGATACCTCCTTGACCTCTCCCATCCTTTTTCAGGCCTCCGGCTTTCGTGGCGGCGCTCCAGCTCCCCAACTTAGCTTGTCAGATTTGTTTGTGCTCACCCGTGGATACTAATGTCACCTTAGGCACCTTCGTTTAGGTTTAATGTCACCTTAGGCACCTTCGTTTAGGTCTCCGCATTATGTAGCCCTGTTTCGTATGCCCTAGACTCTGCCTGAAAAATGTATCGGCTTGAACTGGCCTCCATTTCATTACATGCGCCCCGCGCGCCTTCTCTCCCCACTTAACTCATCTGACTTTCTGTTGAGCAGAGAGGAAGCAGCTCTTTCGTATCTTTGCCCTTTCAGTTGAGAAGGCCGCACTGACTCCGCCATACTTTCTTGGGCTGGCCTCTCACAGCCTTGTCCAATCTTTTCGGTCTCTCACAGCCCTCGCCCCTTCTGGAAGAGCTGCTTCTCTTCCACAGACATTGCCCCTTTCTGGGAAGCACTTCCAAGCTCGCATAGGCGGACTATGCCAGCTTGAAAGGCACAGTCCCCATACCGCATGCGGCGGACGAGCAGGCCGTCTCCGAGTTGAAAGGGCTGCTCAAGGACGATTGGTCTTACCTGGCCCCTTTCCATCAGCTCTCCGGGGGCGTCAAAGTGCCTAGACGCTCTTCTACCATAAGGACCACCTCTGTGTAGATCGCTTTTGTTCGTGCGTTATGGACATCTACGGCGGCATGCAGTATGAAGTGGTGCTTCCTCCTCCATCGCCTTGCCCAATTTGTAGACGCACTCTGGTCGGGCCAGTAGCTGTAGGCATACTAGCGTCCCGCAGCCATTGCTTGCTCATATAAAATGCGGCGTCCCTGGGCTGGCCTCTTACGGCATCGCCTTTACTTGCCACAGCAAGCGCTATTTTCCCTTTCATTGTGTACTGCCTATGTTTGGCCTCCCTCTCATCTCCTGTGCACCGTGCGCCTACTTGTCTTTGCATGCGCACCGCGCCCTTCTCTCTTTTGCACCAGAAAGCTGGGCGAGCTCTAGTTGGTGGCAGAATGGCTTGGAATTGGCCATCTGGTATACAGGCATAGTTAGCGACCTTCATCTGTTGACCCGTCGTGCTTACTGAGCGGGTCAGGTTGCAGTGGGTAACGTACCTCATCAGATGCGTTTGCCGTAGTATTGAAGAAGAAAGTGCTCGCCCATTGAGAATAGGGGCTGGAACAACCAGCCCGAAAAAGAATGAACAGAGTACGAGAAGGGGGCCAGGGGAAGCGCTAAGTAACAGAAACAAAGCTGCTACGAGACACTCAGTAACCCCTGCTAAGCAGCCGCAGATCAGAGATGCTGGGCTCCTGGAAGTGGGTCCCCTGGCCAGAGCCAGAGGCAGCAGCGAGGGCTCTGCCGGCACGAAGGTGCAGCGCCCGGGCCATGGACCTCTGCAGCGAGACGGCCAGGTAGTATTTGGCCACTTTGGCCTTCCATTACTCAATACACACCACATCTCTCGCTTCCTTGGCCGCTTTACCACCCGCTCAGCCTCTGCTTCCAAACACGAAGCGGGCTCGCCGCCATGACGCTCGCCCGCGCAGCGGCGGCCTCACTCGGCGCCGCCACGGCCGCCGGCGCTGCAGGCGCCGCCCCAAAGGCCGGGTCACGGCCGCGCGGCTGCATCTCCGCCTCCTGCGCCAGGCCGGCACCGCAGCAGCTCCGGGGAGGATGCTCCTTGGTGGAGCCCCGGCCGCAAGGCCTGCTCCGAGCTGGCTGTGGAGCGAAGGGCCACCGCAGAGTGGCCCCTGGCGTTGTCTCTTGTCAGAGAGTCACAGCTGGTGCGATGCCAAAACATGGTCAATCTGATCAGCAATTACACTGAGGCTTGTGTAGTCCTTGAATTGTCAGTCAATCAGAATGATGCGTGTATTCTGGTCATGAGTGGTTGACCCTCCCTAATGCTGCTGCTTGCTATCTATGCTCTCTATCTACACCTCAGCGTCCTCATCGTCCAGTGAAGCTGCTACCCCAGCTGTGGCTAGGCGAGCAGCCTTGGCATTCTCAGCTGCCGTACTTGCCCTTCCTACTGTACCAGCTGCAGTTGCTGAAAGTAAGCAGGTAGCAGTATGGCTATCAAGCTCATTGCTCCTGGCCTGCTACTGGGCTGCATCATCTCATGTTTGAGGTTGTTCTAATATCTGTTGTATTTGTATTCCTCTTGCTCTACAAAGTTGTCAGGCAATGCACTGAGCTGATTGAATCTGTTCAAGCTTGACAAAACACCTGCAGAAATATCATTGTGGGTGCTACTATGCTAATCTGACCTATAGCGACATGGGTCGGTGTGCCTCTGCAGCTCTGACTGAGCCAAAAGGACCTCTGGCTCTGTATGAGAATAGCACAGAGGGTTACTCCTTGTTAGTGCCCAAAGGTATTGCAATGTACAAGCACAACATCTTGATAAGCAGGCATCGGCCTCAACATCTGTGCTGTGGCTGCAACTTTGCTTTGGGGCAATGCTGTTGTTGAAGATCCACCTTGATATCAAGCTCCCCTGCTTCTGTATTGCACATTATGGCACACGATATGGAGGATGTCTCATTTTGCTTCTTATCCATGCATTTCAACGTGCTCATGTGTGATAGAGTGGGAGAAAGGCGAAGGAAAGACAGGCACACGGACCGTGACAGCATTCTTCCCCCACGGGGACACCGAAACAAACGGTATGACCTGGTGACAACAGGCTGTAATGCTATGGAAGATAGAAATGAAACTATGACTCGTCCTTCTGATTCATAAGTAAGATGGTGTCAAGGTTTGAGACTGTATTAAATCACTTGTTGGAATCTGATGCAGTCAATATTGTGGTCACATTTCTGGGAGCTGACTACACAAACATGGGTTCTTTTGGATCACCATTTGCTTTTGGCGAAAGCTTGGTAAGCAATCTCAGTGTCTCCATCTACTATGTCAAGATTTGAGCAGGAGGGCTTGGTGACATTTTTCAAATTGCATCACCAAAAGGGCTCCCTTCCCTAATCTGCATTTGCCCGATGCAATGTTTGTGTCAGCAAAATGGAGGACAGGCATGGCTGTGAGTAGTGATGTAACCTTATATGCTTGACTTGGCATGGAGAAAGCTCTCCAGCTTCAGAGCAATCTTGGAATGTGCGTTCATTTCCTGAGTGTGCAGGTGAACTCTCTGGACAGGAGCTGGAAACGCCCACCTGGCCAGAAGGCACGCCTGATTGATGCAAGGCTTCTGAATGGTTGGCACTGTACCTCAACCTAACAGCACTTTTCGATGAACACTTATGAAGCTCTCTGTCAAGCCGGGCTTGTTGCAGGCACTGTGGAGAGATTGTGAGTGGTATGACACGATAAGAATTTCATAGTACTGACGATGCACTCATTGGTGGTGCGCTGTGCTTATACCTGCTCTCATATGTTGCCTGAGCATGTGCTGCAGGACATTATTTTGTAGAGTATACCCTGGAGACCCCAGAAAAAACAAGAGGCATCTCTTGGCAGTTGTTGGCATGAATTCCAACGGCTGGGTCAACCGCCTCTTGACAGTCACAGGACAGGTACATCCTGTGCTTGCTTCATGTCTCTCATTCAGCATATTGGGCAACAACTGTGCACGTCCTGTTATCAAACCGAAGCTGACTTTCTCCATGGACGCCTGGGCACTTGTAGCAGTGCGTAACAATGTATAGGTGGAAAAGAGCTCGCTTGCGTGAAGTCATGTTGTTGTCTCAGTCGCAGTCAGCTGTGCTTCCCATTGAAGCACTGAGATGGACAGTGTTTGCTCCTCTCAGTATCGAGAAGAGGATGCGGGGAAGTTTTCAGACTTATTTGAGAAGGTAAATCTTCGACAGTCTGAGCTGCTAGGCCATTGGCAACAAATTGACTATGTCTGACATGCTTGGCCTGAGCTTCCCTCCCTTAGATGAAGTTCAGGTCTATTGAGCAGCTTGGCCAGAATCTTACTCAAAATTACCCCTTGTGTTTGATCACGCAGATCAGCTCATCATTCTCTGTCAAAGATTTCGGACCATCAAATGGTGCTGAAGGTGTATGAGGGGCAAGCTTTAGCTGCATGCTATCGTCTGGCTCTGTCGCTCATTAACTGGGTCAATGGTGTCCCATTTGACACTAAGGCCACATTGTTGTCTTGCTGATGCTCTTCGTCGCTGTTTGCTGATAGTGCAGCACTTTGTTCTACTTGAAATGTGTGCTTGTTACCGGAGATCTAGGGAGAATTATGATACGGATTATGACTGGGTGTGAGCGGAGTTGATTAGTTTTCAAGGCACATGAGCCATCACAACACACGATCTCCGACTCCACCAGCAGCCACAGGGCGCGCAGACGCCGTCCAGGACAGGCCTCGTTCAGCAGATCCTGGCAGTACATCGACAAAACGAAGCTCTTCTGGATGGGGCGTTGGCTGTGAACGGCCAGCCCGAAATC
The DNA here is from genome assembly GCA_009602725.1 of Spirogloea muscicola. Lineage (NCBI taxonomy): Eukaryota > Viridiplantae > Streptophyta > Zygnematophyceae > Spirogloeales > Spirogloeaceae > Spirogloea > Spirogloea muscicola. The sequence goes on from WELB01000036.1 coordinate 430,751, forward strand.
AGGGGGAATACAAGCATAAGAGGGAAGCGGACCCGCCAGCAGGTGGCCACCGGAAGGTACGCGGGGGCTTCCACAGTCGCCTGAGTGCCGAGGCTAGGAAGTGAAAGAATGCGGCTGCTGATATTAAAGAATCGGCTGTGAACTGCCAGCCAGATGCATACAGGTGTTCATGACGGAGCCAAAGGCTAGGCAGACAGGGCGCCCTCAGTACCCCCGTGTAAAGTGTGAGAGCCGCGCATCGGGCCCGGGCAAGACTGGACAAGGGCCGACGGGCCCGGAAAGGGGGATGCTGACGGGCTGATGGCCAGCCCAGTGGGGATAGCAGGCGCCGCGAGCGGTGGAGAGCCGACTGCCGGTGGCTGCCAGGAACGTGGACTACTGGAGGTCATCTGCTGTCAGGCGAAACGGCGGGTGCGCAGAGCGGGGCCCGGTCGGTGGCGGCGTCAGTGCCGCGGCGCTGGTGGGCGCGGCGCCCGCCGTGGCGCGCGCGCGC